>JAVLUZ010000154.1:16743251-17096025 GCA_036768485.1 Mermis nigrescens
AAATCAAAATTACGGTAATAGAGTGGTCGACCTTGGATTTTTGGCATCGTATGGAAAAAGCCGGACGGTACTCAAGATCTACGAATGTTTCACGTTCTCCGTCGAAACGAAGCTACACTTCGTGCTATTATTCAACGTCATGTTGCGCCTGGCACATTGATTATGTCAGATGAGTGGGCTGCATATGGTAACATTTCAAATTGGCCGGGGTTCAACTACAGACATATGACTGTAAACCACACGGAAAACTTTGTAGACCCGATCACTGGCGCCCACACTCAGCGCATCGAAACGCACTGGGGTCACGTGAAAACTAAAATTTTGCGTAATATGCGCGGAACATCACCAAATTTGTTGCCTGGTCATTTAGCTGCATATTGGTGGCATGGATGTCATAAAGAAGCGCCCTTTCGAGATATTTTGCGTGATATAGTTGCTCAGTTCCCATTAACTTGAATGAATGCTGAAATTAAACGAATTGAATAAAATTTTTTTAAACGATTTTCTAACGTTTTACAACACGCTTGAATTTTTAATAGAATTTAAAATCAGTGATCTCAATTTACACTCTAACTTTTGACCTGGTGGTCAAACGACATTTTTGACATTAGATTTAAAATCAGCGACATCAATTTACCCGGAAAATACGTGTAAAGTTTTATTTTAAAAAAATTTTTGTAGGGTGTTGACGTATTAAGATAATACCGTATTTACGTCCTATATTTTCGAAGTAATTCGAACGTGACTACAGTATGCACCATGCGTTGGACATCCAATTTATACACAAAACCTATGGAATGCGTAACTTAATCCTGGGATAGATACAGTTATCCCAGGGACAGCTATTCCTCGCGTATTTCGCATTCTGTCATACCAAATTTTCTTATACCTAGGATAGCTTATTCCGTCCCTTAACCCAGGAATAGCTATCACGAGAATAAGTTTTATTACGAGAATAGCTATTCCCGGAATAACGCTTATCTCAGGAACAACTTATTCCGCGTTCTGTCATACGGCCCAAAGGGATTAGAAGTAAGTTTCACTAGGTGCGTGCGTAGAGGGCCGGGCTACCTTGAATAGGCCGGGCCGCTTACCCCCGAATCGCCGGCTGGTGATCGAACTCCTAAAAAGGGCGAGAACCCCGTGTGAGCGCATAAGCTTGAGATTCGGGTTAAGTAAGCGAAGTGAACGTAGCTTGAGTCTACGTTTACACATCTGATATTTATTTGTCCTTGGGCCATTGTGGAGACTTAATTTTTTCATACATGTTGATCGTAATATCAGAATTACGAATCCGACTGAAATTTTCTTTAAACTCTGTGGTTGTGTAAGGTTTACACTGCATATTAACTCTTGTTCTAGAGCCTTGCGGAAGCTTAATTTTTTTAAAAATGTTCTACGTAAAATCAGAATTGAGAATCTGACTGTTAGTTTTCTCTACACCTAGTAGTTGTGTGAAGTTTGCACTAATCATTTGTTGTTAAAATGTAGTTTATACTACAAATTTATTTTATTTCCAAATCTGAGCGTTAGTGTTCCTTACACTTGATATTTGCGTAAAGTTAATGCTGAAAAACTTTGATCTGTTAAAATAATAAAAGGTTGTCTTGTTTGAAAAGGATAATGCTGATGTTAAGAACAATATTGTTTTCCGTGTTCTTGGACTGCTGTCATTATTGTGGCATGTTACTGTATGTGTTTACTGACTGATGTACTCAAATCATGCTAATTAAAAGTATGGTACTTAGCAAAGAAAAATGCTCCGATGGAACAAAAAAGATGAATATACTTGGAATAGTGGATTATTATGGATGTAAAAGGAGGGGACTAGGAAAAATCTACCTAAAGTCGCAAAATCTGCTAAAAATCAGACTTTCTCTAAGCAACGCAAAAAATCGAAGTATATTCTGCGGCCAACAGATTAAAATAAATATTTAACCATAAAAATGATTGAAAAAGCAGCACGTTAGCTATGCAGTAGCTATAGGAAATGATATTGAGTAAGCTAACAGTCTTCTAAGCCATTGAATGAAATAGCAAAGATCGAAGACAATTGGAGACATGGTTGGTTGAAAACAGTAGGAAACGCGTAAGTTGACTTGAAACAGACTAAATGTAGATACACTAGCATGCCCGAGCACTAATCAATCGGCTCCTGCTTTGCTTGCTATAATGCTCATAACAAAATAAAAGAACTTTAAATACAATACCTCTTAGTTTTCAATCAATCAGGTGCCAGCAATTTAAAAAAGTAACCTTGATAGATTACGTTTATACACTCTTATCTGAAACTTCGAACATTATTTAAAAAAGACACTTTTTTAGAGGCCGCAGAATATACTTAAATTTTTTGCGTTGCTTAGAGAAAGTCTGGTTTTCAGCAGATTTTGCGAGTTTAGGTAGATTTTTCCTAGTACCCCCTTTTACACCCTTAATAATCCACAATTCCAAGTATATTCATCTTTTTTGTTCCATCGGAGCATTTTTCTTCGCTAGTTATTATCTATTCGTCTGCAAACCAGTGATTGTTGTCACTTTGAATTGTTTATGTATTCTCATCGCTCTGTTACAATTTTGATTGTGTTTCATTATTTTCTATTTGTCCGCAAAATGTTTGTCATGATCATTCTTAATGTTTCTGTAATTTCGAAAAATTGATGTACTTATTACTAGAGCTGTGCCGGGGCCAGGCCCCGGCCCCGGGCCGGGGCCAGGCTGGCCCCGGCACCGGGGCCGGGGCCAATGTTAGAGTTGATTGTAATGTAGAAAATTGATAATGTTTTGGGCAGATTTACCTTCAAACTCAATTTCAAGCAAACCACAGATCTTGCTAATTCAAATCTTTATTTCATTATGTCAGATTGGTGCAAATTTCTAGTTAATAATCAAAATTGACATATTTCAAATTGCAATTCATATAGACGAGCATTTCCAGCTTGCTTGGTAGCAGACAGCTGCGTTACGTCTATCAGAACAAATAGGATAATAAGCCTAAAAAAAGTGCAAAGTAAAGCACATTGAAAAACGCATCCAAGTCAGAGGAGTTAAATCCATACATGGGCAGCTCAAAAATTCTAGGGGGTCCAAAATTTTTCAAAGTCAAAAAGTGCCTGATAATATATGGTAGAGCGAAAAAACACTGTTTTCTCGCGTTTCTCAATGAGAGCTATCCATTAGCATCAAAAAACCGCAGAAAAACAGAAAAAATTCTGAAAATCAATTTCTGGGGGGTCTAGCGGATTTTTTGGGGGGGGGAGAATGTGAATTCTGGGGGGTCTAGATCCCCCGATGCCCATGTTCTGTTATATCTTGTAATTCCAACAAATATTAACGCTTTACGTGCATATCTACAAGCAAGAATATATGCATAGGTACATATAAGGGGTAGGGCAGGGTCGTACTATGAGCATGGTAAAGCACGCTATTATTGGCCGGGCCCCGGCAAAAAAGGCGGCCCCAGCACAGCTCTACTTATTACAGTAGCACTAGGATTTTCTCTTGCTCGGCGGAGGGGAAACAAATTTTGAATAATTTACCGAGGGAGCAATGAAGAAATCAAATGCTGCAGTAATAAGAAAATCTGTTTGCCGAGCGAATTTCATGCGCTATGAAAAACGGATTAAATGTGAACTCATACATAAATATATATTAGGTAGGTAGGTATGTATTTTTACATAACTATAGGTACCTACTTATTTACATGTACGTATACATACATATTAGATCATTTAGATTTAAGGTTCTTTAAAAATTTTAAAGTGCCTACAAAAGTGGTCTAAACTAAGACCGTAGTTGTGATATTCTATATCGATTTATGGGGAGACATTTGCCATTGAAAAATCGCGTGTTTGTACCAACATTGTAGACCACTTTTGTAGCCTTGCGGATAAACAGACTATATGTAGATACATACCCATAGGTAGCCGTGCAGCCAGCACCAAATCGTTGATTTTAGCTAGCCATGTGCATAGTCTGTTTCACACAGGAATGTAGTTGTCCTTCTGCATTCGGAGGGACTTACATACATTTTGAAGTAAACCACTAGCAGATATAGACACAGAAAATGGTGTTTTCGAAGCGTCTCACAGTAAGCTATAATCATTAGAGAAAAATTTGTTTTAAATTTTCAAAAAATGCAAATTGATTTCAATCATATTCAAAAAATAAATTACGTACCTAAATTATTTCACCAAAGATTTCTTAACGTTAAATTAAAGCTTGAAACCTCTGCTTAACCTCTTTTGAATCCGACTGTGCCCATTGCACAGAAAAACAACATGAAAAATAGATAATTCTGCGCATAAAGAGCTACAGAAAATTTTGACATATACCTTTTTTCAAATGCGCTTCAAAATCTTTTTGAGGTTGCTAGAATTTCTCGTACTCCCAACTTTTTTGGGGGACTAGTCCCCCCTATTCCGTTTCGTGAAATACTACAAGACAATAAGCCGACAGATTGCGATTGCTTTATCTGAATCAGATAAAATTATGGTCTGCTCTATAAAAATTCATGAAATTTTGTGATCAAAGTTGTGTGAAACTGGTAGGTACCTAACCTTGTTCAAAAGGTGTCCATGATTTTTGCTGATATTGTGCATAATTAATAGCGAAGCTTCCACATATTTTGTTTTAAGTAGAAGGACAGTTGTTGCATACCTGTATTATAGTCTGTTTCACATAACTTCGTGCATAAATTCTAAGAATTTACAATGACAGTAAGCCGAGGGTTACAATAACTATATATCAGATCAAGGCTATAATCGCAATCTGTCAGCTTATTGTCGGTGATTGTTTTGAAATTTATGAACGAAGTTGTGTGAAACAGACTATAGGTAGGTAATGACCCTCTGTTACACGAAACCTTGTGCATGGATCGCAATTCTTGAATTAATGCAAATCGATTACAAAAGCGGTTCAAACTAAAGCAACAATCATGATACTGTGCATAATACTTGATAAGCATAACAAGTTTTACTATGCAAAATTGTAGAACAGTAAGCTCCCCCCAGGAATCACTTTTGTAGCTTCTCGCTAGTTCGCTAAAAATTGAATTCCATGCACAAGTTTTCGTAAAATAGACTATGCATCATTTGGTGATAGGTATGGGCAGCACCAAAATTCTGGGGGGGTCGGGTCAGGATGGGGAAAATTGCAAAAAATGTTGCTAAAAATCGAATTCTGGGGTCTACAGTAATCTGGCGTTGGGTTGATACAAACCTTCCTTTACGCCCATGTGTTTATTTTAGTAATCTTCAGACCCGTGAATTGAATGTTTGGCATGTTGTTTGCGATTTTTAAGTTCTTAGTCTTATTTTGATATAGGTACCAAAAATAAATTTTGGTATGATTTTGGTAGGCACTTGCTGGACTATCAATATCACATTTTAATTCTTTTGAATTTTAGTATGTATATCATATTCTTATCATATTAAAACTCTGGGAAATGTGAAAATATTTTTGATATAATTTTGGTATAATTTTAGTATAAAGTGGTAGCACTTTTCCTTTTTTTCGCTCTTTATCTTACTACTCATTTTGTACGTATGATTCAGTATGTATTTTCCACAGGTTGTATTATCATATGTATGTAGATAAATACATAAGTATATATGTACAAAGAAAAAACCTACCTGTCACTAGCGGATCCAGGAAAAAATTTTTGGGGGGCGGTCCGAAAATTTGAAGTAGGAACTATTAGGAGATAAGCAAAAATAAAGGCAGTTTTGAGCGTATCTCGGCGAGCTCTAAACGATGGTGAAGACAAATTTCAAAATAAGATTTCGAAAATTTTTCACCTTACTCAATATTGATATGCAGGGAATTGATCATTTAAGCTATCTGCACAACCAATTTCTCATAATGCAATTCACGAGTGATTTCTTATCTCCTGTCTTTGTATTTAATCATTGTGCTTTACAGAGAAAGATTATACAGATAATAAATAATTCGGCGCGAAGCGCCGAAAAAACATGACATATTCTGCAAGTCTAGCTCAAATTTGAGCGGTTTTGAGCGGGCTGTAAGACAAGAAACATAGATAAACAATAAATCCGGGGCGAAGCGCCGGAAAAAATTTCATGTTCTCTATGTCTTAACTCAAATTTGAGCTGTTTTGAGTGAGCTAGAAAACAAAAACTATAGCAGAACAAAGAATCCAGTGCACAGCGCTGGAAAGAAATTGACATGCTCTCTATGTCTAACTCAGATTTGAGCGATTTTTAGCGTTTAGAGGACAAAACCATACATAAACAATGAATCCGACGCGAAGCGCCGGAAATTTTGTGTTTGCATAAACTCAAAAAACACTAAAAACCTATTTTGGTGGTGTTTTAGACGTGCTTCACTAAATTTCCATTTTTCCCTTTGGGGGGACCCTTGGTAGAAACAAAATTTCTTTTCCATTTCGGAGATGGGGCGGTCCTGCCCAGCCCAGCCCAACGAGTCAGGTCCAGTGTTTTTTTGTAATAGGTCCGTTTGTATATATACAAAGATGGTCCCCAAAAAGTCTTTGTACATTTTGTACATGCAAATTTTTGTGTACTATAATATAGTACAGAAGCGATTTTAGTGTGGTAAAACAGGGTTTTCGATCTTTGGTAGTGTATTTTAGTTAATCTCTGGGTTTCTGACGCCAAAAATTACTAAAAATTGTCTTAAAACGGCGCGAAGCGCCGAAAAATTTGACATTTTTACATTCTAAATGCAGATTCTGCCATTTAAAGATATGTGGGACAATGGGAATTAAACACCTTTTTATAGTTTTTGTCTTCTCAAAAATCTATGTACATTTTGTACACACAAATTTAGAGTGCTATAATATGGTACAGTAGCGATTTTAGTGTGGTAAAAACAGGGTTGTTCAACTTTTGGTAGTGTATTTTAGCTAATTTCTGGGTTTCTGAGGGCAAAAATTAATAAGAATTGTCTTAAAACGGCGCGAAGCGCCGGATATTCTTTTCTTTTGAAATGCAATTTCTGCCATTATAAAGATATAATAGAACACACAATTACTCATTTTGGCGCGAAGCGCCGAAAATTTTTGCGAATTTCAGACCTTTTTTGCAATTTTGTCTTCCCAAAAATCTTTGCACATGTACAAAGACGGTCCCGAAAAGTCTTTGTACATCGGGACAAATCGTTGCCGAGTACAAAAAAATCACTGGTCAGGTCAGGTCACACATTTACATTACCCGACTATGCCTTGGACACGAAAAAAATGCAAGAAACACTCTCGCTTTCTGGGTAACGCGCTCAAACGCTCCCAGCGGGACCCAAGGCTGAGCCCCGGAAAATTTTGTAAAATGAAATGTTGAAATGTAACGTTAAAACTTTCACAAAATCGGCCGAATTATGGTTCTAAACTCAGCCTAAAAACAGTTAACCAGCCTTTTCATACATACAAACCATTACAAATTCTTGCTTTGAAATGCGTTCTGAGCTGAAAAACGAAACGAAAAATTGCCGATAAATGGCACACACCTTTAACACGATGTCCAAAAAGCGTTTAGAGTTTCAACCGAGAAATAATATACCTAGTCCATTAAATCACTGAAGCACTGGAATATTTTGACTGCTTTAAACACAATGCTGGAACACTAAAACGAAAAATAATGAGGAATCGGCGCGAAGCGCCGAAAATTTTTGGCGTTTTTAGCTCAATTTTGGGCGCATTCCAACGTATATTCAAGGCTAAAAATTCTCAAAGGTTTTGGGGGCGGCTGCCCCCCCCCCCGCCTTCTGGATCCGCGCCTGCTACCTGTGCTCAAAACTGCTGCAAGATCTGCCAAAATCAGAGCCGGGCGCGCGCAAAATCAGCATATTCTGCGCCTGCAGAAGAAAGCAGCATCCTGTCGAACAAAGGTAAAACATTGCCAGATAACTGAACCACCACCTGCAAAAGCAGATATCGCCATAGCCGAGTACAGCGTCATGTTGCAATATTTTTCTGGGTCAAAAAATAGTAATTATGGTATGCTGGAAAAACGGCAATTTTTGACGTTTCTGATTGAACACTGGTGCATACCCTAACTCCTCCCATGCCTAGTGGTTAACTGCTTACATGGGCAGGAATGTGAAATCCGAGTGGTCGGTGGATTAAACGCCAGAAGAGTATTTGAATGGACGCATGCATTATAGAAATCATAGTCTTTCGTTGCGGTATCGCAAATAATCATGGGGTATAACTTCTGTAATATTTATCTAGCCATAATATCGAATAAATTAACGCTGCAAGTGATTAGCAAAAACGCAGATTTGATTTATTTCAAGAGCTTTATATTAAGCATTGACAATGGCACTAGACGTAGGCTTCAGAGCATGCACTATTAAAGGCAAAATACCCAACAAGAAAACGCAAATACCCAACAATACCCAGAATTCATTCTTTTGAATCTTTCTGATCTTTGGTTTTTTTTGGTGGGTACCAATAGATAGAGCTCGACAAGAAACGGCTCAAAAATGGTGTTTTCTTCGCTATAGCACTATTTTTAAGGCCAATATTCCACTTGAAAAACTTCAGAATTTTGAAACTCGCCCACTGTATGGTGGACAATATGAGAAGGTTCACCTATTTTTTTAGAGGCCGCAGAATATACTTCGATTTTCGCGTTGCTTAGAAAATGTCTGATTTTTAGCAGATTCGCAGTTTTTAGGCACAGATAGGTTTTTTCTTTGATTAACTTACTTTCATTTTTTTCTTCGTTTAGGAAATTTCTGAGTTTTAGCAAATTTTGTGACATTTGTAGATAAAAGTTTTTTCTAGTCCTCCTTACGCTGTGTAGTTAAGCATGTCTCACGCTTAACTACTTTACGTCTCTGATAATTCTGTTTCAAGTATATTCTACCTTTTTGTTCCATTGGAGCATTTTTTCTTGTTGCACCAACTTTTTTTGTTAACAAAACTTATCTTTTAATAAAAGGTAGCGAATGTTATTAGGTACTGTCATCTTAGCAATTTATACTTGCATTGTATGAATTATATTCGACTCCGCGCGTTTGCAATATTATTTAGCTGAACTTCGACGCAGCATTATTTTCTGTGCTCAAGCTGAAATTACTTATCGCTTCTGATCGTTGCTTACTTCGACCATGATGCAACTTCAACAAAAATCTCACGTTTTGTCATTTTACCTCGCTGACTCTTATTTAGTCCGATAAAAGTTGACTGCCCGCAGCAATGCACTGGCTAATGGATCTAAGAACACGCATTTCAAAGTAAATGCATGCGTCGTTCAAGTGGACATTTCTTTACAGTTGCAGATTGTGTAGCAACGGGCGCAATGATTTTCGCCCAATCGCTACGATGGAAGATAGCTAAATACATATACATATGTGGAAAATTTTTCGGTGTGTTATTGCGTGCTTGTTTCAGTAAATTTTAAATGATATTTATCACATTGCGTGCATGAATAATGTTGGTGCTACTCAATGTAGTAGGTACGACAAGGTAGTAGGTGCTGGATCTGATTTTGACTCCTAATTTTTACAAACCACTAAAAACATGTCAAAAATTTGTTTTTAACAAAAAACGCGTTTTTACGCTTTTTGTGTGGTCTATACTTTTATTTACATATCATTTTTATTGTTTTTTTTATTTAAAAATATTATGTTTTTGCAAGGTCGCAGGTCAAAAGTTCATGCGGCATTTACTTACATACACAGAATGCACAGATTTTAGTCGGATTCGTAAATCTGATATTACGCGGATATTACAATCAACATTTATAAAGACATCACGTCTTAACAATGAACTGATGACAAATTAACATTAGGTGCAAAATAGTTTACACCGCTGTTGTGTAAAAAACGTGTCTAACTGGCCAATCACAGCACTTGATTCCTTAAAAACTTCTGTCATATGAAAAAATTAGGTTTCAAAAAGGCTCTAAAACGAAGATTAACATGCGAAAACGACATGTTGACACCCAGGTGTAAAACATCTTAGTCAGAATCGTAATTTTAATATTGCTTCGATATTACGACCAACTTGGTATGAAAATAGTAAGTTCCATAATGTCGGGTGATAATTAACATTGGTTTCAACTAATTTTACATGCGCGCCGAAATTGTGTATCGAATTTGGTTTGTGTCTATTTACAAACTTGAGAATCATGTCCTGACTATAACCGGAGAAGCTGGCAGAAAGAAAACAAGACAGTTCCGTTCAAAGCACCTCATTTCGATTTACACTCGCTTAATATTGGTTTGGACATACGCGCGATTCGCTATGACATACACCCCATATAAGGCACTTTATTTTTATTCTAATGGACTTATCCTGACTTGAAAGGGGAAAGTGGCGTAACAAACCCAAACAAAGACGTATTTTCCATCATTTAGAACACTGTAACTCTTAAAATTCCGTACCGAACTCCTAATAAGTTTAAAAAGAAAATCGGTTTGTACAATTTAGAAGCGGAATCGTAGTACATTCTCAAAAGCAAAATTCTTTGCAAAAATTATTCAGCATTTATTAATCAAATTGAACAAGCTGCCCATTTTTACCTCTGATTAACCTACACCTCATAAATAATCAATATTGCGTTTTTTAAATGTGTGTTTGTTGCAGGGATGTGTAGCCCTTCGAGAGGCACTTCGACATTGCTGCATTCACCTACTCCGACTCGTAAGCGGAAAAATTTGCAGAGAAATCTTAGTTAAAATCCGTTTTTTACACCATCCACTAGAGGTAAACTTAAACCCTAGGATCTAACTCACTATAGAGCGTAGAAGAATTTGAAAGTTTATATGCAGAATGCAGCTCTTGATCCGCCTCTGTTACTCGTCAGAAAAACATTTCGTAAAAACTTACAACTGAGTTAGGATTAGACATGAGCAGGCGTTGAAAACTCGACCAGAAAGTGCTTTTCAATTTCCAGATTTTCGCACTCTTTACACTGTCATTCGAGAACTAATGCGAATTTCAAAAACAAAAAAATTATGTTCTGTAAAATTCATTTTTCTATAATCCTATCCCGTTTAATTGTTCGAGTCACTTCAATACTCAGTTGTCCACATGCCGCAGTAAAAGGTCCCGTAAAATTTGTCCTGTGTTATAACGCTACACAACACTTTACACCTTCTCTACACAGTCAGTTTTGAGTTTCAAGAAAAACAAAAAACACGGGCAGCAAATTTTTTTATTATCTTCTTTAAAAACCGTATCTTCCAGAAGTCCCGTTATAGCGCTGTAGGGGGTGTTATGCGTTAGGGGTACTGGTATATTATAGTACAGCCAACGCGCTACCTATGATGTAAGAGTTCACAAAATCATTGGGCAGCCCGAAGGTCCGCTACTGATCAGCGCGTTCGCGGCTTCGCGAGCTGAACCGGTGCTCAAACAAAAACGATCGGCTGAGTTTATGCCCACTGAAGCATAAACTCACGCGTTAACACCTGACCGCAGTGCCGTTGAAAGGTGCAGCGTGCAATACCGATCAAATGCACATCACAAGAGAGCATTTTTAGCTCGATCGATTGCGAAGCATAACGCAACCTAAGAGTGAACATATGGGCTTCCATCAGATTAGCGCATAATTTGTTAGCGTGGTAGGCATGGCCAAGCAGCCTGTCTTAGCTCGTCATCGGCTTTAATGCTCGTTGGGGTATTATTACTTTCCTGTCATAGGCGTATGATTCGAGTTCAAAAGGCGTGTAAGCATACGCGGGCAGCAAGAAAATTCTGGGTGCAAGATTTTTTGCTGTCAAAAATGGCTCAAAAATGGTGGTATGGCATTAAACACAATTTTTTCGATGCTCATCAAGTACTATCCATTACCAAAAAATTGCGAAAAACGAAAAAAATTCTTCAAAAAATTGAATTCTGGGTGTATTTTGATTTCTAGGTGGGGGCATTTTGGTTTTCTGGGGCAGGTGCATACCCCTCAAAACTCCCCACGCCCAGTGCGCGTGTAACTACTGACAGCAGTTACATGTATATACCGCCGAGCCCCTCATACATATAGTCCGTTGAGGTTTGTATACACCTGCGTTATTCGTGTGTACTTCATTGGGCGTCGGGCAGGGGTTTGGGAATGCAATTTCAGAATTCAATTTTTGAATTTTTTGTTTTTATCACAACTTTTTGATAAATGATACGTTTTGATGATAAACGCGTTGAAAATAGTGTTTGTCTGCCATATCACCATTTTTAAGGCCATTTTTTACCTTTGAAAAAACTGCAAATTCTAGAACTTGCCTTACCTATGGTGTAATTACATACAATCAGCGCAGCGTAGTATGAGTGAAGTAACACTCATCTGTGTTGATAAATGCGTATATAAGCGAGCTCAGCTCATCATTATAAGCATGAAGGTCTGTTTCATATAATTTTTGCATAAATTTATAGTTATTCGAAAGTAAGCCGACGGATTTAATATACTATATATCAAATCAATGCTGCAACTACGAATATGACAATTTGTTGTCGGACATCGTTTTTGAAATTTATGCCCAAACTTGTGTGAAACAGATCAGAGATTACAAAACATTAGGGTAGGTAGGTACGAATGATGACTATTAAATTATTTGTTTTCTTAGTCCTTTGGTTTGCCACCTGTATTATTGACACTTGAGCTTCCTGATTGTGATCCAAATATTCCGAAATTTTGTTATTTGTCGAAAAGTAAAGCACTACAATTTTTTAAATTTAATCTGCAAATTTTAGTCAAATTAAAAATTTTGAAATTTACGTCTAAAAATGTAATGTTTTGTGTTTTTTCTATGTAGTTTATTTCATAAAAGCCTTGTGCACTAAAATCAATTTAATACGTTTTGAAAATGAGCTTGCTAAGCAAGAGTAGAGAAACTTAAAGTTTAAACATTATTAAATTATGAAAAGAATTATAAAGATTTTAAACTATAAGAAAATGAAAAGGTGGGATTTTAGTAAATTAAAACAAATTTAGAGGATTTGATGAAATATTACTGTTGAGAATAGATGATCAATGCTATGTATAATGACTTTAATTAAAAGATCAAAAGAGTTGGATGCTCGATCAATAACCTTGAAGCAATCTGATGTAATTAAATGATTGCTATTTGAGATATGTTTGTGAATAGCAGATAAGCTATCACCCTGAATTGGCTTTCCTGTAGCAAATGAGATGCCAGTATGCTCTGCAATTCTACTCCCCAAAATGTCGGCGAGTTTCGCAAATGTAACTAGCCATTAGTGTTGTAAAAGATATCTTTATCTTTATCTTTTTAGCAAGATAAAGATGAAGATTCTTTATCTTGACGGATTTTTATCTTTATCTTTATCTTTATCTTTATCTTTAGGAAAAATCACAGGCTATCTTTATCTTTATCTTTATCTTTTTGATAGGAATTTATCTTGCAAAAAAGATAAAGTATGTACACAAGTTAGCATGTAGTCCAAGATGCAGATCTGACGTGAAACACATTTAGAAGCATTCAAGTTTTACTGATTCAAGAAAAGAAAAGAAAACGATTGTTTAAACCCTATGGCGTGCGGCCCAAACTAATGCCTATATATTAACATAAGTAAGCGGAAGTGATGCCAATCTAAGCGGGAGTCACCCACGTTAATCTAAGTCCAAGCCTAGGGAACATAGAGAAGTTTGAAAAAATCAATAATTGTTGCGACTATACTTTGTACAGGCGCACAGAGCAGGGTTTTGATGCATGTGAAAAGAAAGAAGTGACTTGCTGTCTGCCAGTAGTAGTAGTACGTGGGTCAGTCAGATGCCGCGGGCAAACCCTCAAACCTACATTTATGCGTGCTTAATGCCTATCACCTCTTTGATCTCAGGTGTAAAAATTAGGGCATTCAGTTGGCTGCTTTACATCACCCACTCTCGTTTATTGCACTTCACAAACATCATTCTCCTGGGTCCAGGCGACCATATTTACATATGTACACTTTATCTTTATCTTTATCTTTTTGGTTCCTTTATCTTGCAAATTATCTTTATCTTTATCTTTCTTAATTTTTTATCTTTATCTTTATCTTTATCTTCTAAATTTTAAAATTTTAACTTTATCTTTATCTTTTATCTTGCGAAAAATCCTTATCTTTTACAACACTACTAGCCATACAGCTAGAATACGTATACTTATATACCTACTAAATTTGAGAGTAGCTAGCAGGTACAGCATCCTTGGTCTTGAAAAACCTGCTTATGTATACACGACAGATTTGTAAACAAACCTTACTCTAATCTGAGGGTAAAATGCAGATATAAGCTTTAGAATTCTGCTGCGTACATTGTAGCCATGCATACCAGGCAAAACAAGATAATAGCTTAATTTACCACACCCGACTTTTATTTCATCTCTCTTATTATAAACCTTTGTCATAAAGTCTGATATGACCTTATCAATCAAGCCAAGGGGATACTCATTTTGCAATAGAGTCTGCTTCAGCTTGTCAATATCAGAGACAAAAGTCTGATATGAGTTACAAATCATGTAAATGCGACTCACAAGTGTCCTTATTAAACCAGCTTTATAGGCAAAAGGAATGAAGCTAGACAATTTGGCGTAAAGGCCAGAAAATGTAGGTTTCTGATATGATGATGTCACATTATCATCGGACTTCCTTTCAACAAGAACATCAAGGAAATTTAATTTATTGTCACATTCAGTTTCAAATGTGAACTTCTATTAGGAAACTCATATCAGACTTTTGTCTCTGATATTGACAAGTTGAAGTAGACTCTACTGCAAAATGAGTATCCCCTTGGCTTGATTGATAAGGTCATATCAGACTCTATGACAAAGGTTTATAATAAGAGTGGTGAAACAAAAGTCGGGTGTGATAAATTAAGCTATTCTCTTGTTTTGCCTTACACTGGTGTGCATTGGTTACA
The DNA here is from genome assembly GCA_036768485.1 of Mermis nigrescens. Lineage (NCBI taxonomy): Eukaryota > Metazoa > Nematoda > Enoplea > Mermithida > Mermithidae > Mermis > Mermis nigrescens. The sequence continues at coordinate 16,758,083 of JAVLUZ010000154.1, forward strand.
ACGTACGCAGTAGAATTCTAAAGCTTATATCTACATTTTACCCTCAGATTAGAGTAAGGTTTGTTTACAAACCTGTCACGTGTATAAGCCGGTTTTTCAAGAACAAGGATGCTGTACCTGCTAAGCTTACTCTCAAATTTAGTATATACGTAAGTATACGTATTCTAGCTGTATGGCTATAGTTACATTGTCGAAACTCGCCGACATCTTGGGAGTAGAATTGTTGAGCATACTGGCATCTCATTTGCTACAGGAAAGCCAATTCAGGGTGACAGTTTATCTGCTATTCACAAACATATCTCAAAAAGCAATCATTTAATTAAATCAGATTGCTTCAAGGTTATTAGTCGAGCATCCAACTCTTTTGATCTTTTAATCAAGGAGTCGTTATACATAGCACGTGATCGTCCTATTCTCAACAATAATGTTTCATCATATCCTCTAAATTTGTTTTAATTTACTAAAATCCAACCTTTTTCATTTTCTTATAGTTTAAAAATCTTTTATAATTCTCTTCATAATTTAATGGTATGTTAAAAGTTTAAGTTTCTCTTGGTTTACAACTCTCGCTTAGCAAGCTCATTTTTCAAAACTATTACAAAGTGAACAGAACAGTCGCTTCTACAATTTTATACGATTTGTGAGCAGGTACAAAATTCGTTTTTAGGTTACTGTATCGTTGGAAATGAGAGATAATTGTTCAAACAAGTATTAATTACTTGCATACTTCGCCTTTTGACTTAAAATAAAATAAACGAATCTTAAAATATATGCATAATTTATTACAGTGCATTGATATGCATGCATTTAATTCCCCAACTATTTTGCTTACATAGGTATCTACGTTGAAATGGTTGAAGAAAATATACATCAGGTATACATATGCACTACCTACCAAAAACATTAAATAAATACCAAATATCAAAAATATATCATATTTTGAATAAAAAATTGCGAAATATCATATTTATATCACATTGAAATTAAGCTAACTATACCAATATCATATGTTAATTATTTTTGGGCTACCGAAATAACACTAGTCGCCACACATACTGCTTGGTGCTGCTTTCTAAATTTTATTACGTTGCTTTGGTATATGTATGTATGTACATTAGCGAAAATACAGTGCTCTATTTTATGCTAAAATGCAACCGATTTTTAAACAATAAATGACACCGTTGAATTGCGTCGTGCGCATATGTAAGGTGATCGTTGCGGTCGATAGTTAATGAACACATGTTGTCGATATTATTCAATATCTTAAAAATTGCAGGTTATGCCGTTTGCACAATTAAAGTTTCTTTTGATATACTGTAGTATGTGCATCGAATGACCTGCAGCAGGGTTGCCAGGTTGGGGGTTTTCCCCGATTTTGGGTTTTTTTAGGGCCCTTGGGGGTTTTTCGGGGTTTCAGCTCATGAGAGTTTTAGCAAAAATTTTGAGGATTTTTCGAGTGGTTTTTATCAAATGTGCAAGTATAAATTATTAGTGATTTTAGGGGCAGCGATCAATTACTGTAAGTTTTTGTCAAGAGAAGCCGACAGTACAGTACAACACAATCGTGCGTGCCCAGTTCAGTTGACCTTTTTTATTTCAGGAATGGATTTTAGCCCTGTGATCCGGTAGAATTTATTTCAATTCTTTTAAAATATCGTGTTAATGGACAGTCGCCATCGATTCGACTAATTTGGCAGTGATTATTGGCCAATGTTGGCCCCGAATTTTTCGTTAGAGGCCAATATTGGCCAATAACGCGTGCATTAGGGGCCAATATTTGCAAGATTTAAAATTCTTAAAAAGCTTCACGTCCGTGGGTTTCGAACCCCGTACTTTCGTGTTGGTAAACTCACGCGCGCACACTGCGCCATAGCGAAATTGCGGTGAAAATTCTGAAGAATGATACTAATGGTGTCTGTTATATACAGTATACGCAGTTAATATTTTTGTTTGGAAGAGATCGCCTATCCTATCTTTTATGCCAATGCAGTTTGAATTGTATGGTAGGTATTTCTAATTGTCGTTGGTTTACCTTACGTATTGCAAAATATATATATATGATTATATATATATATAAATATATATATATATATATATATATATATATATATATATATATATATATATATATATATATACAAAATATATATATACAAAATATATATATATATAAATATATATATATATAAAAAAATATATATATATATATATAAAACGGACTATGCATCTATCGAGATTTTTTTAGCCTCTATCGATTGGCACCTCTGTTTTACCCATTGCATTAGCATTAACGATTTTTATGTTGTTTTTCTTGACATAATTAATGAGGCTATAAATCGATACGTTCCATTTAAGCATAATGTGCATAAAAAATCACTGCCAAAGTCGTGTCGTAAATTGCAAGTAATTAAAAAGGAACTTTGGGAAAAGTATAAAAAGAGTCGTTGCCCTGTTATTTTAAGCAAGTATAAGAAGATTACTAAAGAAATTAAATTTGCTTTGAAAGATCTTTTCACGAGGGAGGAACGTAAGCTTTTAAATTCTCGAAATGTAAAAAATTTTTATTCTTTCGTAAATGACCGGTTAAGAAAGACAAAGTCAGCTGCAATATTAATGTGTGATGGTAGGATGATAGATAATGATTTTGAAAAAGCTAATGCTTACAACTCTTTTTTGCGAGTAATTTTGTTATTGACGATCTTGTTTCTCCCCATTTCGCAAACAGAGTCAAAAGTGATGCTCATCCTCTTTCTGTAAAATTTGATGTTCTGACTATTTCTGAATCCATAAGTAGGCTTAAGCCCACTTTGTCGCTTGGCCCCGATGGCTTGTGTGCATATTTTATTAAAAAGTTGAAAACAGTGTTGCTCTCACCTTTAGAAACCATCTTCAACGTTTCTTATCAAAGTGGAAAGATACCCGATTTTTGGCAAAAAGCTGTTGTGATCCCAGTTCATAAAAAGGGGGATATGTCATCAGTTGATAACTATCGTCCAATTTCCTTATGTTGTGTTTCTTGTAAATTAATGGAATCTATAATGAACATGTCCTTGCTTTCTTATCTAGAGAAGCAAAATCTGCTAAGTGAAAAACAGTTTGGTTTTAGAAAAAATAGATCATGTGCGTTACAACTTGTTGAGTGCAAAAATCAGTGGACCAAATTTCTAGATGAGGGAATTCCTGTTGACATTGTCTACATTGACTTTTGTAAGGCTTTTGATACCGTGTCACACAAAAAACTGCTAATTAAGTTGGCATCTTATGGACTGAACAAACTCTCTTTTAATTGGATCGAAAATTTCTTGACTAATAGATCCCAAGTCGTTAAAATTAAAAATTCTTTATCTGATTCCATTCCTGTTACCAGTGGCGTGCCCCAGGGTAGTATACTAGGTCCCACACTTTTTTTAATCTTCATTAACGACTTATGTGAAATGCGCCAAAACAGTAATTTTACTTTGTTTGCTGACGATATCAAACTTTGGAATCTATCATCCAATTTCATGACACTTCAAGCTGACATAAATTATGTGCATGAGTGGGCCAATACATGGCAATTAAAAATATCAGTTAATAAATGTTTAGTTCTATATCTGGGTAGTTCAAACCCTAGGCATTCTTATCACATAAATGATTTCTATCTTTCTACTGACACACTTTGTGTAAAAGATTTGGGTGTTTTTCTGAATTCTAATTTATCGTCCAGATCTCATTGTGAATATATTGTGAAAAAAGGCATGCAGTTAAGCAATCTGATCTTGCGTAGTTTTATTTCTAAAGATAGATTATTACTTGTTAAGGCCTTCATTACTTACCTTCGACCAGTGCTTGAATTTTGCTGTGTTTTGTGGAGTCCTTACCTGCTGTGTGATATCACCTCCGTCAAACGGGTTCAAAGAAGGTTTACGAAACGAATTTTTAGTGATAAAAATTTGACATATGCTGAAAGATTACACGAACTTGGTCTGGACACTCTTGAGCTAAGACGCCTCCATAACGACCTAACATTAGCCTTTTCTATTATCAAATGTAAAGCTCTTCCTTTCAAGGATTTCTTCACAATTAATTTAAATTCTAATCGAGCAGCAAATTCTTGTAAACTTCTCGTCAATCATGTAAATAAAAATTGCAGAAAATTTGATTTTTGTAATCGAATAATTCCTATCTGGAACTCTCTACCTGAACAGATTATAAGTGCTCCAAATAGACACGTTTTTCTGACTAAACTTAAAAGATTAAACCTTTCTAAATTTCTTAAAGGGGCGTAAGTAAGAGCAGTTTTTTCTATTGCCTTTACGTTTACCCTGCTTCGTCATACTTAATTTGTTTTGTCTTTCATGTATTTTCATTTTCGTTCATTCGTCCTATCCATGTATGTTAATATTTTCTTTTGACTTAGCGAATAAATTGTTGTTGTTGTTGTTGTTGTTGAAACACAAAAGCATGCAACGGTGCAAAATATTGACATAATGGTATGCAACATACGCTAACGTATACAACATATACAACATATCAACGATTGTTTTGTACTATCAATAAAACTTTCCGATCGTTTTCTCCATACTGTTGACACACCTGTTTTTGAAATTTTCGAGTCAGATATGTATCTGATACCTAAATGTGCATAATCTACCTGACGTGCACGATTATATTATTTTTTACATATTATGTAATATATGTATGTACATACGTACCTTCATAGACATATATCTATTCTTATATAATGTCTTTAAATTGTGCAACTTTGTTTTGTATGAAGATCTTCGTCTGCTGTTTTCAAAGTTGTTTATAATTCTGTTGTTTGTTCCTAGATTAATAAAGTCTATGTACATTGTATTAATGACTCTATGTAGGTATGTATGCATGTGTGTACCTAACAACCATATGGTGCACAGGACTAAACTTCTGGGGGAGGGGGTGCAAGATATTTCCTAAAACAAAAGTGGTAAGAATGGTGGTATCTGGCGAAAAAACAAAATTGTTTAATGTTTCACCGAGCAGTATCCATTGGCATAAAAAATCGTGAAAGAAACAAATTTACAAAAATTGAATTTGGGGGTATTCAACCTCCTGGGGAGTGCAGTACATATCCCCACGCCCACATGTGCCAACAACTCACTCGATAGTACTTACATACACACATTAAGGTCATGTATCAGGTACATATGTATGTATATGTACCTATGTATAAAGTAGCTCTATTATAAGGTAGTGCTATTGTTGTTGTTGTTGTTGGGTGGTAAACCCCCTTGGTAGATAAATGGGAGCTCTTGCGCTTTTATTTATAATTTGTAAACTTACAAATTCTAAGCGCTTAGTTGCCTCTAAAGTAAATCAAGAACAAGTGTAAACTAAGTGCCCTTGCTTAACAGATACTATTTTTGCTAGCTTCTCTTATTAAAGCTTAAGTACTTCTGTCTCAAGCACTTAATCTCAAAGCACAGCCGCCTAGATATCTCGCTAGAACGGTATTCAAATTTTCTCGCAGAAAAGAATCACCTAAGTTGTAAATCGCAAAGCTGAATTCAGCTATTTAGTGATAAACTTACTTAGAGGCAAGATTGCTAGGTACATACCTACCTAGAAGCATGATTTTAATTAAATTCTAATTAAATCGTATGTGTAGGAGCACTAAAAACTTCTATCCTAATAACAGGACTTCAACCGGTCAGTTGTTCCTTTTTCCTGTTTCACTTCTTTTTGCAACATCGTAGAAAGTACTCTAAGTTTTTGTTCGTAAAATATTTTTGACTTAAGGTTCGTAAGAATCCAATGGAGTTTTCAATTATATTGGCGACAAGAACACATTGGACACAAGAAATGATGAATTAGAAAACAACGTCGCTAAAGTCAATCGCTCCGCCCGTTCGCCACAACGATCTCATTAATTATGCAAAAAATTACAGTAACAAGATGGGTGGAAGAAGCTTGCCGATGAATTTTTGATATGAAAAAGTTATATTTTGATATTTTCTGTTGAATTGTATTATTGTCGAATAGAAATTGATAATAAGTTGGAAGTAATAATAGTCTGTCCGCCACATGTATGCATGTTGTATGTACTGTGGTGATGTTGCTCTCTGCTAGATGCTTAATTTCAGCTGATGTAAAGACTAATTCATTAGCAATCTTGCAAAAATTGCGCTCGACATGAACACGACATAAGAGAACATCAGCATTTTCGAAAGTTGCATGAGCAGCCTTAATTGACTCAAAATCTTTATCAAGCAGCACTATTTTCGTCCGTTTTACTACTTCTGCATTAGCAACGGAAAAAATTCGAAAGCATTCCTCAACATGCGGTTCCGTCTCTAAGCTTAGAAACGCCCATGCAACTATACGACTGACGCCGTCATCCGCAATTACAGCAAACAGGTAGAGTACATAATTCGAGTCATTTAACCGGTACGTTCCATCGATTTCAATTACTTCTGGATAAGTTTCATACCAGGTTTTCATTGCCCCAGACTGGTAGAACATCAATTCGATTATTTTAGTTTCAGAATCACTTACTATCTTTATAACTGAATTAGGATCCTTCTTACTTTCATTTTCCATCTTTTCTAGTACTAAAAAGGCCTCGTTTACGTTTTTTTCTGCAGCTGGCCTAGACCTAGCTGCAGAATTGCGAATATCTTGGGCTGTCACGCACTTATGATACCGTTTACAAATTTTTTCAACAACGTGTTTAGTATTCGCCTGAACTTCTGATAACTCACATATGTATGCAGAAGCTTCTGCAGACAATCGCCGTTGTTCTGGATAATGCGCAAAAAGCTCAGCAGAAACTTCATGGTTGTGACAGAAATTTGCATCCCTAATTACCAGCTTTTCGTCTTTTTTCGAGAAGCTCACAACAATTTTGCTTCTACACTCGAGTCCATATTTAGTTTGATTAGGCCGAAGGCCTTTGCTTCTACTAGGACGGGCTTTAATCCCATTTTTGCATCTAAATTCTACATGCGTATACACAAACTGATCATTTTCTACAGTAAACCTCGTGCTCGAATGAATAACGAAGTTCTGAAACGTAGAAAGTGTAAGAGACTTTAAAGCATCACTAAATTCTGCAAATGAATCAAAGCTTTGCCCAATGCCTAAGGCATCACATTTTTCAGTCAAGTCTATATTCATTTCCATTTTTCATTTACGCAAAACAAAAGCAAGCTGAAGTGATGATAATAAAAGCAATCATATGTACACAGCACTAAGAAAAATCAACAAGCTCGCATTGGAATGGAAGACTAAAGGAGAGAAAGAGAAAAGCAAGTGAAGAAAACACATATGTGATAAAAATACAGTAATTAATGATAAAACATAATATGTACAAAAATTAGAACCTGCTGGAAATTTACATTAAAGAAAATGTTAAAGAGAATTTCAACCTACCGTAAAACGTAAGATATCATATGCCGAATCTGTATGACCAGAATTAAGTATAGTCTGTTTCGTTTATTGGAAAGCTATTCCGCTGAATTTAGACATCATAAACCAGGCTACAAAAGTGACCTATAAGTGCATGCCTATGTGCAGTCTTGCCTCTTAGCAGTATCAAAGATCATAGTGCAACTTGATATTTTGTGGAATATACCTATTTGCTGTCGCATTAGTATAAAACACTTTTGTAGCCACTTTATACTTTTCAAAAAACCCCCGATCAAATGAAACACACTATAGTTGCATAGGTGCCTTTATACGTATCTATTGTCCTGCTACATATAGGTAGGTAACCTCTACCTAGCTATTTGAAATCGCATACTGACATGGCATTAGAATATTTATGCACACATGTACGTATATATGTATTTATGTTTAGGTACATACAATGTAGGATTTTGCAATACGTAAGGCAAACCAACGACAATTAGAAATACCTACCATACAATTCAAACTACATAGGCATAAAAGATAGGATAAGCAATATCTTCCAAACAAAAATATCAACTGCGTATACTTTATATAAGAGACAGCATTAGTATCATTCTTCAGAATTTTGATCACAATTTCGCTATGGCGCAGTAGCATTAGTATCATTCTTCAGAATTTTCACCACAATTTCGCTATGGCGCAGTGTGCGCGCGTGAGTTTACCAACACGGAAGTGCGGGGTTCGAAACCCACGGACATGAAGCTTTTTAAGAATTTTAAATCTTGCAAATATTGGCCCATAATGCACGCGTTATTGGCCAATATTGGCCTCTAACGAAAAATTCGGGGCCAACATTGGCCAATAATCACTGCCGTCTAATTTCATTTGAAAGAATAGCGAACCTTAAGTACACAAAGGTGAGTGTTGTTACAATAATATTGGAAATTTAGGGAAATTTTGGATTTTTATGGATGAAAAATTTAGACCTGACAACACTGCCTGAGGCCCGGATTTCATATCAAGGTTCATCGTCAAAGTTGCGTTAATAATTCATTGTTCAATTTGCTTATTCTCCACTAGTGATCGACCGGGGCAACTTTTTTGGCCGGGGCCGGGGCAATACCGGGGCTGAAAAAATCCCGGCCCCGGCCGGGGGCCAGACAAGGAAAATATTATTGCATGACACATACTTGGGGTGGGCATAGGAAAAGAAATAATGAGCGACTGCTCCATTCAGTAGTAAATAGCAAGCGCAAAGTTAGGTGCGCCTTTTCATATCAAGTTTTATTACTATTTATTTCCTAAGAAACAAATTTAGTTCAGTGTTTCATTGTCTGAATCATCAATAAAGTCTATGCCGCTACTATTAGCACACTCTATATCATTTGAATCTTCGCTACTGCTACTGCTGCTGTAGCGATTGGATGCAATAGGTATTGTATGTAATAAATGAGACATCACACATTCCCATAAGGGGGAGAGATATAACCCCCTCAGGGTCCAAGACACAAGTCACCGTCAGACGATTTTTGGTGAAAACCTTTTGAATTTTTTGAACTTAATTTTTTAGTATGGCAAAAGTGTACCTATCTATTAGAATTTTACGAAGTGATACATTATTTTAGAATGTGAGCTAGAGTAAATAAGGAAACTATCACAATAAAACATGCATGTAATCGCTTAAAATTTTATGAGGGTCCCTCAGTATACATCTAACGGCTGGAAATCTAGGATAGGGGTCCCTCGCCATTTTTAGAAGGAGGGGGTTAGCGACTAAATCAGAAATGGTAAAAACACATAAAAATAGCCAAAAAAGCGCAGGTTTTCGCCAAAAAATGGGGGAGGGTGATCAAATATTTTCTGACTTTCAAGGAAGTTCGGGGCTTCAAAGCGTGGATGGGGGATGGCCAAAACCCCCTGTCACTTGCATATTTATCGGCCATCTTCAGGGGAAGAGGGTATGCGGCTCCATTTTTGCAGCCGCTTACCCCCTGAAAATCTTTAAAATATTAGAATTTGCAATAAGGAATTGTACACCTTTTTACAGTTTTTTCTCCAAAAATCTTAAATCTTTGTACATGTACAAAGATGGTCCTGAAACGTCTTTGTACATCAGCAAAAATCTTCGCCAAATACAAAAAATTGTGGTTCTAAATGTGATAATTCGGCCTGAATTTAGTTGATAATATTAGTTTGGCGCGAAGTGCCAAAATTTTTATGAGCTTTTGATGGAATTACACATAAAACTCGACTGAGAAAGCTAAAACAACTTGTACTACAAAATCAGAAATATTACAAAAATTGTAATATGCGAATTAAATCTTGTAATAAGCAACACTGCGCTTAGAATGGAAAAATGGAAAATAATCAAATATTCAGAAACCCAAAAATTAGCCAAATACACTACTAAAGGTTGAAAAACTATGTTTTAACACCACTGAAATCGTTACTGTACCATATTAAAGTATACAAAAATTTGCATGTACAAAACAGTGTTTTTTTTTGTATTCGCCAAAGATTTTTCCCGGTGTACAAAGACTTTTCAGGACAATCTTTGTACATGTACAAAGATTTTTGGGAAGATAAAAACTGTAAAAAGGTGGTAAATTCGAAAACATTTTCGGCGCTTCGCTCTGATATGAAAACTTGTCTGTCCTATATATCTTTAAAAGGGCAAAATTTGTATTTAAAATGGAAAAATGTCAAATGTTTAGGCGCTTTGCACCGTTTTGAGACAATTTTAGTAATTTTTGGCGTTAGAAACCCAGAAATTAGCTAAAATATACAATCAAAAGTCAAAAGACCCTGTTTTACCACACTAAAATCGCTACTGTACCATATTATAGTAACCAAAAATGTTTAAAAGTATATTTATATAATATAGATACAAAAATTTGTTAGCTTATACAAAGACCTTTTCGGAGATCTTTGTACAAGCACAAGAAGCTCGTAGAACAAAATAGAGTCAGCTAATAATAGTCCTTTACTTAATTTTCTGGTCCTCCAATTTGGGATTTCATCCCTCCCTCAACTCTGGACCTTAGGAAACTATTTGAGACACATTAAGTTTATCGGATCGGACGCAATTCTGCAGCATAGTTTACATTCGCCTATAATTAACCTCCGTCCTAATAACAATTACAAAAGAAACGCGTTCTAAAGCCCGTGGTTCCCATTAAATTAAATGTAAAAGTGTTTTTTGTAAGTATACATATGGTCTAATCAGTACAGTTCTCAAAATTAATACTTGCTCATTGATAAATAAGTGCCAGTATCAGAGCCTGTATCAAAATACGAATTACACTAAATTTTTCCCGGCCCCGGCCATTTTTTGACCTTGCCCCGGCTGGGGCCCGGGGATGCTCAAAAATGGCCGGGGATTGCCGGGGCCGGGGCCCCGGTCGATCACTATTCTCCACGTCATTTTTCCTTTTTGTGCCTCAGGTATTGATTTTGGGCTAAACTTAAGAATATGGTACTTCTGGAAAAGGCGCAAAGCGAATATGGAATGCCAAAATTTTTTGCCAAAATGGTAGAACATGATAAATTGAAGCGCGGAAAAAAAATTCGGTGAAAATCTGAGCCATACTTGCAAAGTTGCAGGCAACTCTCGATTTGAGTGTTGCATGGGACAATTGAACGGCTCGATCCAAGGACTTACACATTTGTCAGAAATTAATATGGGCTGAAATATTACGGAAGGAAGCATAGCAATGATGGAGAAAAAAGAAAAAAGGCGCGAAAGCTGTTTGAAATTTTGAAAAAACATAAAAAAATTTTCATATTTTTTTGCATGTTTTTTCGGTTTTACTCGATAAGATATACGAAAATCTATGTTTCTGCTTCTATTAAACTCAGGCTTAGCCTAAGTATATCTGAAAAAGTGTTTCAAGCTGCTTAGGTCGAGGTCGCTGCCGCTCAGGTCGTTGTATAGATGCTTAGGTCGATGTATAGATGTTTAGGTCGATGTATAGATGCTCAGATCGATGTATAGATGCTTAGGTCGATGTATAGATGCTTAGGTTGATGTATCGATGCTTTGGTCGATGTGTAGATGCTTAGGTCGATGTGTAGATGCTTAGGTCGACGTAAATTGGGTATTTACATATGATTCTGCCAGGGTTGGAAAAAACCAAAGTTTGAAAATTTCCGATATTTTTGGTTTTTGGTTTTTTATAGTTTTTTATGGTTTTTTAATAGTTTTTTTAATGGTTTTTTATGGTTTTTTAAATGGTTAAATTCCGGTTTTTATATCTTAGTCGTGAGTATAACTGTTTAAATGCTTGATTATGATTAAAAACCACTAAATTAAAGAACAGGCATGAGTTGCCTAACCAATTATTCAGGAAAAATAACAAAAGTGAACAATTTCATCATCGGTTAAGATAATGGCTTCTGGTAGTGAAGAGCTCATTTCGTTATTGCTGCTGCTGGCCATAAAATACTGACTACTAAAATGAACCAATTCTTTGTAAATTGCACAAGTACAAGCAGTAAAGCAAGTAAACAAAGTCGGCAACAGACGGCAATACTACACGATTCACTTATCACTTCACTTCACTTTACAAATGATACAACGATAACAAACGAATGAAACGAACGAAACAATACACACAAACAAAAATTTCGGGGGACTTGTCCTCCCCAAAATTTTGAAAAATTGGAAAAAATTTTAATTTTTCAATGCTATTTTTGGCCGTTTTTGGCCTTTTTGGCATTCGGTCCCCCCAAAAATAAGTTGGTCCCCCAAAATTGGAGGGTTAGCTACGTGCCTGGATAATCATTACATTGTACGATTATAATTACGTCTCTCTTACAAAAAAAGTTCAACTAAAATGAAAATAAACTATTTCATGCCGTTTATTCCCTAAATAATTAATCTACTCTATGCTAGAGTAAAGGGTACTATTTGCACATGTTTCCAAATGATTAAATATGAATCTTGCGACATTTTTTAACATCGACTTAAAAAAACCAAAAAACCAAAACCAGGCCGATTTAAACCATGCCCGGCCAACCCTGGATTCTGCAATCAGCTGTTTGAATCTTCAAATACTTAGGTCGAGAAGATGCTCGCCTAGGTCGAGAAGAGGGTAATCAAACAAACTCATAGCTTTTGCAATATTGATCGTAGACGGATGAAATTTTTTCCGCGCTTTGTTTCAACATGTTCTAAGTACTGAGCAAAAAAATGCTGTTCTGAAGTTTATTTTTTGGTATTCTGAGAGTACCATATTCTTAAGTTATTCCTTGATTATGATTTGATTAGTCTTTTGGCTAATTGTTTTTGTTACCTATTCAAACATTTGGATGTACTGAACTTTCTATGATGAAAGGTTAAAAGCGTTAAATTTAGAGAGGCTTTTGAACTCCGTAGAATTTATTTTGATTAAATTGTTACATATAATATTATTCATAATAATCTCTTACCGTCTGGAGATTTTTATCAGTTTTATGGTCATTCGCCTTCTAGAATGCATTTGCAAATAAGATCTATTTACTTAAATTTAGACTTGGTTGTAAAAAGTATTGTTTTTCTACTAGATCAGCTAGAATTTGGAACGATCTTCCACAATATATTCGAAATTCTCCAAATGTTGTGATATTTAAGAGAAATTTGAAAAGGTTGATTTCAGTAAATTTTTGATGGGACTCACGTGAGCGCAATAATCATTTGCATGTCCATGTTATTTCGCATTTTATATTATCTGTTTTTATTTTTTCTTGCGACGTTTTACCCTCGTGTGTATCTGGATAAAGTATTACTATTAGTATTAATATTCAAACATTTTCATTTTAGTGAGGTCTGCCTTAATGGCTAGCACAACGGATTTGTAAATTGTAAATTCTGGAGCTTTTGCTTTAGCGAGGCGTAGGCCTGCATGAATCGGCAAACTTTATACACGTTCTATTATGAGAAATAAGAATCCAAAATATGTTGCGCAAAACAACCATTACAAAACATTTTTGTTCAACTAAAAAAAGGCGAAAAGGATCTAGTATACAATTTACCCACCACCGTTTTTAGCCGATTCAAATGAGCTACAATGACCAAACTTTACACAAAAATTATCAGTTACGTTCTGACTCGCATCAATAAAAATAGTGTTGGTCACTGTAGCTTATTTGAATCTATAGTGTTGGTCACTGTAGCTTATTTGAATCGGCTAAAAAACGGTGGCGGGTAAATTGTATACTAGATCCGGCGAAAAATTCATGAAAGATGGTTTTTTTATTTTTGGCTGCAAAAAGATATGACACGGTGGAAAATGCACAAAAACGATATTATTTAGCACATCCAGCTCGTTTGTACGCGTTTTATTGACTTAATTGTAAGCATTTTTATAATATGGTAGTTTTTTCATTTGGGGGATTTTTTTGGGGGTTTCTAAAAATTCGACCTGGCAACACTGGCCGTACCCCGATATGCAGTGCACGCACGAAGATAAAAGACAATGATATTTAAAATAGAGAAACACGTTCCGGCTCTGTGTTTTTTATAATCGACAAAGAAAAAGCCAGTTTTGATCCATCTTTAAAAACTCAAAATTTGGTTTCAAATGGTAGAGATAGATGGAAGAATTTCCTGCGCTCTGCGCTCAGTCAATTTTCTGAACTCTTTATGATTCACATGTCGCAAATTCGACTTGAAAACGATTAAAATATCAAAATTCCTAGATGCTTAGCTTCTTATTGACAATTTCTGGAGCCTTAGAAATCTATTAATTGGCTAAAGTACACCAACATTGGTCAAAAAGACGATTATTAAGCACCATAGATTTATATCTCCGCCGCCTTTAAATCATCCTCCGTATGAAATACATTGACCAAAGCAGCTATACGTTGATCTAAGCGGAACAGTCTTAAATACCATCCAAAATTTTTAGCTGCCGCAAGTCTCCTCCGAGTGCTATACTTTTTCAGAATTTTGTTTACAGAATTCGATGTAGAAAGCATCAGAATTACGGCGTTTTGCCTAAGAATTTTAGAAGCCGCTGTTCTCGTCCTACACAAAAAGTGTTTCTGTGTCAAAAACCACCTATCGAAAGATCTTTATCAATGAGCCGTCATCCGTGATTTTCCATAGATATGTCTAGAAAAGAATTGTTGGCTTAATTATCGAGTTTATTCACATATTTAGTCCGGAAATGTTTTGTACGAGGATGTCTGTCAAAAGTTAGTCATTTGAAGAGATAATGGCCTAGTGCCGATAATCGAGTGATATTACATTCTAAGCTCACGGCATTAATATCGCTTCTCTTGGCGATTTACTTTCCATTACTAATTTTTTAATTATTTTTACTTTTTAATTTAAATCATTTTACCTATCTTTTTTATTGTTATCATTTTTCATATATCTCTTCATCTCTTTATCTCTTATACTGTTATATTATTATCTCTTATCATTTATTATGTATATCACATACTTTTAATTTTTAATTTTTCTCCGTTCTCTTTTCCATTTATATATATTTTAATGGGTGGTGTGCGTATCCAATGATCGATATTTCATAACGTTATAGACATATTTCGAAGATTAATTTATATATATCATTTTTTTGCCTTTCGTGTCGAAGCGTTTATGTTGTTGTGTTTGTATTGGATTCACGGATTTTATGGGATATTTATTGACCTTTTTCTCGCTGTACTCGAATGACTGCGCTGCGCTGCACGTATTAGCGCACATAAAAAATATCTTCTTGTCGCGCTTTAATTTTGCAGCGTTTTATTGCTTGCATCTCTGTGTGAGAATTTTGAAAACTGGAGCAATCAACGATAAAAGAAGGATAAAACGACGTTTCCGATATTACACAATTCGCTATGAATACAGTGACTACAATTGCCATTTTAGCAAAATTACATAACATCATTGAGTTCATTATCGCCGAAAATGGATTGTTCCTTCTATCGCTTCATTAAGGATTAGGCTAAGTACGCAAAAGACTTCTTTTTTCACTTAACCCCTCAAAACCACTTAGCAGAACTATAAAATCGCGATCGATTAACACCTTGCGAGGATAATTTTGCAGATGTCAAAAATGTCAATCCGAAAATAAATCGGGTTCGTCCGCTTTTCGAAATGGTACAAAATTGCTTACTTTTCAATTTACGCTATTGTGAAATTCTCGGTACGTATATAGTTTTTTCATTGAATGACGAAAATCGAGTCTTTTTGTTATCGTTATATCTAATCAATTTATTGACCTAAAGCGTCGTTGTCGTTCTTACCAGTGAGCTATTGTATCGCAACGCAAAGCGTTTTTAAGTCCTGTTGAATAAGAATAAAAGCCTATCGTTGGTACAATTTTATTTTCTGGCAAAATAAATTATGTTTTCGCGCAGGTTAGTGGGGACGATTTAAAGGCTAGCACGATGTTAAGGCAGATTGAAACGGACGCGTTCTTATCCGGTCAATACATTTTAGTGATTATTTCGTGTTATTGTGCTAGCAGTTTCTGCTTATTTGTGCAGGTATAAAAAGCGCTTAGAGCTAATGATTACGACTAACATTCATATTGAGATCCCTGATCATTATTGTTTTGTCCTTAATGCTTGAACTTCTTCACACTCTTTCGTAGCCGGATAGGTACGTGAAAAGCTCGTTGGTTTTTGTTCTTGTGAGCTTCATTATAAATAAATGCGAGCGACGCTCACCGCATCCAATTATGCTAATTAATTTGGACAATAGCGAAACAATAAACTACAAATTTACGTGTTTCCTGCTGTGTGCAATTAACTTTCTTATCTGGTAGATATTATTTTTTGAATTCCTTTATCTTGTTAATTTGAAATAGCGTGGCCGAATTGGGATCGCTTTATTTGTTTTATGCGTATTGTGGGGCACAGATCGACTCATCTAATTGCTCTTATTATTTCAACGCTTATTATTGCTACTAGTTATTATTATTAATATTATTATCATCATTTATTATTATTATTATTATTACTATTATATTATTATTATTATTATTATATTATTATTATTATTATTATCATTATTATTATCATTATTACTATTAATACTACTACTACTATTATCATTATTATTATTATTATTGTTATTTTAGTTATTATTATTATTTATTATTATTATTAGTATAACAATAATAATAATAATAATAATAATAATAATAATAATAATAATAATGATAATAATAATAATAATAATAATAATAATAATAATAATAATAATAATAATAATAATAATAATAATAATAATAATAATAATAATAATACTACTACTACTAATAATAATAATAATAATAATAATAATAATAAGAATAATAATAATAATAATAATAATAAAAATAATAATAATAATAATAATAATAATAATAATAATAATAATAATAATAATAATAATAATAATAATAATAATAATAATAATAATAGTAATAGTAATAATAATAATAAAAATAATAATAATAATAATAATAATAATAATTAATAATAATAATAATAATAATAATAATAATAATAATAATAATTATTATTATTATTATTATTATTTATTAATGTTATTATTATTATTATCATTAACTATTATTATTATCAGGCCCCTTTCTTTACATGATCTAGGGGTTGGTGGAGGGGTTAACCCATCAGAAAAATTTTCACTTTCTGCCGCCCTTCCCACAGAATTGGCGATTTTTCGAAACTTACCGAAAATTTTCGAAAAATTTGTAGTAAATGTGCTATTTTAAAGCATTTTTAGCTACTTATTCACTCAGAAGTGCCAAATTTTCGACGCTTTGTGCCATTATACTCATGTTTTGACTATATTTTGTCCAATTTGTTCGACTTTTTTGATTTTTTATCGAAATTTTTTAATGTTTTCATCCCATAGAAAGATCGAGCATGGTCTGAAACGCTGGAAAGCAGATGTTTTTTGACACGTACCTACCATTTTTGGGCCCAAAAATGGTTCTTTACAATGTCAGCCCTCCAGAATTCCCATGCTCTGCATGTTTGCCCGTGTCCAGGATCTTATTTCGGGGGAGAGGTTGAAACTTTTGGGGTCAGATAACTCGAGAACCATTAGGAGATGGGCTAAAGAAAGGCATTTTTGAGCGTATCTCAGTGAGCTCTGTGCAATGGCGGAGAAGAATTTCGAAGGAATAATCCGTATAATTTTTACTTTATTTATACCCATATTACAAAGATCATCGTTTAAACAATCTGCACTACTCATTTCATATCATTCGATCGACGAACAATTCCTTAACTTCTGTTTTTTGTGGTTAATCTTTGTGATTTACAAAGAAAAACAATACAGAAAATAAATAATTCGGCGCGAAGCTGAAAACATTTGACATGTTTTAAAAGTCCATGTCAAATTTGAGCGGTTTTGGGCGGGCTAGAAGACAAAACTATAGATAAAAGATAATTGGGCACGAAGCACCGAAAAATTTTGAGTTTACTAGCTCAAAAGTATGCCTATAACCTGTTTTGGAGGTGTTTTGGACGTGCATCGAGAGTTTTTCATTTTCCCTTTGGAGACCCTTTTGTGTTTCAAAAATTATTTTTCATTCCGAGGAGAGGGGCAACCACCGCCCCTGAATACGGGCCAGATGAGTATTATTGTTGTTATTATTATTATTATTATTATTATTATTATTATTATTATTATTATTATTATTATTATTATTATTATTAATATTATTTTTATTATTGTTATTATTATATATTATTATTATTATTATAAGTATTATTATTATTATTATTATCATAATCATTATTATCATTATTAGTAATAATAATAACATAATAATTATTATTATTATCATTATTATTATTAATATTATTATTATTATTATTATTATTATTATTATTATTATTAATATTATCAATAATAATATCATAATCAATTTTTATTATACTTATTATTATTATTATTATTATTTTCATTATTATTATTATTATTATTCTTTATTATTATTTTTTCATTCTATGGTGATTTTGAATTTTTCAATCGAATTATTTTTGCTTGCAAATTTTGGGAATTTACGTTTTTGACTTAGTATTGAAAGAAAATAAAGATTTTATGACTTAATTCAACACTTAATTCATGGCCAATAATGTTGAAAAACTTCAAAACGGCAACATATTTATTGAAAGGCCTTGCTGTCACTCTTGCTCATATGCTTGAAGAGGACCATACTTGTAACAGGGGAATGGGGGAATCCCCCACTTAAATTCCGTTGTTCTCTATTCCACAAAGCCGATAAATTTTTTACCAGCACCCAGGGATCGATCGGGTACCCTGGTCCGGCCCGGGTCAGGCCAGTCTTTAGGCGTCCGGGCCAGGGTCAGTTTCTTAGAGGCCGGACCCGGGTTTGAATTATTATGCTATTAAAAGTTCTTGGAGAATACGTATGCGCGCTTAATAGTTGCCGATTGAAGTTAATTCATTAGAAAAATGTAGTAAACCTGATTTAAAGAAGCTAGAATGAGGATAGCAGCAAATGTATTATGCTGCTTACCACTTGGCCGATTATTAGTAGACTAGATTATATTGTTGTTAGATATTCACTCTCTGACTTATTACTTTTTCAGCAGGGTATTACCCCCGCTGAAAGGTCAGCCAGACAGATACTGTCCGGCGATTTAGAGCTGGCGGAACGTTTTTTTAGATACACATTTCATGTTCATTTGTGGACACTAGATTCATGTCCCCAATTAATTATATGCTTATTTTCACCAATCATCTCAACATGATATCAAAACAGGGTTTAAATTATTATTTTTCAAATGAATTTCAAAAGATTTTACACTTCCACGAATTACATTTAATTCAATTTTTGATCGTATTTTACAGTATTAGAGCTATAGTCACAATACAATACAAGTCTGTTTCTCAATTCCTTAATGATGAAAACTTGTCAAAGGTTTGCGCTTAGCATAACGTAGCTATATATCATACATTCACATTGGGGGGTGAGGGGGTATTACCCCCGCTGGAAGGTCAGCCAGACAGATACTGTCCGGCGATTTAGAGCTGGCGGAACGTTTTTTTGACATCATTTTTGAGGTCCAAAGCTGTAAAAATGTCGAAATTCTTACGGCGCGAAGTACTTAGATTTACTTTTTACTCAAAAACTGCCCGAAAATGATAAATTTCTGTGTTTCGTAGTAGGTACCTATTAAAAGTGATATAATGCAGTCAAGATGGACTGAGAACGCTTTACCACGAAAAAACGTTTTATTTGCTATTTTGATCATTTTGGTCATTTCAACTGCAAAAAAATCGTGAACATTGAATTTACTGTTGTGGATTTCTGGAATTTTGACCAACCCCATCCACCTGCCGACCCTGACCTTGCGCACCTATGCTTCATATATACATAGCTCAGGCTGAACGACATATTTTTGCCTTAGTTTTCAAAGTAGAATTACCCGCTTTTTCGTGACAATTAACAATGGATAAATATTTTCGATTGTACTCAAAATGAGTACTAACTTACTGGAGTTTTACTCAGCTTTAAACAATTTTGATTTTTAAACAATGAGCTAGATGATGAAATAAGCTTGAAATATGAAATGCTTCATTTTTTTAACGAATGATCTCAGTTTGCTGCTCATGTGCTTTGCTGTAAAAATAATGAAAGCAGCGAATTTTCTACGTAAAAATGAAGAACAACTTATGCAGAACATTGGGAGTTAAAGGGATCGAAACAGTGTTTCTTTTGTACAATGTCCGTTTGTACATGTACAAAGATGGTCCCCAAAAGTCTTTGTACATTTTGTACATGCAAATTTTTGTGTATTATAATATTGTACAGTAGCGATTTTAGTGTGGTAACTGGTAAAACAGGGTTTTCGATCTTTGGTAGTGTATTTTAGCTAATTTCTGGGTTTCTGACGCCAAAAATTACTAAAAATCGTCTCAAAACGGCGAAGCGAAGCGCCGAAAAATTGGACATTTTTCCATTCTAAATGCAAATTCTGCCATTTTAAAGATATGTAGGACAAACAATATACTCACTTTCGGCGCGAAGCGCCCTAAAATTTTTGGGAATTTCGCGCCTTTTTACAGCTTTTGTCGTCCCGAAAATCTTTGCACATTTTGGACACACAAATTTTTGGTACTATAATATGGTACAGTAGCGATTTTAGTGTGGTAAAAACAGAGTTGTTCGACTTTTGGTAGTGTATTTTAGCTAATTTCAGAGTCTCTAAGGGCAAAAATCCCTAAGAATCGTCTTGAAACGGCGCGAAGCGCCGAAAAATGCGACATTTTGCCTTTTGAAGTGCAATTTCTGCCATTATAAATATATATAGAACACACAATTACTCATTGCGGCGTGAAGCGCCGAAAATTTTGCGAATTTCAGACCTTTTTTTGCAATTTTTGTCTTCCAAAAATCTTTGTACAATGTACATGTACAAAGACGGTCCCGAAAAGCTCTTTTGTGAATCGGTAAAAATCTTTGCCGAGTACAAAAAAACACTGGATCGAAGGCAGAAATAAGGAAGGCAAGAAATCTGAAGTAACTGTCATATCCTAAACATTCACTTCGATTTTCACATATCCTATCTCAATCATACGTTGGATCAGTTTAAACCAAGTAGGTACCTGAATTTCAGGAGCTTTTTCAATTTTTTTCTTGCGGAATGAACTCTCATCGTGCACAATATCTAGATCAGTCACGCCATTAAGAATGAAGAAATGGTTGACTTCACAGTAGAAAGAAACAAAATTTCCAGTTTTCAGGACATTTTTTAACGTAGTGAACTAACAAGAACAGGAAATCGTTCACGTAATGTCAGCCATGCTCCCAGAGTAAGAAAAGATTAACACGTCAGAAATTTTCAGCTTAAATACTGTGGAATCCAATTTACTGAAAACCTTGAGAAAAGATCAATGCAGAACTGCTTATATATATATATATATATATATATATATATATATATATATATATATATATATATATATATATATATATATATATATATATATATATATATATATATATATATATATATATATATATATATATATATATATATATATATATATATTTTTTTTTTTTTTTTTTTTTTCTTCTAAAACGTTACTTACTTCAATCTGGCAAAAAATGCGCAATGTTTTGTGTGCAATATTTTAGCACTAATGCAGAAAGCTCCTTACGACATGGATGAAAAAATAGAGAGGTTTTTTACGCCATGTTGTCTATAATGAAGCCTTCTAAAATAGTATGATGATAAGCTAATAGCTAGGTTCATGCAGTGCTCAGACAAATACTGAATTCTTCTACATTTGTCTATACCTACCTATATAATTAATTATCATGTCTTAAACATATGCACACATCTAATATCATATACATATTCTTGAGTACTTGTTCCTACTTTCTATACTTATTAGACATAAGGACCGAGTCAGGGCTCGGGCCCGGTGAAGAATTTGAAGTCCGGGCATGGGCCCGCTTGGCTTTTTTTCAGTCCCGGTCGTTCGCCGCCCCCCCCCCCGATTTCTGAGACAAAATTAATTCTTGGCCGTTTTTAGGTGTTTTTTGGCAGTTTTTGGCCAAAAATTGAAAGTAATATACCTCCACTCCTTGAAAATGGCCAAGGACACCCATCTAATGATTTCGAGCTGTTATACGTATGAAAGGGACTATCTTGCGCTTTGCAAAAGAGTGTTTTTCTGTACTATCTTACACTGAACGTTATATAGCAAGGGGAATATAATGCTTATGTGTTTTTATTTACTTATTTAATGAAAAAATTATTCACTAGAGTGACAGCTAAAATGGCCTTTTTGATTGAAACTCCGATGTGCTTTATTCAAGGCAGTATTCTTGTGCGGGTTTAACGTAATTTTTCTCTGCAGGTGCATCGATTGTATTCGGAAAAATAATTTACTACAGGTTCTGCAATGTTCTTGAAAAAGCATTTTCGCGTGTTCGCGTTTATTTATCCTCGTATAATTTTGTTTTTGAGTAAAAATTTTGTAAAAAAGATGTCCAGACTCTATTTTCGAAAATTGCAACCGAGCGATTAGCGATGTAAAAATCTGAAAACATGAGACGATCGATACCTAATTAGAGTTTCCAGAAATATTATATTCATCATTGTTCCAACCACAGTTTTGCGCTAACACGAGCGAGCAAGAGACCAAGATTGTGAGTCTGTAAATTTGCAGTGTTTATCAAGCCTTATCTACTGACACAAAAAATGCAATCAAGTTTTTAAAAATTGGACAGCTTATCGCCTGGCCATTTTTAAGGGATCAGAATGGTCCTGCGGGAGCTGTAACAACAAATCCTTATGATAATAGGGTCGATCGCGTCTTTCGAATCGGAGTGTACTCTTATACAGGGTGGCTCAAAAAAGTATGGTATATTGGTCCTTATAACTTCTTTAATACTTGACGAAATGAAACGCGATTTGCTTTGTTCAAGAGTCGTTGACCTCTGTAAGAACGTGGCAAAGGTTTACTCACGCAGGTTGAGCTGCTCTTAATTCAAAATAAATTAAGCAGAAGTTGTTTTTTAGTCATGAAAGCATCTACCAAAATCATTATTTGCCTTTGTCACTAAATGTAGCTTCTTTTAGTTCAACGCCCCTTTAATTGACCATCACTCACATGATTTGCTGTATGGTGTCTAAAGTTGCTGCAGAATAACTTAACTTTAATCAAATTGCTCATTTTGGCAACTGCTAGCAAATCAAAAGCGTTGATGTATGAATGCAACAACTCGTCATAAGAGTGCTGCTGTTTCGCAGAGACTTAACCAAACAAAATAGAAAGAAAGAGCAGAAAAGAAATTATATCGGCTTCATGCAAATCAAACCGCGTTGAATTGTCTTTGTTTGTTGGGGAGTTACACTGTTGTAAAGATAGCTTATTTAGGCAAAAGCTGCAGAAAAACATTGAAAAAATGACTTGCTTATTTTAGTCTAAACCAAAAGCAGCTCAGCCAGCTTAATCATAACTTTTGCACTTTCTTGCAGAGTTAATGGGCTTTTAGAAAAAGCAAATTGCATTTAATTTGGTCAAGTATCAGGGAAGTTATAGGGATCAATGTCCCATTTGTTTTTTTAACCCACCCTATATAAGACTGAATTAAGCCTTCGTTTGTCTTGTTCTTGTGAACTGACAAACCGTTCTGAATGTTACTATTCCTTAAGCTAAATATCGCGTATGATTTGCTACCCATCCTTTTTGTCTCATGACAGATACAAACGTACGTATAATGAGACAGAAGTTTAGATGCAAGACTATTTCTTTACTACCTATTTCATTTGTAATCTGTTTGCGAGGAAAGTGTTCATTATACACTAATTTTTATATTAATAAGCGATTAATGTTTTCATTTTTAGTAAAACTATTTCTCATTTAGTTATTTTGACGAGCGGAATGAAAGAACATCTGGAGGAATGCCTGCATTATTAGTTATTATTAAAATGGATTCTTCATTCATTTTAACAACATAACTATTGTACCTTATACGCTTAAGTCTGAAAATCTGAGCAGTGAAAGACTAACGCTAGCATAACTAATTATAATAGGGGTCATAAATATGATAAAAATAATAGAAAAAAGGCATGAAAATGTAGAATGAAAGGATAAAAAATAAGATAAAGTAAAATGGGAATAATTAAGTTTAGGTAGGTATCTAATATGTTTTCTTCTTGAGCTATTGATATTGGCAATCATTTATCAAATATGCATTTGGTAGCACATAATCAATAAGTCATTTGAGGAGAAAAATGACCATGGAAGGCTTAGCTATTTATCAATAATTCCGTAAAAAAACAGAAAAAATAGACCAAAGCGCAATTTAGTTCCATAAATCATAATCTAAATTCATGTCGATGCTGCAATACTCGTATATTTTATTTGCTAAAGAAAGTTTTTATTTTTCAGGATAGCCTCGGTTCTGATACAACTTGGCGGTTGATCCGCCCACGTTTCTTGATTTGATATTTATTTTACCCGCGCTATTATATTTTTAAATATTCTGCTTATTGCCTTTTTGCCAAATTGGATTTCAGCTTTAAATAGAGAAAAATATTTTATTACTGTCGCGAGATCATGGCAGCTGTGCGTTGAATGCAATTTTCCACTTACTATCCTCGTTGACCAAAGCTAACATGCTAATTAAAGAGTATCGTATTCTCCTGCCACTCACTGTAGATGAATATAGAATCGCGCAGCTTTACATGATTCAGGTACTCTAATACAAATTAAGTTTAATTGAAAAATTTATGACCTTTTACTTCTCCCTATTGCCGAGACGTGGGTAAATGTGGAAAAGGATTCGCGAAGTTTGCATTAGGTATAACGCATCTTAATTATTTCGACGTATTAAAATAGGGTTGGTAGGTACACCTCTTTTCCTCTGTATAAAACGTTCTCTACAATCTCGTTTAATTCAAATTACAATTATTCAGTCTTGAACACAAGCTGATATAATCTGTAACATTATGAAGCTTTTGTCTTTGTACTCAATTTCAGAACTTTGCGGAGAAAGACCATGCGAAAAATTAGTAACTCGACGCGTGACGGTAGTGAATTTTGATATACGAGGGTTGTTAATTAACTTCGTTTTAGCTGTCTAATAACTTTTTTCTATCAGAGTTATCAACACGCGGTTTTTTGCTCGTTATTTTGCAACTTCTGCTTTACATCTCTGAACTCATCATTTCTTATCATTTTTCCGCTTTCCGGTAAAATAATTTTTTTATCATAGAATAAAAATTGATTGAAAATATAGCCCTAAAATAGAAGGTCCCATGACTTCATCCTTCAAGGAAAAGGATAGATATTTTAGCTGAGGGTATTCAACGTTGTAAAACACTTTTTTGAATGCTTTTTGTTCATAAAACGTGCATTTGTGATGAAGCAAATTTTTTGTCAAAATCAGCAAAAATTGAGTTCTAACGAAAAATGCATCACTAAAAAGAGAAAATCAATCACAATGGGATTTTTGTAGTGCATCAATGTTAGTCATAAACTGACTTTGTTTTACCGAAATTTTGAGATCAAATGCTAATCAGTGCCCAAGCTGCGACAAGATAACAAGATACAAGTTGTTTTTCTTAACCAAAGAAGTGAGGTACGAGTATTTAAAAAATTTTTCTAGAAAAGGCGGGAAAAATAGAAAAATGGTGATTCTAGTAATGTAAAGCAGAAGTTGCGTCACCATATGCAAAAAACCACATGCTGATATCTCTTATACAGAAATAGTTATTAGACAGCTCAAACGAACTTAATTAACAACCCTCGTAATTATGTTATTATTACTAATTTTTCTGTTCAAGATTTTTTAATCTTTTTAAAATCGATTTTTTCTATTATGTTATTATTTATTTTTCACTTTGAGATTCTTTAATTTTTCCAGTTACTCCTCTTATCCGTAGCTTGATTTGAAGCGAAATGCGCGCCGAATTTTGGGGAACATAAATTTTTCACCGGATTCGTAATTTGTCGGTTTTTATGGAAAAATAAATTGCATTGCCAATTTTTCAGTAATACAGCAGAATCTGAGCATGTTTTAGCATTTAACAATGGTTGCGAATCGCTACTGCGTTTTACTACATTTTTGTATATTGATGCACTCAGACCATACTTGCACATAGGGGGTGAGGGGGTATTTTCCCCCGAAGGGTCAGCCGACAGGTACTGCCCGGTGATTTTGAGCTGATGGAACTTTTTTTGCATCATTTTTGAGGTCAAAAAACAGTAAATACCACAAAATTTAACCGATGCATCGCGCCAAATTAGTACTTTCTAGTACCTGTTACTCAAAAAGCGCCCAAAATTGATAAATTTTTTGCATCTTTTAGTCTTAAAAGTGATATAATGCGGTCAAAATGAACTAAAATGCTTTTAAAATGGGATTATACCACGGAAAAACGTTCTATAGGCTATTTCGACTGTTTTGATCGTTAAAACAGAAAAAATCGTGATTATTAAATTGAGTGTTTTGGATTTTTGGGATTTCACCCTCTTCCCTACCGACTTTGACCTTGTGCACCTATGAATTAGACCCGTGTTTAGGATTTTATTTCGGGTGTGTACCGAAAATTCTGACGTTAAATATATCGGGAACCGTTAGGAGATATGCAAAAATAAACGCATTTTGGAGCGTACCCCGTCGAGCTCTATCCAATGGTAAAGAAAAATTTTCGGAAAGATCCAAAAAATTTTCACTCAATGTTACGCTGAACTGTTTAAGCCATCTTTGTTGCTGATTTTACATTATTCAGTCGATTAATAATTTATCAACTTTAGCTTTTTGTATACAATCTTCGTTTTTAGAATGATAATTAAATTCGAATCACTCAAATTTAAGCGATTCTGAGGGGTTACTCTAAAACCCCATTTTGGCCGTGTTTTAGACCTAATTTGAGAGTTTTTCATTTTTCCCTTTCCCTCGCGTGATTTAAAAATTATTTTTAATTCCCAGGGGAGCCATTTCTTTCCCACCGCCGAATACGGGTCAGGATGCAATCATCCAGAGCAACTGTCCTTAGGGGGTTCCATTGCTCAAAGCTTAATTAATCCCCTAAAGACGTGTTTTTCTCTCCGCCTTCTGGACATATGCTTCGAAAATGTTTTCGTTTATGATGAAACGTAGAAGACTTCTTTTTCACTTATGGTGACTAGCTGGCTACGGTAATGCCCAAAGTGTTTATCCAACTGGCCAAATTCTTAGTAATAGCCTTATTTGAATGATTTTAGTAGATTTCTTAGTTTTCATTTTCTCCCGTTTCGCAATTTTAGAAGAAAAGCAGCCAAGAGTCCACCGGCGCCGATAGCGGAGTGGAAATTGTTATTAATCAGCCGTACGTCGATGGTCCGGGCGGTAGCGGTCAATATACGTTCAAAGTGTACCACGTGGGCAGTCATACGCCGGGTAATATTTACCAATTTGGTGATAATTGATACCTCCTACGCGCAAAAAAGATGCGGGCCATTTTTCCACCCTTTTGTCATTTAATTGCTTACGTATTTATGTCGATTCTGATTATATTCGCATTTTCAAATTACGTACCCATCATATTTTTTATCGACTCTACATTAAGCTTATAAGGTCATTTAACTTCTTTTTCTCAATGAGGTAGTATAAGCGTAATACTTAATCGCATTTGCTCTTTATTATCTAATTTTACGATTAATTTATAATTTCAAATTCTAAATAGACTTAATCTCTCAATTTGTTTCAAAGTAGATTTTTATTCACTCTATCGTTTCAAATTCGCGTGATTAATGAGTTTATACTTTTCTATCGCTAAAATACTTCCTAGGTTCTTTTGCGTCAATTCATTCATTTCCTTCCGAACCTTATATTTACGTATCTCTCGTCGTATTATATCTAAATGTCGATTATTTTTATATTAGCCTTATATTTATCATCCGATTTGACCGCGCCTTCGGTTCGCTCTTTCCTGCCAATAAATCGCGCCAGTCTTACTAATAACCCAGAAACTTAATATAAATAATAGCGATAAATACTTAGTTATACAGTCTAAACCATATATTACAAACTGGCGCTTATTTTTCTTCGAATGAATAATGATCGTCCTCAAGGGAGCTCTTTTTTGTGGTGAATACGAAACGACGCGCCTTTAGGAATCTACTCGTACTTTTATCTTAATATTTTTTTATGCTTCCGATAATCCAGTTTGACTTTAGTCGTTAGCTAG
Organism: Mermis nigrescens; assembly: GCA_036768485.1. Taxonomy (NCBI): domain Eukaryota; kingdom Metazoa; phylum Nematoda; class Enoplea; order Mermithida; family Mermithidae; genus Mermis; species Mermis nigrescens. The sequence goes on from JAVLUZ010000154.1 coordinate 16,786,112, forward strand.
GAACTACTCTTTCTCGCTGCTAAAAATTCAGCATTATTAGATTTTCGTTTTCGTCTTTCAAAAAAAAAATTCTCGCAAACTAAATATTTCATTGAAATTTCGAAAGCGCGTATCGAAGCGATTTAAGAAAATTGAGAGAGCTAATTAACAATCGGCGTAATTTTGGTCGTATACATACATGATCTTGGGGGGGTTTGGGGGTTTTTCACCCCTCGCAGAATCACTTTTCACCCCCGCAAAAAATTTTTCACCCCCTTCAGAATTGGCGATTTTTCAAAAGTTTCCTAAACTTACCTGAAAATTGGTAGAAAAAGTGTCTTTCTAAGGGTTTTCGGCTATCTATTTGCTCAAAATCGCCAAATTTTCGGCGCTTCGCGCCGAATATTCATGTTTTAAGCGATATATTGGTCAATTTATTCGACTATTTTCGAAATTTTTTTCATGATTTCATGCTCTAGAAGGATAGAGTATCGTCAGAAACGCCAAAAAACGATGTTTTTGAGCGCGTACCGGCCATTTTTGGGCCCAAAAAAGGCACTTTAGGTTTTCCCCCCCCCCAGAATTCGCATACTGCGCATGTTTGGTCGTATATACTAAGATAGGCTCCAGATTCTGAACTAACCGCGCGGTTTCACCCGTAAACTAATTTAACTACCGCAGTCTTCTTATTCGTATCGTCTAGTACGCTCAAATCTAATTCAATTTATTATTTTTTTAAATATACGATCTACGATTTGGTCCTAATAAATTTATATATCAAATTAATAAATTTACTAAATTAATCCTAATAAATTTATTAATTTATTAAATTTGTCCATCTTAAATTAGGCGCTATACGCTTCAAGGAGTTTAGCGCTACTGAACCCGGGCGTATTATGTTTTTCGTTGTTGTTCGCTCTTAAGCTAATTAGCTTGGTCGCGTCTTATTATTCGCTACTGCGCGGTACGCGAATATAAAAATACGGATGCGTAAAACGTGAAATGTAAAAAATCGAGTAAATACGCGACAATTTAGCGTGGTTTCGATCGATTTTACCAAAGGCGGCGTTACAAGTGGAGGAGGAAGCTTGGAACGCCTATCCTTACACCAAAACTCGCTACACTTGCCCGTTTGTCGAAAAGTTTTTGCTCGAAGTCGAAACCGTGTATTTTAACGACGCCGGCGGTCGGGACAACGCCCTGGGCTTGAGCGAAGCCGAATTGAGGGAACGCGTCGTAGGTGCGCTTCGGGATAAACTATTTTACTTATTTGATCGGGCGCGTAGTTGGCCGTCCTATTTTTTGGGGGGACCGACGCTAATTTCGGGTGGACTAATCCAAAAATAGCCCAAAATTATTTATTTATTATTATTTTTTAAATTTTTTATATTTTATTATTTTTAACTGATTATTTTTTGTAGTATTATTTTTATATTTTTATTATTATTTTTTTTTATATTTGTATTACTATTTTTTCGCTTGCTTTGAAGACGTGATCGACATAGTGAACGACCCGGTGCCATTCCACGACTACTGCCCCGAAGAAGACCCCAAGTTGTTCGTGTCGGCCAAAACGGGCAGGGGACCCCTGAGCGACGACTGGGTGCGGGCTGCTGCCGACCCGACAGCCCCCTTCCCATTATGTGCGCCTACAAGGTGTGTCGCGTCGAGTTCCGCTATTGGGGCATGCAGACCAAGGCCGAGAAATTCATACACGACGTCGGCAAGCGCTTTTCCATTATTTTTTCGATTTTAATTAATCTCATCGCAACGGCGCGTGGGAAGATGCGAAATTAATCTAATTAAAAATCTACCGTCGAACGTCCGTTGAAACCGAGGCAAAATTGATTTCAGCCGAGCCGACGGATTTTTGGGCAAAAATAATTCCGAAATTTCATGAATTTTTTCTATTTTGTACGTCGTTTCGTGGAACGCATTTTTCCAACGCGCCTTCGCGGTAACCCGTCTTTTTTCTACGTACCAATTCGCATATTTTGGCCATCCGCTTTGACTATCATTTCATTATTATGCGCTTTTTTCACGAAATACGACCTCGCTTTTTGCAATTTACGGCTCATATTTATGAATACGTTCCCTAATGCCAAATACGCCTTTAGTGGGGCGGTCGCCCCCGACGTTTACGCAAGCTATTACTTATTAATTATCCCAAAAATTGTTAAAAGTTCGAAAAATCGCGCTTAACGATGGTCTAAAAATCATTGGAACGTTTTCCCTTAGGCTCTTACGAAGCCTCTCAGTTGACAAGCACCCTAGCTTTACATGTTCACGCACTTTCGTATCCGGGGGCGTCAAAGGGGCGAGGGCGGATCCAGGATTTTCCTAAGGGGGGCGGTACCCCTAGGGGGGGCGGTACCCTGACTTTGGCGGAAAAATTAGCCGTTTTAACCCTGAAATCGCTAAAAACGCTCAAAAATCCTCCAATTTTGCGCACTATTTTGGGCCATTGGGAGAAGGGTGCGGCCGCTCCCCCAGCATCCCCCCTGAATCTGCCCCTGGAAAGGGGGATTCGCTTCTGGAATTATCAAGTTTTCAGCTAAGTAACTATATAAGTCATCGAGTTGCGCGGCGTCAAAACACTTAAATTTTCGGCGTTTTTATCATTAGCTCGATGGAAATAACCGTTCGATTCATCCGTCTCTTTTTCAGATTAAATCTTTCGCCAAGAGAATTTTCTGCATTTATATATATTACTTCACGAGATGCAAAACTTATTTTAACGAATCGAATTATCATTAATTTACATTCACTCCTTCCGAATGGAGCGTTTCGCCGGAAAAAGTTTTCCGCGCTTCTTATTTCACGAAGTGCAAAATTTAGCTCGGGAATATAAAAATGCCAAAAATTTTCGGTGTTTCGTGCCAGATAAAATTTTTGTATCAGTTTATCTCGGCCGGAAGCTGAAAAATAAAACCGTAATTTCTGCAGCTTCGTGACGAATGCGAAGCTCGCCTCGCTCATCTTCAAGAAAGGCGTAAAAAATAGCTTAGATGGATACGAATGCTGAAAATTTCGGGACTGCGTCGCTTATATTAGGAGAGATGCAAAATTAAGCGTACGTAAAGGGATAAAAATTTGGGAATTCTCTACAATATGAAAAATCATTCCCGTATCGCTCTTCGTTAGAGGGCCATAAAATTGTGGTTAAGAAAAATATTGGGTTAAGTAAGAGCCTGGAAAATAAGCGCAAGATGAAGTAATCCAATTTTTTAATGTAAATATAATACAATTCCGAGTACGAAAAGCTATCAAATTGAGCTTAACGCGATAAGAATGCCAAAAGTCGTTGTCGCTTCGCGCCGGTTTTTCTAGCGCGTCGCGTTGTTAGTTCTCGTAAAAACTTCCGAAATTAAGCTCCGGGATAGTAAGAATGTCGGACATTTCGTTGAATGAATAAATTTTTACGTCTTTCACCAGATATGATTAGTTTTTATTTGTATAGGAATCGTATCAATTTGCTTTTGCTCCACTCGTTTTCGTTTTATTGGATTCTTCCGTCGTCGATGAATTCTTTTTATTGCCATTTCTTGATTTTTTTATTTAATTTCTTATATTTTATTTTCTGAGCGATTGTTCAGCTTTGCGACGTACGATGGTTAGAGCGCATAGGCAGGCTTGGGCTTGGCAGGACGAATGGCACGGCTTATCGATGGATGATATCAGGCAACTGGAGAAGAGGGCGCAAGAACTGCTAAACCGCAAAAGTTAGACTTACTCTAAACTTCTTCTATCAATTTTTTACATAGCGATTAAGCGAGACTTAATGCGACTTTTCATTAAAATTTACGTTTATATTCGATTTTTCGATCTCGCGCTTTAGATGGCTAAAGCGTTGGGTGGCGAAGAAAAGGCGGACGAAGCGGAGGGAGAATCGGTCGATAGCCTTAAACCAACCGGAGGGGCTGGCGTAAATGGGGCCGCGACGGGCGGCCCGTCGCGGAGCCCAAGTCCCGCGGCCGCCGCGGCCCACTCGTCGTCGTCCTGCAGATCGCTTAAAACTCTAAGTATTGATATTTTCTAGAACTTCGCATTGCTAACCTATTTAAATGTTCTAAAATCGCGTAGGTTTAAGTATTTCATCCGTGATTTGCAAAAATTAGCGGCGATTTATGGATAAAATGCGCATGGGTTAAGCGGGAATTTTTATTCCCTCTTTCCGTACGCCCAAACTTTTAGTTGCTCCTAAAATAATCATTTATTTTTGATTTACAAAGTTTGAGGAAATTTATAGTTACGCCTGAATAGATGATGCGGATGTACAGACCGAACAAAAATTACGTGACCCATAGGTGGGCAGCACTGAAAATCTTGGGGGGGGTGTGAAAAATTTTCAAAGGTCAAAAAAATGGTCCTAAAAGTGGTCGTATGGCGAACAAAACACCATTTTTCGACGTTTCTCATCAAGCACTATCCAATGGCATCAAAAAAATCGCTAAAAAAGCAAAAAAGATTTTCACAATTTGAATTCTGGGGGTATTTCAACTTCTGGGGGAAGGTGCAAACCCCCCCAAAAACCCCCACGCCCATGTGTGTGCGTCACTGTCAGCAACCCCGTTATTTGCACGTATGTACCGCGAAATCTTAAGCGCGTATTACGTACATATACTTTACACTCTACGGTAATTAATTTTATTAGCAGAATGATAACTCGTCGATTTGATGTTTTAATTTGTTGATGCTTCAATATTAAAATTTAATTTATTCAATCGGTCGGTATTCGTTAATTGCGATTTAATTCCAGCCAGCCTCGACGGCTTAAAACAAGTTGACCACCTTTCGGCCATCAGAGCCGACTCGTTGTCCGACGCCGACGAATACTACGACGCCGCTGGTAATAATTGGGCAATTATGTTTATTTGTTCTCCAAGTTTTTACAACGAACGCAAAGGCGACGTTTAGATATTCGAATTTACGGCTTAACGTTTAGGGTTTTTTTCTGAAATTGCCTCAAGGCTAATCGAACGGTATTTGAGCCCGGTGTAAAATGTCGTCGGAAGAAACTGAGCGTTACGTAATAAAATACGCTAGCTCGCGACGGCGGCTTTCCGTCGGCGGGCATGTAGCCGGCCGTCCTATTTTGGAGGGGACCAACACCAATTCGGGGGCTATGCCCAAAAAAAGCCAAAAATAGCACAAAATAACGTTTAAAAAGTCCTATACTTCCGATTTTTCCGAATTTTGGGGTACGAATCCCCCATTCCCGCAGAGATACGTGCCTGTCCTTCAGGGCCTTTAAGCGGGTTAGTAGCTGTACAGGAGGGGGAACTGGGAGACTGGATCACTTCCCTGAAAATTTGGAAGAATAGTATTTTTCGCAAGGGTGCTCTCGAGGAGAAAATCGAAAAATTTTGAAGCGCATTTGCGAGATCGAGTGAAAAGATTTTGTCCGGTCATTCGCATACGATCAGGTGCGGATTTAGGGGGCGGCCGCAACCCCCCATTGGCCCAAAATATTGCGCAAAATTAAGGATTTTTGAGCGATTTTGAGCGATTTTCGGGTCAAAAACGGCTAATTTTTCCGCTCAAGTCAGGGTCCCGCTCCCCCCTAGGGGTACCGCCCTCCCCCTTAGGAAAATCCTGGATCCGCCACTGCATACGATTGTTTATTTTCTGTTTTGTTTTTCTTCGAAATGCGTCAGAATTGAGCGCAAAACGACTTAAAAAATTTTTCAGCGCAGTCGAGCTTGGGTGGAATATTGAGAAATCATTCGTCCTGCTATTTTAAAAGACGGCTTTAAAAATTTTTTATTAATAAAACTTTCTTCCGCATTGCGCGGATCTAAGAAGGCTCAAAAATATTTACCTTTATTTTTGCAAATCGCGGCTGTAGTCGAATTATCCGACGTCAAAGTTTTCGTCCCCGAATTTTGGTAGGTTAAGTGCCTGGATTCAATGCCGGCCGGAAGGAGCCGCCCTCCCATTGGCTTAATCTAATTTACGAGATCAATATTGAATATGTATTTTGTAATTTTCGACCGTCGTTCATCGTAATTTCGCTCTTTGATCAAAAGTCGCACGTATGGCTAAACACGCTAGTTTTATTTTCAATATTTATCTAAAAAGTAGGCGAGTCTTCGAAATTCAATTTAAATTAATTATGTCGCATTTTGCTATATGTATACATTTTTTCATGCGCCGAAGGTTTCGACAGTTTTACTCTGTTTTTCATATTTAATAATTAGACGAAATAAGCGAGGAGACGGCGCAATCTCGCTTACATCTCGCGCGTTGTAGTAGCACGGATTTGGCGACAATCGACGAAGGCAAAGGTACGCTAAACGTCCCGCTACTATGCAAATTTAATTGAACTACGTTTTTTAAATCTAGTAGCTAATGCGTAAGTGCCAAACGTGCGTTCACACGGAATACTTAATTTTGCTTTTGACCGTCGAACTTTCTTACCTATGTACATACTTAATTCGTCAAATTTTATTCTTGAATTTTTTGCATGAAAGCGAGTATTATAAGGGCGACGTAATGAAGCTGCAACATACAATATATGCGATGTGATTGAAAAAGTGCCTGTAATGATCGAATCGACCAAGCTAATGCTCGAAAAATAAGTATTTCTATTTAAAATTACGCCGCTGGACTTCGTTTGACGCTTTTTCGTGCTTCGAACAGCAGGCACTTAGCCGTCCGTTCTATTTTGGGGGTACCAACGCCAAGTTTTGGGGGACTAAGCCCAAAAAGGCCAAAAATAGCACAAAATAACGTTTTAAAAAGTCCTATTTTTCCGATTTTTCTGAGTTTCGGGGGTCCGAACCCCGCTCGATTTCCCCAGAGATACGTGCCTGTCGAGCAGTCGGTTTGGTCCCAAACCGGCTCGAGGGGAGTGTATGTCTTTCAAAAGTTCCGTAGAATCTGGAATACGACGTGGAAAGCGTACATCAATAAGTACTATTTCGACTATAACATTAATAACGTAAATGTGTAAGAATAATTGTAATTTACAATATTTTTAATATTCTAATTTGAACATAAACTGATTGTCTCCGCTTTCTAAAATTCTTCAGTTATCACACGCTCATCTTTGAAGTTTGCTTATTAGCCGGTAAAAACCTAATTGAAAATAAGGTCGATTAAGTTACTAATTAAAATAAAAATAACATTCGTTATACAGCTTTTTTGTTATAAGCACGTTTCTTGGGTTTTTTAACTTTCTTCTAGGTATGAAATATTTGTAGCTTACTTCTCGTTAATTGTATAATTCACTATTAAACGGACGAAATTTCAAATTCGTGAATTTGTTTTATTCTAATAACAGCGCCAGCAGTGGCGGATCTAGGATTTTCCTAAGGGGGAGGTGGTACCCCTAAGGGGGGGGCGGAACCCTGACTTGGGCGGAAAAATTAGCCGTTTTTACCCTAAAATCGCTAAAAATCGCTCGAAAATGCTTAATTTTGCGCACAATTTTGGGTCAATTGGGGGACGGCCGCCCCCCGCCCCCTAAATCCGCCCCTGAGCGCCAGTGAAGTACATAAGTACGCGTAACTTCGTTCACTCGTTAATTACGCAGTACAATCATAAATGATCAATATCAAATTTTTGAAGAATTTATAAGGCCAAAATTTTCAACGGTTAAAAAAAGCGCCGAAAAATTAATGATAGGCAACTATTTCTCGACGTTTCTCATCGTGCTTTATCCGTGGCAAAAATTGCGTAAAACGAAAAAAATCCGAAACTTTAATTTTGTGGGTTTTTTTGAATTTCGGGTTCTTTTGGATTCTTGGGATTCAGACCCCCTTAGACCTCACGTCTGTCCATATTTGAGCGCGATCGGACATGCGCAGCGTGCGAATTCTAGGGGAGGCTAAATTTTCAAGTGTATTCTCTGGTCCAAAAAATGGTGGGTACGCGTCAAAAAGATCGATTTTAGGCGTTTTTGACGATGCTCCATCTTTTAATCAAAACTCGAGTATATGGCGCGAAGCGTCGAAAATTTGAGACTTTTGAGTAAATATATGGCTTAAAGAAAAAACGCTTAAAACGGCAGCTTTTACGAATTTTTAGAAAATTTTTAGAAGCTCGGCGGGGGGGGATTCTGGGGTGATGAAACCTTACAAACCATCCTACTTCCCCAAGATTACGTACGAGTGCGACCGTTTGCCGCTAATTCGTCAACTTCTCAAGGCGTAGAAAGCGAAGCGGCCCTATCCTTGGATGCAGATTTTGTTGGGCAACCGAAAACTAATTTCTTGGTGATGCTGTTTCACGGCGGAGCCTTATTCGATACGTCGGATTCCGATCAGAGCAAGCTTAATGACTTAGTAACATTAAGGTTAGCCTCCCTAGTGATTAAGCATGTCTTTTTTTATACGGCGAAGTAGTACAAAGCCAATCAGTGGTGGATCCAGGATTTTCCTAAGGGGGCGGTACCCAAGGCGGCAGACCCTGACTTGGGCGGAAAAATTAGTCGATTCAACCCGAAAATCGTTAAAAATCGCTCAAAAATCCTTAATTTTGCGCACTATTTTGGATCAATGGGGCCGCCCCCCCATGCCCCGCTAAATCCGCCCCTGAAGCCAACTTAGCTGAGCAGTCGACCGGCTCGTCGCGCCATTCTCGACATAAAATTTCTCAATGCACTTTTTGACGTTTAACGATCGGACGACGAACATTTAGCGCAAAATTATTCATGTTTTTTACCATAACTTAGGCGCACGGTGCGATTTTTTGATACAAAAAAAGTGGCAGAGTGCGAGTTTTATCGAGAAACGCTTTGCAATGATGGATCCGGATTACCGCTTCCAGATTTTAAACAGTTTAAACACCGTATATCCCGGTGGGATTTTATTTCACCCCTTCCCGAAAATATTTATCGACGCTCAAGAACACTTTTTTAAATCCGCTCTAGAATTTAGGATTTAAAAAATTGTAGAAAAGGTGTTGTCGGGTCTTTTTAAGCGATTATGTTTTGCACAAAAATGTCAAATTTTAGGTGTTTCGTCCCATGTTTTCATTTTTATAGAATATTTTGTTCAGTTTACTCAATTTTTTTAATATTTTTAGAAATGTTTTGTATATTTTTGATCTCGTAGAAAGAAATTGCATCTTTAGTTGCGATGCGGTTGTAAAAATTTTGAAATTTAGGCTAGAGAATAGCCAGATAGTTGATTTACGTCATTAGGCGAATTCGACAAAGTATTAAAAGCTTCGCTCGTACGTCGTTCCGGCTTGTTAAAACTTTAATTTATTCATAATCCGTAGGCTTAGCTTACTTCGCTTGCCGTTTAAGGTTGGCCTTTGATACTGTGATGAAAAGTCACTACCAGAATTTGGCCGGTCGCATTGCGTTCAGACTGGTTCCTTGTCCAAATATTAGCAACGAAGCCAGTCAATTGGTTCGGAGGTGAGTCGGTATACGTAGTATTGGAGAGATACGTGCGTAGATTAGCAAATGACGTAACGTAATTTATAATATAATACGTAATAATAATGTATTACGTACGATGATTATATAATTATGCGCAAATGTAACCGTCGCTCCTTTCTCTATCACTTTTTTTGTATAATTCCTAACGAAATTCGTAATTTACATCGGCTTACTACCGCACTCGCTCGTGAAATCGCCTACGTTTTCGTTGGAAAATTGTATTTTTGAAATTTTGAAAAATCGTAAAACAAAATATTTTGCGAAAATTAAAAAAAATTTATTGGAAAACATGCAGCTCGATTTTGCAATCATTCAATGCTGCGGAAAATAGGTGTCGGTACGCCGAAATTGAATGGCCAGTTACATTTTTTCTCGAGCAAAATCGACCGTTCTCTCGAAGATAGATATATCTTCGGGCTATAGAAGTGTGCGTGTGAAATTATTTCAATGTACGTAGTTAGAAAACCGTATTGGTCCTAAGTTTAATCATAATTGCGATTAGAAATCGAATTTCGTACACCTAATGGACGAAACTTAACGTTGGCGTCGTCGATAGCGGATCCAGGATTTTCCTAAGGGGATGGGGGCAGTATCCTCAAGGGGGGGGCGGAACCCTGACTTGGGCGGAAAATTAGCCGTTTTAACCCGAAAACCGCTCAAAATCGCTCAAAAATCCTTAATTTTGCGCACTATTTTGGGCCAATGGGGGAAGGAAGGCGGCCGCCCCGCTCCCTAAATCCGCCCCTGGGCGTCGTTTATGTTAAAATATGTTTCAGTCTATGCCCGAGACTGGCTCGTCAAGATGAATCGGTTTGTTGTCAAAACATGCCACTTACTCTTATTCCTCTTCTGTCGTGCTATTCGAAGGCTCATAGCGCGACGGTGGACAAAATAGTTATTCTCGCCAATCAAATTTTCGCAGAATTTTTAGCCAGCGAGGAGGGCGGCAACTTCTGCGGCGACGTATGGCTTTTTCTATCGTGTCTTTTTTACCGCTTTATCTAATTTACTTCGCCGCTTTGTCGCGCAGGTGTGTTTGATCGGCGACTTTTTTGGTGGTCTTTTGGCCTACGACTCGCTGCTAAGGCGCCCTCCTCGTCGACTTTCGAGAAATATTAGTGAAATATCTTCCCATTCCGCGGCTGTCGATGATATTAGCGGATCCGCGCCACATGGTCAGGTAAAAATACACGCGTATCCGCCCCGGAAGTAGTAAGACAGATTCTATTAGGTTTACGAGTTCAAATTGAGTGCAAATAAGTGAAGAAATAAGGAAGCCGCTTAGCGCTTTCGCTTTCGTAATTTTATTGCCTTTGTCGCAATATTTACTGTCATTACTGTAGAATTATGCACATAGCAATAAGATCAAGTCGGTCGTAGCTTTGTCCACTGTGCCGCTTAAAGTGGTTTTGTATTACTATGGATTACACGTTCGTATTTAAACAAAAGTAAGTTTAACTCATATTAGCTTGAATCGAAATACATATATACATATTATAGGTAGCGCGATAGCGCTACCTATGATATACTTGGCCATCCTTTTTTCTTATATTTTTATCACAGCGAGTGCGAATTTTGTGTCCCGCCTCGCAGCAACAACGGCACGCACCTGGGAGATGAGGTTCAATCGATAGATAATTAAAAAGTCAATGTTAATTTTTTTAATTGTTTACACTCAATACCGAGTTAGCAATGAATGTGCAAAGTGTAAACCGAAAAATGAAATGCGCTGTCTTTATCAAACCGATTCGAATATTTTTTTTGTGTTGAAATCCATGCAAGTTTATGTCTATCCATTTTTGGAATTTATGCGGCTCAAATATTTTCTTAAATGTTTGCATTTGCTGACGCGTCGACAGGATTGTGGATTTGTGGCCGGAATCGTTCATGTTGTCTCGCTCGACTACTAATTTTTCTTGCTTCCTCGTGCGTTCATCAATTGCATGCGATTTTTGGCGGCCGACTCATTATCGCTTTGGTTTAGATACTGATGCGTTTGTTGCTCCGTGTCTGGCTTTCGCTTGCTGTTTTCGTCGATGCAGGATTTTACTTTAATTGGGCAAGTAGCGTCATTGGCGTAGATTTTAATTCAATAAATTTTCTGACTACCGTTCTTATCTTTCTGTCAATGTCAACATCTGATATTGAAGCTATAAACTGTTGAAGAAAAAGTAAAAAGTGTTGCCGTTTATCTTGGCTTGTGCAAGCTTTGGATTTATTTACCTCGAGCATTTCTGGTTTGAAATACATTAAGAAAATATTTACGCTAATTTTTTAATCGATCCAACGAGGACTTTTACGTAGGTTTTTTCCTCTGATTAAGGTTAGTTAGATTGCCTTTTTTGTAATGCGAATGCAGTGTTTAAGAACAAAATCATGCTGAGAAAAAGTAGAATACTAGCAAGAAAAAATGCTCCGATAGGAGAAAAAAGGTGAATATACTTAAATTTCTTCAGTGTTAAGGATGTAAAACGAGGGGATTAGGGAAAATTTTCCTGTATGCGCAGAAGCCATAGAAATGTGCTTAACAGTTAGTCTTCCTCAAAACAACGCAAAAATCGAAGTATATTATGCGGCCTATGCGCGTTTCTGCAGATTTTCTGTTGTAATTTCGATTGCGATGGCAAGTATTTTGATTATTTTATTTTGGAAAATTTAACAAAACATCTCTGTGGTTTTTCATGCAAATTAATGATGTTGGCCGTGGAGGCTTATAAGTTTACACTATTATATTTTACGTCACAGCATTGTTGGAGGTCAAGATTTCACGAAATTAATAATACATTGATTTTTCAATAGTCATGAAAGTGTCCTCAATGCTCGTTTGCGAAACAGTTAAAACGTTTAGTGACTAAAATCCCAATTTTTCACAGGCCACAGGATATACTTCAATTTTTGCGTGGTTTAGTGGAAGTCTAACTGTTTAGCACATTCTTACGGCTTTTGCACGTACATATAGGGAAATTTCCCCTGGTCCCCTAATTTTACATCGTCAAAAATAAAGAAATCCAAGTATGTTCACCTTTTTTTGCTCCATCGATCATTTTTTCTTGCTAGTAACATTCTATACTAGAGCTGTAACGTGGCCTGAAAATGTTAATGTTGTTGTTAGCAATGCTTTTTTTTATATTCGGCGAAGATTTTTTCCGATGTACAAAGACTTTTCGGGACCGTATTTGTACATGTACATAGATTTTTGGGTTGACAAAAATTGCAAAAAAGGTCTGAAATTCGCAAAAATTTTCGGCGCTTAGCGCCGAAATGAGTAATTGTGTGTTCTATATATCTTTTTGATGACAGAAAGTGCATTTCAAAAGGAAAAATGTCAATTTTTTCGGCGCTTCGCGCCGTTTTAAGACGATTCTTATTGTTTTTTGCCCTCGGAGACCCAGAAATCAGCTAAAATACGCTTCCAAAAGTCGAACCACTCTGTTTTTACCAGACTAACATCGCTACTGTACCATATTATAGTACCCAAAAATTTTTATATACACAATGTACAAAGATTTTTGGGGACCATCTTTGTACATGTACAAACGGACCTTGTACAAAAAGAAACACTGGTTGTTAGATGCAAATTGTTACATTGATTGAATGAAATATAAGTAAGCTCAGTACTCAGATAATGAGCGAAAACTGACGTAGTTCTATCAGTAGCGCTTCAATTTCACCATATATACGTATCAAATAACATGGGCATTTAAATCTTTTTAGATAATAGGGCACGGTTCTTTCGTATTCGGCAATGATTTTTCCCTGATGTACAAAGACTTTTCAGGACCGTCTTTGTACACGCGCAAAGATTTTCGGGAAAACAAAAATTGTAAAAAGGTGTAAAATTCCCGAAAATTTTCGGCGCTTCGCGCCGAAATGAGTAATTGTTTGTCCTATATAACTTTAAAATATTAGAATTTGCGTTTAGAATATAAAAAATGTGACATTTTTTGGCGCTTCGCTCCGTTTTGAGACAATTTTTAGTAATTTTCGGCGTCAGAAAGCCAGAAATTAGCTAAAATACACTACCAAAGATCGAAAACCCTATTTCACTACACTAAAATCGCTACTGTACCATAGAAATTTTCTAGTACAAAATGCAAAAAGACTCCTGGGGACCATCTTTGTACATATACAAACGGACCTTGTACAAAAAAACTTTGTTATAGAGCTAATGGAATTGATACTCATAGTTCCATCAATGAATTCGGCAATTTTTTACCTAACAACAATCATTATTGGATCGCGTCGAGTTGTAAGTTTCAGTCACAGTTGGATTTGCAATGGATTTATGGTCCGGGCTTAGTCTGGTCTGGGTTTCATCGTTTCCCGACTTGAATGATGCAAAGAATGGACAGAAAGGTTTAAAATGTGATTCTCTGGTTCTAGTCGATTAATATTATTTTATTAAGAAAGCCTCGATTTGTCCCTTTCTGACTTAAATCTAACCATATTCACCCCAGGAATTGGCCCTTTTCCCCAAATTCCCACGCGCTCCCGCGCTCGCAGCTTCGCTGACGCAAGAGCAATTCACTATATAACTCGCCGCATAAAATTTAGTCAAAAATTAATTGTTTTCTTACAACGCTAATCAATATCTTAAGTACGTCTGTTTAATTTTCGGGCATTCGCGTACTTAGTTATAAAGCTAAAAAACTAGCAACGCAGTCATAGACAACATAAAACTATCATGGTGACAAAGATAGATTTGTTATGAATTGAATAATGATCTTACTTCGAGTGAGGGCGCCAAGCGTAGTAAATTAATACAATTATTTTAATTTATTATTTTATTTATTTTCATTATTATTATTATTAGAATTGAAACAATCGCCAGAGTGTGATATCGCATGACAAAATTACGTGGTATACTTCTTGGCCCCCGGCCCCATCCGAAAAGGCGCTTCGGGTACAGCTGTATTGTACACCTAATACGCGCATCTTTCAATAAACGCACGCGTTTTTAAAGTTTTTTACTTTTTTATATAAATGACGTGCGCGTACGTACGTATTAATGAATTGTTTTGGGTTGATTAGTGGCATCGTTTTTGGAGCAAACGCGATTAATAGCAGGCGGACGAACTTTTGCTGATACAAAAAAGTTTATAGTAGACGTAGTAATACGCACGAAAGCGTTGAATTGCACTGGAAAGCGTATATACGTTGCTTATTACCATACGCGCGCGTAATAGATTAATGCGTTAGGCGATTACTTATACGTACCGTCTTCCCTATACTCAGTACACAAACAACATCGCCAATTCATTCATTCGAATTGCATGCGAATCAAACGTAGTAATTTATTTAAAACAGCTTCCGCAACAAGGCTGCGTCGGAGGAAAGGAACGCAAGCGAACGGTACAAAGCGACGATGCCGAATCGGATTTAGTCGACCATTTAAGCGGGCAAACTTTTATTAGCGAAGCCGACGAAGATGCTTTCTCATTGACCCCCGACGACCAGTGCTTGAGCTTCCAGGTGGCTCATCTGTACCTCCTTGGCGTCCCACTCGGTCTGCTGCTCGCCTTCCGCAAAGTGCTGCACGGATCATTGACCGGTAATCGATTCCACCCTTTTCTTTTTTTGGTTGATCCATTCCGTAATTGAATGATCTATGTTTATTTTTATTACATATATTTATTTATCTATATTTATTGATCCATATTTACATCATTGCTCTCATCTTTAAGTTTTAATAAAGCTGCGTGGAATACGAAACGCTGGTCGGGCTAGATTTTACTAACCTCTTGGCAAATACTCGCAAACGTCCAGTGGCTGATCCAGGATTTTCCTAAGGGGAAGGGGGGCGGTATCGCAACTTTTCCAAAAACAGTCAAAAGAAGGTTTAAAACTTTGCCCCTAACACGCCAAATAGCGTTTTTTCGGTGTTTTACATTGTGTACTCTTACATAAAATCTCTTTTGACGCAACATTTTTTCTGAAATTTTAAAAATTTTACACAATTTTGTGCGAAAAAATCATTAAATTCCCTTGACTTTAACAAGAATCTGGCGCGAAGCGCCGAAGAGTTTGTGAAATTAAGGCGGATAGTTGTCTAGGAGCATGATTTATTGTTTGATTTCCTGTATTTATAGCATTTCGTGCGAAACATCGGAATTTTCAAATGAAAATAGAAGAAAACTATGCAAAAATAGCTGTTTCTGCTGTTAAAATTGTTCTGAAACCTACATGAACAGAAAATGGCTTCTAGGCAGTGTTTTGTTTGTACAAGGTCCGTTCGTCCAACAAAGATGCTCCCTGGAAGTCATTGTACATTTTGTACACACAAATTTTTGGGTAGTATGATATTGTACGGTAGCGAGCGACTTCAATGTGGTAAAAACAGAGTTGTCCGACCTTTTGTAGTGTTTTTTTTGGCTAATCCCTGGTTTTATGAGGGCAAGAATCATTAAGAATAGTCTTAAAACGGCGCGAAGCGCCGAAAAATTTGACATTTTTCCCTTCGAAATGCGATTTACGCTACTATAAGGATATGTAGGACACATAACTAATCATATCGGCGCGAAGCGCCAAAACTTTTACGAATTTCAGACATTTTTTTCACTTTTTGTTCACCCAAAAATCTTTGTACATCGGGAAAAATATTTGCCGAATTAAAAAAAAATCGTGCTTCCAGGTCGCCAAGAAAGTAAGTAAATGTCATTAAGAGGTATGCGCCGGAAAAACTTGAGAAATTATGGTCACTGACGGCCAAAAATCATTGCAAATCCCCCGGGAATCCGGGAAACCCGGTAAAGTCCGGGGGTTTTTAGGGGCCCGTGAAACCTGGGAAAAACCCGGCATTTTCGTCAAGAAATTTAGTTTGAACATAGATTTTGGAGGCCAAAACTATTGAATTAATAGTGCAATGTTACATATTTTATCGCTTTTAGTATCATGCTAGTTTACGTGTTTTTATATTTTATCATGTAACATTTATTTCCGTTTTTCTTCTCGCCCATTGTCACATCGTTGATTGCTATTTGTGTATTCTCTTTGTTTGATATAGCTAGTAGTTATTTGTTCTATTGTTCGTTAAGACGTTTGTGCAACAGTGTTTTTTTTGTACTCGGCAAAGATTTTTCGGGACCGTCTTTGTAGATGTATAAAGATTTTTGGGGAAAAGAAAAACTGCAAAAAAAGGTCTGAAATTCGCAAACATTTTCGGCGCTTCGCGCCGAAATGAGTAATTGTGTGTTCCATATATCTTTATAATAGCAGAAATCGCATTTTGAATGGGAAAATGTCAAATTTTTCGGCGCTTTGCGGCGTGATTCTTAATGATTTTTGCCCTCATAAAACCAGGAATTAGCCAAAATACACTACTAAAGGTCGAACAACTCTGTTTTCACCACACTTAACTCACTACCGTACTATGATCATAGTACCCAAATATTTGTGTATACTAAATGTACAAAGACTTTTTTCTGTTCATGTAGGGTTCAAAACAATTTTAACAGCGATTTTTGCATAGTTTTCTTCTATTTTCAATTAAAAAATTTCGATGTTTCGCATTAAATGCTATAAATACAAGAAACCAAGCAATAAATCATGCTTCTAGACGTCTATCCGCCTTAATTTCACAAATTTTTCGGCGCATCGCGCCAGATTTCCGTTAAAGTCAAAGAAATTTAATGATTTTTTCGCACAAAATTGAGTAAGATTTTAAAACTTTTAGATAAAATATTGCGCTAAAAGCGATTTTATGTAAAAGTATACAATGTAAAACACAGAAAAAAACGCTATTTTGCGCGTGAAGGGCAAGTTTTTGGACCTATTTTTGACTCTTTTTTGAAAAGTTGTGATACCGCCCCTTTAGGAAAATACTAGATCCGCCACTGGTCATATGTATCTTTAAAATGGCAGAATTTGCATTATGAAAGGAAAAATTTCAAATTTTTCGGCTTTTCGAGACAAGTTTTAGTAATTTTTGGCGTGAGAAACCCAGAAATTAGCTGAAATACACTACCTAAGATCGAAAACCCTGTTTTACCACACTAAAATCGCTACTGTACTATCTGATAGGCTGCGAGAACTGCTATCGACAACTCGTTAGCATCATTGAAAAGGAAATTACGATTGTTCCAAAACGTTTCGAGTACTATTTGTATTTGTTTGATTAAAAGTTGCTTGCGCCTTATCCTTTTTCATGTACTTGTCATGACACTTCTGCGTATATGTGTGCCTTTAAAGCAAGATTTAAAACCGGGAAATTGTCCATAAATCACCCGGGAAACCCGGAAAAAACCCGGGAGTTTTACTTTGGGAAACCAGTGGCCACCCTGAAATTGCATATCCATTCTTTATCTCGCCAAATATTTTTGGTCAATAGAGGGGCGACCGCCCTCCCGCCCCCTTAAATCCGCCCCTGCAAACGTTGCACGGTTAAGCTAGTTTCCGTTCCACGTTCCAGAATTACTATTAAAAAAGAGTCGAAGTTTTCTCCGATAAACCGTCAATATACCCGTATTTACGAAAATTCGCTATCCGCTTCGAAATGAAGTTTTTCTACCTTTTTTGTACCGATTTTATACGGAATCACCTACTTCGTGTGGCGCTGAATTTAATAATTTGAGATTTTGATGAAAAAATCGATTTTTTAAATTTTTAAGTAAGGAAAGCGGTGATATTCGGACGAAAGGAGCGCAGGAATTGATTAAGACTGCGGGACTAGTAAACCTAAGCGCTCGGAAAAGCGTAATATTTATTATCTTCCTCCATGTAATCGCTTCGTTCGAAGGAACTATCGAAACTCCAGAAAGTGTTAGGTATTTCTAAATTTCTTTCAACGTTTTTCTTATTGGAATTATCGCTAAGGGATTCAAGTACGTTCGGGATTTTAAACCGATTTGAATATAAAGTTGAATAAAGCTTCCGTTTAACGTGTCAGTATGTCCCGTTTATAGGGGTTTGACACGGTAGGTCTGGATAGAAAACCGAACTTTAAAGTCGGCTATCCTTCAGCCTGTCACTACCGAGTGTTCATGCGCGAGTTTTATTCGTGTACCTTCAGGAAGAGAAAACTCGTTTGCATTGCGTAGGGTTCGAACTGTCAACCTTCTGCACCAGGTGCAACGGTGCTTACCACTACGCCGCAAGGCGCCTTTTAAATATGAAGTTAAATAAATGCAATAATGCGTTTGCGCGTACGCGGATGTACGAAAACTTATACATTAGGCGCCAAACCCCATTGCGGCCAGGTTTACAATTTGTTCTATCGACTGGATCCTTGTTCGGCACGTCTGGAGCCTCTGTTAGCCGACGCTCCGGCCCCTATCGGCGCGGCGGATGTATCCCGCTACCAGCGTCACCCGCTGGGCGACGGTAAATGCGCTTTGTGGTCCACTTACTACTCGAATTGCGACGCTCGGGATCGGGCGTCGAACGACCATTCGGACGTTGGTGAGTCTCTTCGTTTTCCAAATCCCTAAAACAGCATTTCGAAAAATATTACGCTTTTACTTTGTGCTCAAATTTGGTCGGATAGGCGGAAGACGCGGCTGCGTAATAAATTATTTAAAGCGAAATTGAGTGCTTACATACGTTGCTATCTATGGGTCGATTTTGTGTTTCTTAATTTTATCTCGGTTCACTTAGACCGTGATCAACGTTTAATCGTTGACAAGCACGTATCTCTGGGGGAATAGGGGGTCGGACTGTACGTGGGCAATACCAAAATTCTGGGGGTGAAAGATTTTTCGAAGGTCAAAAAATGGCCTTGGTGGTATGGCGAAAAAACATTTTTCAACGTGTCTCATCGAGCACTATCCATTGGCGTAAAAAAATGGAATAAAAAAACAAAAATTTCAAAAATTTAATTCTGGGGGTTCAGTTTCTGGGAGTATTTTCGTTTCTTGGGGGTGGATACCCCCAAACCCCTCCTCCACGCTCAGGTGTGGTTCGGACCCCCGAAAATTGAGAAAAATCGGAAAAAAAGGACTTTTTAAACGTTATT
This sequence comes from Mermis nigrescens, assembly GCA_036768485.1. Classification (NCBI taxonomy): domain Eukaryota; kingdom Metazoa; phylum Nematoda; class Enoplea; order Mermithida; family Mermithidae; genus Mermis; species Mermis nigrescens. The sequence goes on from JAVLUZ010000154.1 coordinate 16,805,434, forward strand.
TTGTGCTATTTTTGGCCTTTTTGGGCTTAGTCCCCCCAAAAATTGTTATTGGTCCCCCCAAAGTAGGACGGCCAGCTATGTGTCCGATCGTGGAAAATATTTGAGGGGGAATCGGAGGTTTTTGCCAGCTCAATTGGCGCTAAATTTGGAAAAATCGGTCAAATTTACGGATATTTTTCGGAAATTTGACGATTCTGCGGGGCTAAAGAATTCATTTGCGGGGGCAAGGATGTTTTACGCGAATCCCTGACCGGTCACTGCGATCGCGTCGCGAGTGCGAAGATTTTCTAAAAGTTTTGCTCGCAGGTGCAGAATTTTGGGGTCCCCGTCGCATCGATTACGCCCTGTTTTACCCCGAGGGGCTCTCGACGCTACCCGGCTCGGCTCTGCCCGCCATTCTGCACAGCAGCTACTGGGAATCGCTCGACCTCGCCGCTTTCATCATTCGCCAGTTGCTGGTAGACTCGATCGTCGAATCGGATCGACTTATCGTTGAAATTGGCAACGCGCCAATTTTCGCCCCCGAAAACCCGACGGAACGCTGGCTTCGGCGAACCACCTCCTTCAAAGTCAAAAATATGACAGCTAATCACAGGGCTAACGACGTAGTCGTGCTCGAAAACCAGCCTCAGATTTTTCAGGCGAGTCGGTGTCTAACGGACGCGCTAACTTGTTGCAAAATGACAAAAAGAGAAGATAATGGGGAAACAAATCTGATACCTAATTATACATAGCAACACAACAATATCCGCCGGCGTTGTTATTTATACGTGCATGTAACGACTCAAAATTTTGGAAGGAGGGTCGGCGGGGGGGGCGAATAAAATCTCAGCAATTCAAAACAGTAAATGTAACATTCACGAATTTATCTCTTGTTTAAATCATTAAAATGGTCAAAATAGCCTATAAAACGTCTTTTCGTGGTAACTTCACACTATTGACGCATTTTTAATTTTTCATTTTCACTGCATTATATAACTTTTAAGACTAAAAAATACAGAAATTGATCAATTTTTGGCGCTTTTTACGTAAAAAAGTACATAAAAGCAAAGCACTAATACGGCGCCAAGCGCCGGGAAGATTTTGACATTTTTACTGCTTTTGACCGCAAAAATAGTGCCATAAACGTTTCGTCAGCTCAAAATCGCCGGACAGTACCTGTCTGACTGACTAGTGATCGACCGGGCCCCGGCTATCCCGGCCGGGGGCGAGTTCCCAAAAAATGGGCCGGGGGCTGGGAATTTTACTTGATTTTTTCACTTCTTTTATAGTGTGATAGCTACAGCCTTTTCTAAGGAAATCAGATTGGTCATTTGCTTGCTTTGGAATTATCATATGATCATTGTTCACTAGCTTGAGCTGGACATTAGCGGCGGATGGGCTCACGAACGACTGAAACGGTTAATTTGTTTTTCTCAATAATTTGGCGTACTTCTCCATAAGATGTGGGTCTTATAATTAATTAGTATCCTGAGTCAGCGTCAATTTGGCATTTGATTCGCTAGATCATATTTCAACAAGAGAATCACACAAAGTGGTTCCGAGTTTAGGAAACCTAAAGCGTATGTACTAAGGTCATATTTGCGAGTATATATCTGCCGAAAAACTCAAAGTTTCAGGATTCTGCGATCACATTACTAAAGCTGAAGTTTATTCGTTCCTAGTGTGATCATTTGGACTAGTAATATTTAGAAGAATCGCCAGGCACTTAGCTGTGGGGGGACTGGGAGGGTCGGACCCCCAAAATTCAGAAAAAACCGGAAAAATAGGACTTTTCACACGTTATTTCGTGCTGTTTTTGGCTTAGACCCTTCAAAATTGGCGTTGGTCCCCCCTAAATAGAAGGGCCAGTTACGTGCCTGCGAATCGCCCACATAGTCTTTCAAAAAACGAAGTTTCGATCACCTTTTCATGGCCAAGTCTCGAAAATTTGGCTTACTATTGGATTACTTTATATCAAGATGTAAATATCTTCTCTTAAGCGTGGTCCCTCTTCAACTCAGGTGGTAATAATCAATATCGAATAAACATTCGCTTGAAATTTCATCTTTTCAAAATTTAGAGCTAATACATAAAATACCTAGAATGATGGATGCGATGACCTGTACAGTAAATCTTTCAGAATCAGAAAATAAGTCTGAGAATCGTGAACAATAACCAAAACGTAATTCAGCAATGCGGCTGAACTTGAGATGTGAATATATGCACACCAGGGCAATACCCCGTTTCTACCCGTTCATAGGAACCAAAACTTAGACGAAGAGAAAGAATCGTTTGGATGGGGATATTTTTTGTAGTGTAAAGCCTAAAAATCTAATTCCTTGAGCAACTGTTTTCTGGGCCAGAACGAACGAGTTTTAAGGCCGGATAAACATTTTTCAAACCATGGAAGGCAATTTTCAGCCTATTAATCGGACAACCACGTTTTGAACCAGAACAACCACATTTTATTTGGAAAGTTGGACGGACGAACCATTGATCATTGCTCGCGCATGATTAAATAACAATAGTTTATCAGCGCTTGCATAAGCAAAATGCAAACCGCGTGTTGCCCGTCACTACGCTTTACATACCCGCTTAGCTCGCATATATGCGTTTATATCCCCGTACTCCCCGGCCCCGGCTGGGGCCGGAGATTTTTATCAGCCCCGGCCAAAAAATCACCCGGTCGATCATTATGGCTGACCCTTCAGTAGGAGTAATAGCCCCTCCCCTACGTGCACCTATGCGATGAATGACCTTTGCCAGAAATTGCAAAAAAGCACCCAAAAATGACCAAAAAATGTAAGTTTTCGCCCAAAATCGGGGCATGGGACAGTGGCGGATGTAAGATTTTCCTGAGTGGGGGAGGGGTGGCGGAATCCCTACTTTTTCGAGAACGGTCAAAAATAGGTTCAAAATTTGTTCTTCACTTGCGAAATAGTGTCGTTTTCGGCGTTTTGCGCTGTCAACTTTCATTTTTTAAATCGCTTTTAGTGTAACATTTTTTTGAAAAATTTTAAAATTTTCGACAATTCCGCTCGGAAAAACATTAAATTTCTTCAATTTTAGCAGAAATCCAGCAGTGTGGAATTAAAGCGGAACATCCTTTAGACGCTTGAATTACTGCTCGATCTCCCGTACTTTTAGTATTTGACGCTACACGTCAAAAATTTTGAAAAATTGCTCGAAAATAGAGGAAAACTACGCTAAAAAAGCTATTTCTGCTCTCGAAATCGTCTAAACCCTATTATTATAGCAAAAATATGACTTCCGGACTTCGAAGAAAGTAAATAAATGTCATTAATAGGTTATTCTTATTATTAAAAATTTGAGCAGACGGCCAAAAATCAATGCAAATTTCATTTAATTCTTATAATTGTTGGAGTATTTTGCTGTTGCGCTCGATGAATAATAAGTTATAAGAGCTCCATAGTTTATTGTCCAAATTTTTCCACTAGCCGACTTCTTCACTCTAGAAATATTGACACGTCCAGCAAAGGAACGCGTCTTTTGATTATTCCGCGTGTTGACGCATGAAAGTTATACTTTGGTCAATAAATAGGGTAAATAAATTATAAAAATGATAAGTAATTGTTATATAATTATTAGTGCAAATAAGATCCTCCTCAAAACAACTTGGTTTTCAAGTTCGCTGAGCACAGGGGCGGATTTAGGGGGGCGACCGCCCCCCCATAATCGGTGGCACAAATACTTTACGAAGAGTAGAATTTTTTCGATTTAATACGCGATTCGGCCTAGAGGAGACAAAAATGTATTCCAAAAATTTCTTAAGCGCGGGCAAATAGCGTTTTTAATAGTTTTCGGTTATATAAGTTTAATTAAGCCGAAAAAACTTTGCGGACAGGCTCGCTTCGCTTACGGTTTGCTGGACGTCGTGTCTTTGCGCGGCGAGAAGGTGAACGTTTACGTGCAGGAGAGCGGCGGCTCGTGGACGCTGTACGGCGGCGCGACGACGGACGGCGCCGGCCGTCTTACGTTCCGTTTGGACGCCGACGGCCGTCGTCGGCTGCCGCGGGGCGTCTACGCCGTCAAAATGGTGGTCGCCGGCGACCACACGGCGCTGGGCGCTCGACTGGTCGTCGTCGCCGCCGGTACGCCCTGCGCCGTTTTCTCCATCGACGGATCGCTGACGGCCAGCGTCAGCGTGTCGGCCAGAGATCCTAAAGTCAGGCCCGGCGCCGTCGACGTCGTCAGGCATTGGCAAGTATGTCTTCAATTTTAAATGCATTAGGGTTTTTTTGCTCCAAATAAAGAAAAAAAAATATATATATATATATATATATATATATATATATATATATATATATATATATATATATATATATATATATATATATATATATATATATATATATATATATATATATAATATAAATGTATTATATAAATGTATCATAAATGAATTATATATTATATTATGTTCTCTAAACGCCGAATGGCGCTTTAGCTTTTTCAAGTTCGGGTATACGACCTACCTTATCTTAAACGTTGTTGGACGCTTGGTTAAATTTTGACGCGCTAGTGATTCCGAGATTTCATTTTACAATATATACGATTAGTGTCGTCCATCGTACGCATTCTGATAATAATAGGAAGTCGGCAATACGACAAAATAAAAAGAAAGAAACAGAAGAAGAAGAGGAAGGGAAGCGAGAATGGAAAAACTAATAAAATTTGAATAAGGAAGAAATTTCTAAACATAAATAAATAAAATAAGTAAATATAGTAAAAAAAACAAAAAGACAGAAAAGGAAATAAGAGGTAGAAGAAAAAATTGCCGTCGGTATGAAAAAAGGGCGCGAGAAAGGTCCTTCCGCGTAAATTTTTAAAGAAAGCCAATAATCTCTAATCATTTTCCGCATAAAACTTGTGAATTTTAAGAGATTGTTGCGCAAAAAGTGATTTTAAATAAAAACGGACAAGGTAAACGTCCGAAAAAAGGGATTCGAGTAGTGAGGTAGCGAAGAGGGAATTTTTTTCAAGTGTTTTATATTGGTTTTGGAAAAGTTGAGGTACCGCTCCTCCTTCCTAAAATCCTAGATGTATACGTAATATCGTAAAACGTATCATAAGTATACTATCTACTATATATTTTTGAAAGTTTGTTTGTTTGTATGTGTGTATGTATGTTCGTATGTTTGTGCCGGGTTGGCTCCGGCCCAATGAAATTTGGTGGGCTGATATTTTGGGCCGAGGTCGGTCCAATGGGAGAAGGAGCCGTAGCGATCTTGAAATTTCGAAAAACGCACCCATTGGCCCTGGGAGGGAGGTAGCAGGGTTTGGCCCCTGTGCTATAAGCCTCCACGATTTCGGGAGATGGCCGATTTTTTGCTATTTTCTTCAAAAATTAGTTTATACTGTTTGTATAGGGATACCCCGGCCAACAGGAGCATGCCTGGCGACACTATGTACATTGCTATATGTTATAGCATTGGTCGGCACTGTGAAACATCAAAATACGGGTTTAACCAAATGATGCTATAACAGGCAATTTTATAAGATAGGCATGGTATGAGATACTATGTGCAACAAGATAAGCAATGCTATAAGATAGGACGTGATATAAGATACTCTGTGCTACAGGATAGGCAATACTATAAGATAGGACGTGATATAAGACACCCCGTGCTACAAGATAGGCAATGCTATAAGATAGAACGTTATAAAAGATACCCCGTGCTACAAGATAGGCAATGCTATAAGATCGGAAGTGATATAAGATACCCCGAGCTGCAAGATAGCCAATGTTATAAGATAGTATGGGATATAAGATACCCTGTGCTACGAGATAGGCAATGCTATAAGATAGGTTTGGTATAGATACCCTGTCTGTGCCATAACATGCAGTGATATAAGATAGGAGATACCATCAGCTATAACATATCACGTGATATATGACACCCTTTGCTACAACAAACAAAAAATTTTTAAAACATCAAAAATATGGTTTGACCGAAAAAAATTTTTCAAAACATCCTAAAACATCAAAAATATGGTTTGACGAAAAAATTTTCCAAAGCATCCCAAAACATCAAAAATATGGGTTTGATTAAAAAAATTTTCCAAAACATCCTAAAACATCAAAAATATGGTTTGACGAAAAAAATTTTCCAAAACATCCCAAAACATCAACAATATGGGTTTTATTAAAAAAATTTCCAGAACACCCCAGAACATCAAAAATATGATTATGGCTAAACAATTTTCAAAACCATTCTGTAACGTCAAAAATATGGATTTGATCAAAAAAATGGTTGACAAAAGACATTTTAAAAAATCCAAAAATAAAATATGGTTTGTACCAACAATTTTTTTAGAAATATCCCAAAAACATCAAAAGTCTTGAAAAATAATAAAATACAAGAGACATATTAATTCCATATAGCTATCAGGCCTAAGTTCAGCCCGGGCAACGCCGGGCAGCTCAACTAGTATACATATAAAACAATGTAATAATATTGTAAAATCAGGTCCCTATAGGGGCCCATAAAAGTAATAATCCTCCGATGAGCATAACGACTTTGTCTATGCGATTGCTAAAATTAATTTAAAAAAACTTATGATCGTAATTTTAATGAAATACATGTATTATTTGCCGCTAGATTCAAGTTAAACGCGATCATTAAATTCTTCGGTTTGAGTTATTTTCTAATTAAGCCCACACATGGGTTTGGGGGTACGCACCCCTCGGAAGGCTGAATACCTCCCTCCCCGGAAACCAAAATACCTCCCAGAATTTAATTTTTGTAAATTTTTTCGTTTTTTTCAATTTTTTAATGTCAATGGATAGTGCTCGATTGAATAATAGTGTTTTTCCGCCATACCACCATACGTGAGCAGCAAGAAAATTCTGAGGGGGGGGTGCAAGATTTTTTGAAGGTCAAAAATGGCCTTAAAAATGGTGGTATGGCGATAAAAACATCATTTTCGACGTTTCTCATCAAGCACTATCCATTGGATCAAAAATGCGAAAAAAACAAATTTTCAAAATTTAATTCTGGGGGGTTATTTTGATTTCTAGGGGGTATTTTGATTTCTGGGGGGTGCATACCCCCCAAACCTCCCCCCCCACGCCCAGGTGTGCATAGCACCATTTCGAGACCATTTTTTGACATTTGAAAAATCTTGCACCCCAGAATTTCGGTGCTGCCCACGTATGATTAGACGGCTACTTTTTCATTTTGCGTTAGTGTCGGTTGCCTAAGTTGTCTTCAGGATCGCGGCCTGCTTATCATTTACGTGACGGCGCGGCCTTGCATGCAGCAGCGCCGCGTGGTGTCTTGGCTGACCCAACACAATTTTCCCCTGGGGGTGTTGTTCTTTACCGACGGATTCCTCATTTCCACCGACCCCCTGCGTCAGAAGACCGCTTTTCTCAAGCGTCTAGCGCAACGGGAGCAAATGCGCATCTTAGCCGCTTACGGCTCCACCAAAGACGTGCACGTTTACCGGGAAGCCGGCGTCTCCAAAGACAATATCTACGTGATTGGAAGGGCGTCGAAAAAATGGCACGATCAGGCGACGATTTTGAGCGACGGATATTCGGCCCATTTGAACGCCTTGCGACTGCAACTAGTATTGAACTCTCGCTTACGCGTAACGCGGGGGACGGGGATATATATTTCTTCATTCAGCCCCCATTCCGCCGAAAGTTTAAACATTTCAGCCCGCCCCTCCGGTTTTATGACAGAAACTGGATCTAGTATACAATTTACCCCCCAGCGTCTAACTTACTTAATTACAAGTTATCGTAGGTAGCGCATTAGCACGTACCCATAATATCCTCGTACCCCCCTAAAAAGTTCCTGCCTCCCTACAACTATCACCGGATGCTCCTGTATTGTAAGGTCTGTTTAAAAGATATATGACAAAAAGGTTGGATGGAGCAATTTTTTTATTTTTTTACACTCTACCCGGTGTGTAAAGAGCGTGTAAAGTTTTACCGTAACGCTATAAGATATACTTTTTTAAATTTTGGTCGGTCGCACGACTTTTCTAACTCAGTTTTGCATTCTGCTCAATCTATATTTTTTAAAACGTAGACAATTGACTATTTTTCCAAAGTGACTTATTTCCAGAGTGGCAGTGTAAAAAGAGTGTAAAGAATCTCAAGGTTGATAAGACGCATATCGGTCTGTATTTGGTCTGTCAAGAACTCCGCTTATGGGTCCCAAAAATTTGTTCCTCCAGAAATACACTACCACTCAAGGGCTACTTTCAGCTTACTACCAAACTTTGGTACACTCAGTATGGAGTTAGATCCAGGGGTTTAAACTTTACACTCTAGTGGCTAGCGTAAAAAACTGATTTTGTCTAAGATTTATCTGCCAAGTTCTCCGCTTTCATGTCGGGATCAATTGAATAGAATAGAAATAAAGTGCCTTTTAAGGGCTACACGTCGCAGCAAAGTGTGTTTAAAAAACGCAATAATGAGTTATTTATGGGGATGTAAAGTTCGAAATCAGGGATGTAAAACGGTCGAAAAAAACATGTTTTCTCCTATTTTGATTGCTAAATCTCTCAAATATTTTGCGGAACAGAAGTTTTCCACATACAAACCTTCTAAGATTAGAAGGCTACAAACTGGCCCAAACCGAATTTCTTTACTCTCAATGCGGACATAGGTTCAGAGTTTTAAAGTTTACAATGCGTTAGATGGTGGAAAATACGTTTCTGTCCGTTTTTTGTTCGTCACTCCCTCCGTTGAGAAGTCGGGATTGGTCAGATTGAATAAAAATGAACGTCAGAATTACGAATATGACTGCTAGTTTTCTCGACACCCTGTAGCTGTGTAAAGTCAGCATTATTCATTCATTGTTAATATGTAGTGTTCACTACAAATTTATTTTACTTCCACAACGTTTCAAAACGCGAATTTTTTCCAATTATGTTCCATAAGGTCTGTATTACGAGGCTGTATACTTTCTTCACACCCAGTATTTATGCAAAGTTTACACTGAAGATTAAATTTAGTTTCACAGAGTTGCAGAAGGTTAATTGTTTTCGGAATAATATGTAACGTCAGGATTACGAATCTGAGCGTAAGTATTCTATACACCCAATGATTGCGTAAGGTTTATGCTGTAAACCTTCGATCGTTTTAAATAAGGTTTGGTTGTGTCGTTTGAAAAAGATAATGCTGATATTCAGAACAATATGATTTTTCGCGCGCTGTCATTATTGTGGCATGTTACCGTATGTTTTTGCTGACTGATTTCTCTAATCATGCTAATTAAAAGTAGGGTACTAGTAAAGAAAAATGCTCCGATGGATCAAAAAAGACGAATATACTTGCGATTGTGGATTATTAGGGATGTAAAAGGGGGACTAGGAAAAAGCTACCTATGTATATACCTAAAGTCGCAAAATCTGCTTAAATTCAGATTTTCTATAAGCAACGCGAAAAATCGAAGTATATCCTGCGGCTAGTGATGAAACGGGTACCGGATCCGGATCCGGTATTATCCGGATGTTTTCAGGATCCGGATCCGATCCGGAAGTTTGAATTTCAAGTACTCCGGATCCGGAACTTTGAATTTTAAGTACCCGGATCCGGATCCGGAAGTTTGAATTTTCATTACCCGTATCCGGATCCGGATGTTTGAATTTTTATTACCTCCGGAAACGACTTATTAGGCATATGAAGTCTATCACTTGCAAATGATAACACGATAGTTATGATTGTAACAATAGATATATTCAAACAAAAGGAGTTTCAAACAAAAAATTTTACTTCTCTGCAAACACGAAGGCACAAATGACTGCACTAATATGAAAAATTGACTTCTGGTAAATTATATTTTAAGAAAAGCAATTTTCCAACAGTTTCACCATGCAGACGATTGCGTTTTGGATGATATACTATTCTAGCTCCACTAAAAAGCTGTTCTGAAGGCAAGTTTCGTAAAACGTGGATCCGGATCCGGGTTGTAGAAAGTAGGACCGGACTCTGGATCTGGGATCCGGAAGTTGTAGAAAGTAGGATCCAGATCCGGATCCGGAAGTTTTAAAAATTAGGATCCGGATCCGGATAAATTGAAATTGAAGATCCCTTTCATCACTACCTGCGGCCTCTGAAAAAGTGTAGCCTTTAAATAATTTTCAATGCTTCATTACGAGTGTATAAACATAATCTGAAATGAACACTTTTTGTAAATGGCTTGCAAGTTGCAACGCTGATTTGCTCCGTATCGTGATTGATAGAAAACTAAGTGCAGTTTTATTTAAAGGTGTTTTATTTTGTTATCATGAGAATTATAGCAAGCAAACCAGGCGTCAATTGATTAGTGCACACAATTATTGCGGGCATGCAAGTGTACCTACAAGTCTGCTTAATTTTAGCTTACGCGTTTCTTGCTGCTTTAAACCAACAATTTCTTTGATTGTCTTGAATGCATCAATGTTTGCTATTTCATTCAATTGGCTTGCGGAGTCTCATAGTTTACTCCATCTAATTCCCATAGCTACTGCATTGCTAACTTGCTGCTTTTTTCAATCGTTTTTATTTCAATAGTCTATTTCAATCTGTAGGCCGCAGAATATACTTCGATTTTTTGCGTTGCTCAGAGAAAGTCTGATTTTTAGCAGATTTTGCGACTTTAGGCATATGCATAGGTAGCTTTTTCCTGGTCCTCTCCTTTTACGTCCTTAATAATCCACAATCTTAAGTATATCCGTCTTTTTTGTTCCATCGGTGCATTTTTCTCTGCTAGTTACTATATGTTTATGACTATATTTTAATGCTTAATCCTTGAACTTTGTAGTTTAGAACTCTTAAGTCTGATCACGGGTGGATTCAAAGCGGAGGGACAGAGCGGCCACCCCTTCTCCCATCAGCTCCAAATAGTTGGCGAGATGAAGAATGGATATGCGATTTGCAATCATACGTGGGCACTGGGGAGCAAGAAAATTCTGGGGGGTGCAAGATTTTTTGAATGTCAAAAAATGGCCTTAAAAATGGTGGTATGGCGATAAAAATACCATTTTCGACGTTTCTCATCAAGCACTATCCATTGGCATCAAAAAATTGCGAGAAAAATGTAAAAAATTTTCAATAATTGAATTCTGGTGGGTATTTTGATTTCAGGGGGGTATTTTGGTTTCTGGGGGTGCATACCCCCCCGAACCCCCCACGCGTAGGTGTGTTTGCAATGGTTTTGGGCCGTCAGCGACTAGGATTCCTCTATATTTTACTGCGTCCAATAATACCTATTAATGACATTTATTTACTTTCTTGGCGACCTGGATGCCATTTTTGCTCAAAGAAAATGTTTCAAAAGAATTTCAACTGCAGAAACGGCTGTTTCAGCGTAGTTTTCTTGTATTTCAATCAAAAATTCTCGACGTTTCGCGTCAAATGCGACAAATACAGGAAATCGAGCAGTAAATCAAGCTTCTAAACGTTCTTCCGCCTAAATTTCGCAAATTTTCCGGCGCTTTGCGCCAGATTCTCGCTTAAGTCGAAGAAATTTAATGAAGATCTCGCGCAAAAATGTCCTAAATTCCAAAATTTTTGAGTGATTGTTGCGTCAAAAGTGATTTAAATAAAAGAAGCAATGTAAAACGCCGGAAAAGGCTATTTCGCGCGCGAAGGGCAAATTTTTAAACCTATTTTTGACTGTTTTTGGAAAAATGGGGCACCGCCTCTCCTCTAAGAAAATCCTGGATCCGCCACTAAGTCTGATCAATTTTACCATTTGTACTGAGTCTAAAATTTCGTTTTTTCCATCTGATTAACTTTTGCCCCGCCTAATTTTTATAGTGTACTGCTGATTTAAGACTAATGGAGCAGAAAGTCGTCCGGCTTTGTTGAATGGAAGTTTCGGCAGCGGAGTTCGAGGCTTTATGAGTTTTTCGTCGAGAGTCCAATCGCGCCAGCGAGCTGTGGGCGTGCAGAGGACTAGATCGTTCACACCCCACGGGGTCAAGCGAGATGACCCCAACGCGGGTCACTCCCCTTCGTTGGCCGTCCCGGCGCCCATTTCTTCCGGAACTAAGCGATTTTCCTTCAAAAACAAAGGCGGGCGGAGCGTATCTCCGCTCAGAATATTCGGACTGGCGAATAGCAAAGCGAAGAAGGATGACAAGCAATCGTGATTACGCGTACGGTTGTCTGTGTGATGGAATCTCTTTTGCGCACACGTGCAATTGTATAATTATATACATCTTCCGCGTGAGTAGTTTTGTATATATGTATTTGTGCAAAAAGTGACAAAGCTTGTGATGATTCGATAAATGAGCAATCGAGCTAGATTTAGTATGTCGATTTGTTTAATAAACGTGCATATGCGCTAGAAATCAGGATTGACCATTGTCTGTTAGCGGTTCAGTCTTACAAGTGCAATAGGTTGCACATTTATCTTTGAAGGTAGACCATTCAGAATGCTTAAAGTAACATGAATTTTCGGTTTACACTCATTGCTCGAACGTTTCTCGAGCTCGGCGGTGCCATTACTCTAGCCGCGTAATTTTCGACGTTCTTTGAAGAAGTCGTCACATCCTGTTGGAACATTTCTAGCGCGATCTATTGAATCTTTTAGACTTGCATGGCTTCAAATGAAGAATTTTCTGGCTATTGTTTTTATAACAACGCTCGTGTATACACGGGCTGCGAAACGCCGGTAGATACAGTACACTATTAGCGCGACGCAAAGAAAACCCGTCCCGCGCTAATGCGACATTTCATACATTAGCGCTATGCGCAAAGACTACATACTGGATGGAAAGATATAAATTTGAACATTTGGTCATTTATAAAGAAAATTTTCGACGAGAAACGTTCGAGTAATAAAAGAATTTTCAAAAATTGTCGAATATTTCTTTTTCCTCATCACTGTATGTGCATACTTCTGTTTACTAATCACCTTTCCTGAAATGTAATACTTCAGTTTCGAATTCTTTTCACGGGTGTGCTTTTTTGAAAGCGTTATTAACTGCATTGTGCACAAAGTCAGCCGAAGAGGTTTTCAGAGTCAAGCATCGACAGGATAAAGAGAAATCAATCGCGTACATATACAGTGGCGGATCTAGGATTTTCCTAAGGGGGGGGGCGGAACCCTGACTTGGGCGGAAAAATTAGCCGTTTTGACCCGAAAATCGCTCAAAATGCTTAATTTTTCGCACTATTTTGGGCCAATGGGGGGCGTACGCCCCTCCCGCCTCCCCTAAATCCGCCCCTGTACATATAGTCTGTTTCACTTATTCGAGAGCTTTTTAGTGAAGTTTTTAAGGGCTACAGTGAGCGAAACAGGACGAATTATTGTAATTTAGGAGATCAGCTCAGTGAGGGCGAGTGGCTGAAATTCTTCCATTTTTATTGCCTTAATCCGTCCATGTAAATTAAATTTAGGCATTCAATCAGTGCTGGACTACAGTAAATGCGCTATAAAGAGCTATCGGCTGGAATCGAACCCGGTTTGCTTCGACAACAAGCAGACCTTTTACCACTGGGCCATGCGGAAGTTCACGGCTTTTCTTAACAGCTATTGTGTTTAAAGTGTCAACTTAGGATAAACTGAATGCGCGATTTTATCCATAAGTTGATTGATCTGTTGGAAGACGATAATAAATCACATATGCTGCAAAAATGTTATTGAAGAACCCTTCTTCGCTATATGTAACTAACTATATGTATATAGCTTTAACATGAGTTTTTGTTTGAGTTGAAAGAAGTGGAGATTGTTTAAATTTTTTGTAGCAGTGTATAGAGCTCAATTAAAAAACGCTCAAAAATGACCTTATCTCGCCTACATATATCCTAGTGGCGCTCAAAAACACTGCTTACGTATATACACTTACAATCAGGGGCGGATTTAGGGGGGGGCGGCCGCCCCCCCATTGGCCCAAAAAATAGTGCGCAAAATAAAGCATTTTTGAGCGATTTTTAGCGATTTTTTGGGTTAAAACGGCAAATTTTTCCGCCCAAGTCAGGGTTCCGCCCCCCCTCTAGGGGTACCGCCCGCCTCCCTTAGGAAAATTCTAGATCCGCCACTGCTTATAATGTCTTTCTGGCAATCGTAGGTATATGGATAGAGATAAAGAATTTAAGCGTTATCTGTTGACTTACTGCTGATAAAAGTTTTCTGTCCGAACTTGTGTGAATTAAAATTTGTGCTCAAGAGCAAGCAAGACAATCCGCCGAAATAGTTTAACGGACAACCTGTTCACTGTAGCCAGGCCTTAAAAAAACGATCGTTTATACACATAAATAATTCATACGCGCACCAAAGTAACGCCTAATATCTCAACACAGGCCCGTATCCGGTGTCGGGTAGAAGGCACGTTCTCCTCCAAAACGAAATATGAGAATGATTTATTCCTTTAGAAGAAGAAGAAGAAAAATTTATTCGGTAAAAGTATTGAAAAGAGACATAAAAAGTAGGTAAAAATGCGTTGTCAATTTGAACATGATACACAATCTGCATAAAACAAAGTATGTGCATAAAGCAACAGATAATGCAATGGTACCAGGAGCGTAAGGCACAATGCTCTTACGTACGCCCCTTAAGATAAACACTGAAATCAATTTCCGAAATCATATTTCTGAAAGCTATTGGATTATTACCTATAGTCAACTGTATTTTGTGGGAGAATGTTCCAAATTTTAGCCACCCTGTTCGCAAAGTCATGTTTTCTACAATCTAAACGTGATTGTTTGATGAACAGTTTTATGTTATTTACGTATCTAGCACCTCTGTCAGGTGTAAGTTCAAAAAATTCATTAAATGTGAATATTTTGTGTTTAACAATTTTAAAAGCAAAAACAAGATCAGTGTGGATACGACAGGTTTCGGGTCGTTCTTAGTTGAGAATATTCAATATTTCATCATACGATAAAGTTTTATTCCAGAATAATTTTCTTGTAAATTTTTTTGTACTGTTTCAGCTTGTTTTTCAAGTTTTTCAAGTTAAACAAAATCTTTTTCTGGGCCAGAATGACCACAAAAACTGGTAAACATGCGAAAATACTGTTATTCCATAGTTTCTGCTCGAAATCAAACATTTTTGAAGAAATGAGAATGGGCAGGCCCGTATCCAGCAAGATAGGGAGGCATGTGCCCCTCCCTCCCTTCGAAGCGAAATTTGAGACTGATTTTTCTCTAACTCCCCTTTGCTTATTAGCTGAACATCGCTAAAAATTTCGACGCCTCGCGCCCAATTTCTCAATTATCATCAGAGTCTATTTAGTCCCAAGCGCGAGGTTTAAACACTCCATTTTTAGTCTTTGTATATACAACCTAAAGCGTATGTTGCATCTATGGCTCCTGTGCTGCACAGCTTTTAAGCCGAGAATGAGATTTGTTCAAGAGGTTGTCCATTGAATTCTCACCATGTTCAAGGCATCTGGGTCATATAAGCACAAAGGGGGGGCTGAGGGGGTATTATAAACACCTATTGAACGGTCAGCGAGACAGGTTTTCTCCGGCAATCTTGAGCCGATGGAACGTTTTTTTGCAAGACTTTTGAGGTCAAAAGCAGTGAAAACGTCAAAATTTTTCCGGCGCTCTGCACCAGATTAGTACTTTTAAGTATCTTTTACTCATAAAGCGCCCTAAATTGATAAATTTGTGCATTTTTTAGTGTTAAAAAAGATACAATGCAGTCAAAATGGACTAAAATGCTTGTAAAATGCAATATTACCACGGAAAAACGTTTTATAGACTATTTTGACTATTTTGATTGTTAAAACAGCAAGAAAATGGTGAACGTCAAAGTTACTGTTTTTGATTTTTGGGATTTAACCCCCTGCCGACCCTGACCTTGAGCACCTATGATCTGGGTAGCAAAATTGACGGAGTGTACAGTAGTGATCGACCGGGGCCCCGGCGATCCCCGGCCATTTTTGAGCATCCCCGGCCGGGGCAAGGTCAAAAAATGGCCGGGCCGGGAAAAATTTAGTGTTATTCGTATTTTGTACAGGCTGTGATACTGGCACTTATTTATCAATGAGCAAGTGTTAATTTTGAGAACTGTACTGATTAGACCATATGTATACTTACTTAGTCCTTGTTATAACTTTGCTACTGTGTATAAATAAGCTTTTACTGAATGAATGTTCAGGAAAATCTGCATGTTTTCGATTCCTCCACTTGACTTATTCGAACTAAATGCTACTTTAAACTCATTCATTCATGGCTATGGCTAAAAGATTTAGAGTTGACAAATGCATACTATTTCTGGTTGGAAATTGTACGTTTTCAACAAATTATTTTTACAAAAAAACACTTATACATTTAATTGAATGAGAACCGCGTGCTTTAAAACGCGTTTCTTGTGTAATAGTTATTAGGACGGTGGTTAATTATAGGCGAATGTAAACTACGCTGCAGAATTGCGTCCGATCCGATAAACTAAATATGTCTCAAATAGTTTCCTAACGTCCAGAGTTGAGGGAGGGGTGAAATCCCAAATTGGAGGACCAGAAAATTAAGTGGTGGACTATTATTAGCCGACTCTATTTTGTTGTACGAGCTTCTTGTGCTTGTACAAAGATCTCCGAGAAGGTCTTTGTATGAGCTAACAAATTTTTGTAGCTATATTATATAAATATATTTTTAAACATACACATTTTCGCATACTATCAGTATGTGACAGTGTTTTTTTGTGCAATGTACCTTTGCATATACATGAACAAAGATGATACCCAAAAAGTCTTTGTACATTTTGTACACACAAATTTTTGGTTACTAATATATGGTACAGTAGCGATTTTTGTGTGGTAAAACAGGGTCTTTTGACTTTTGATTGTATATTTTAGCTAATTTCTGGGCTTCTAATGCAAAAAAATACTAAAATTGTCTTAAAACGGCGCGAAGCGCCTAGAAATCTGACATTTTTCCATTCTAAATACAAATTTTGCCATTTTAAACATATATAGGACAGACAATTTTTCATATCATTTCACACCCTCTTACAGTTTTTATCTTTCCCAAAAATCTTTGTACATGTACAAAGATAGTCCTGTAAAGTCTTTACATCGGGAAAAATCTTTGGCAAATACAAAAAACACTGTTTTGTACATGCAAATTTTTGTATATTTTAATATGGTACAGTAACGATTTCAGTGTGGTAAAACATACTTTTCCGACCTGTAGCAGTGTATTTGGCTAATTTTTGGGTTTCTGAATATTTGACATTTTTCCATTTTTTCATTCTAAGCGCAGTGTTGCTTATTACAAGATTTAATTCGCATATTACAATTTTTGTAATATTTCTGATTTTGTAGTACAAGTTGTTTTAGCTTTCTCAGTCGAGTTTTATGTGTGAAATCCATCAGAAGCTCATAAAAAGTTCGGCACTTCGCGTCGAACTAATATTATCAACTAAATTTAGGCCGAATTATCACATTTAGAAGCACAGTCTTTTTGTATTCGGCGAAGATTTTTGCTGATGTACAAAGACATTTCAGGACCATCTTTGTACATATACAAAGATTTTTGAAGAACAAAAACTGTAAAAAGGTGTAGAATTCCCTATTGTAAATTCTACCATTTTAATGATTTTCAGGGGGTAAGCGGCTGCAAAAATGGAGCCGCTTACCCCCTTCCCCTGAAAATGGCCGAGAAATATACATGTGACAGGGGGTTTGGGCCATCCCCCCATCCACGCTTTGAAGCCCCACCACCCTTCCCCCATTTTTTTGGCGAAAACCTGCGCTTTTTTTGGCTATTTTTATGTGTTTTTACCATTTTTGATCTAGTCGCTAACCCCTCCTTCTAAACATGGCGAGGGACCCCTACCCTGGATTTCCAGCCGTTACATGTATACTGAGGGACCCTCATAAAATTTTAAGCGATTACATGCATGTTTTATAGTGATAGTTTATCTGTTCACTCTAGCTCACATTCTAAAATCATGTATCACTTCGTGAAATTCTAATAGTTAGGTACACTTTTGCCATACTATAAAATTAAGTTAAAAAATTCAAAAGGTTTTCACCAAAAATCGTGTGACAGTGACTTGTGTCTTGGACCCTGAGGGGGTCCCTCCCCCTTATGGGAATGTGTGATGTCTCATTTATTACATCCAATACCTATTGCATCCAATCGCTACAGCAGCAGTAGCAGTAGTGAAGATTCAAATGATATAGAGTGTGCTAATAGCAGCGACATAGACTTTTATTGATGATTCAGACAATAAAACACTGGACTAAATTTGTTTATTGTGACATAAATAGTAATAAAACTTGATTGGAAAAGGCGAACCTAACTTTGCGCTTGCCATTTACTTGAATGGAGCAGTCGCTCATTATTTCTTTTTTCTATGCCCACCCCAAGTATGTGTCATGCAATAATATTTTCCTTGTCTGACCTCGGCCAGCCGGGGCCCCGGCCCCGGCCCCGGCCCCGGCCAAAAAAGTCGCCCCGGTCGATCACTAGTGTACAGTGCTAGTGGTCGTTGAGGGACCTGGACAGATACATGGAAATTTTTGGTCCTGCCCTCTTCGAAACAAAATCCTGGATACGAGCCTGCATACGCATTCATAAAACGACTGTCCTGCTACACAAATGCCCTTATCTTTTGTGTGCACTTGCTACACAAATGCCCTTATCCTTTGTGTGCGCGGTTAATTTGCTAGCAGCAAGCATGCGTAGAAGCGCTTAATCGTGGTTTTCATTGGTCTTTAAATGCACTGATTGCATTTGTGACGTTGTGAAAGTACCACATTTAACACAACGAGTAAAACGTCCTCAGCATGATAAATAAGCAATTTTTTCAGTGTGGTCTTAAACTTTTCTACTTACTTACCTCTTTTATTTTTTTATTTGACATTTTTACAAAGGCGTACCTGCTTGCACTGTCGGTACTGCTCATAGTATTTTCTATTTTTGAGTGCAGGCGCTTCGACTGTGTTATTTCCAAGATTCTATTTCAAAGTGCCTGATCCATACTTCTGGCGGCTTAGGCTTAGTAGTACAAAAAGAGAACCTGCCGCTATGTACTAATATCATTGATTATGTGGTATCTAATTATTTGCAGTCGACTGTAATTAATATAGCACACAATGTAGGTAATATTAGTTGCAGTAAAAAAATCAGCGACCGAGACGGGGTGACTGCAAATAATATCACAGATAGTGTAATATTATTTGCAGTCAAAACCCAGCGGCCTTGACTGAGAATAATACGGTGCTAAATTATTTGCAGTCTACCACACTTGTTTTTGACTGAAAATAATATTAGACTGTGTGTGATATTATTTGCAGTCTGGGCCGCTGATATTTGACTGCAAATTATATTTCATTGTACGCTAAATTAATTGCAGTCGACTGAAAATAGTTACCGTCTAGATTCCCAAATCACCCCCACTAACATGCATGTATGGAGGACTGGACCGACTGCTGCTAGCTAGATTGATAATATGGTTTGTTTTAATCGGTTGTGCATCTCGTGACTTATAAATATCCAGTAGTCATAGGCATTTGCTAAGGTGTGGTCGCTAGTTAGTTCTCCTTCAGTCAAAATTTTTGAGTTTTGCAGTCAGTGTTTGACTTGGCAAGGTTAGACAATTTTCAAAGCCTCGGTCTTGGTGCCGGAGGTAAAGTTTAAAAGTGTCGAGGTGGCTCCGAGGATTTAAATAAAATCTCGGCAAATTCAATATTTCTTAACAAATTGATGCATTTGCTGTTTACCAGTTTTCTTACAATAATAATTTAATTATACTTCATTCGGATAAACGCACGGTGAAAACGTCACCATGAAAGATAACACACTAAATATAAAATGCGAATATCGTGAACACACAGGCAAATAACTAGCTAATTGCGCTTACTTGTGCCCCAACAAAAAATTCTGAAAATCAACCTTCTCAGATTTCAGATTTCTCTTATATGTCTCAATATTTGGAGAATTTCCGATGTATTGTGGATGATCGTTCCAAATTTTAGGCGATCGTATATATAGTAGAACCATAATTTTTTCAGTCAAGTCGAAATTTGCGTTAAACTACTGCTTTTACACGAAAAGTTGCTATTTTCGATCTTTTAAGTCTATTGTTTCCATCAGCGCGTAGGCCAGTGTCCACATTGAGAGTGAATAAAGAAGAATTTCCCCTGATATTTTTTTTCTGAAATTTCAGTCAGTAAACTACATATTTAGGTTTTTGACGTTTCCCAGTGTGAAAATATTCGAATTTTCCGCGCTGAGTTTCATCATTTCCAATGAAATAACGAATTATAGTCAAAACTGAGTAGGTTAAGCAAGTTCCGGAAATTTGACACTCTTGGGCCAAGAGATTGCCAAAAACGCTAAAACATATCCTTTTCTACGATGTTTTTTCGAAATGAAATTTCTTAAGGCAATAAATTTTTTGTGGAGGTGCATGAGTGAAAAAACCCTCATAAACAGTGTTTTTTTGTACAAGGTCCGTTTGCACATGTACAAAGATGGTCCCTAAAAGTCTTTGTACATTTCGTACACACAAATTTTTGGGTACTATAATATGGTACAGTAGCGATTTTAGTGTAGCAAAAACAGAGTTGTTCGACCTTTGGATACGTATTTTAGCAATTTCTAGGTTTCTGAGGGCAAAAATGAGTAATAATCGTCTCAAAACAGCGCGAAGCGCCAAAAAATTTGGCATTTTTCCTTTCAAAATGCAATTTCTGAAATTATAAAGATATATAGAACACACAATCGCTCATTTTCGGCGCGGAGCGCCGAGAATTTTTGCGAATTTCGAACCTTTTTTGCAGTTTTTGTCTTCCAAAAATCTTTGTACATGTACAAAGACGGTCCCCATAAGTCTCTGTACATCGCGAATAATCTTTGCCGAATACAAAAAAATCCGTGCTCGTAAATCTCCTAAAATCATTTTATTCTCATCTAAAATGGGTCGTTTCTCCACAATTGGGCAATACCCTGTTTCTGCCCGTCCGGAGGACGGGGGCGCGAAAAGTTGGACAGGGAGATGGGGTCATTTGGACGGGGACATGTTTTGTGCTGTAAAGCCGGAAAATCCCACTTTGAGACTTAAACATTGACTTTTTTAACTGGACAAACACTTTTTTTGACCAGGCGAATCTATACCTTGACCCGGACAACCACTTTCTGCGCCATACAGACCACCGTTGAAAGCTGGATAATCATGTTTTTAATCTGATGAATGAATTTTGTAAGCTGGACAGCCAAATTTTAAAGTTGGTAATCGGACAACCACTTTTTTAAACCAGGACAACCGGCTTTTATTGTTTAAAGGTTTGACGCGCTCAGATATAGGAGATTTTTGCCCCTCTTCTATACTTCCCGCAATATTTTTCTCTTTCAGGCCATTTAAGAGAATGACAGCTTTTTTATTTGCACCCGTCTCGTAAAAATGGCTGGCTAGGCTACCCCTCATACACGCACATATGAAGGGGTGAGAGGTATTGACCCCGAGCTGAAGGGCCTAAAAGTTAGGTACTGTTAAGCACTTTAGGTTTAAAACAGTTTTTTCGAAGCAACTTTTTCGCTAAAGATAGCAATAGCGCAATTCACTGTAGTAAAAAATTTCTAATTCTATCCTATACTGACCACAAAACCCGGGTTTTTCACTTCAATATTTTGAACCTTATATGGAATTAAATGATTAGGTAATATATCCTACGACCACGCTTTGGTTTGAACGCAATATCCATCATCTCTGACAAATTTGCAAAAACGCTTGGATTTTGCAGCCGCCTAGTTCAAAGCTGATTTCTATTATTAATGTCAAATAATCAACAGTTCCCGGAACGTTTTTGTTTGCCTCTGATCGTTCCAGCGACGGAGGAGACTCAACAAGAGCAACCTGGCCGTTGTATCCCCGAAAATTTCCAGTTTCAGCCAAATTTTTCTTCAACTTCATCCGTTTCCGTGGGTCTCCCTCAATTATCGTCTTTGCTACCCGAATTGGGTTTTAAATTAAATTTGTCGCCTGACCAGTGGCGCCTTATTGAGAATCCTTCGCATTCCAAAGACTGCTTTCATGCGCTCGGTAATCGACTAATCAATGTATCAGAACGAATTACACAACATGAGGAGAGAATCATTTATTTATTTCTTAAAAAGGTTGTTATCTTATAAACTATATACATTCGGTAGTCCATTTCGCGAAAAATTGTGCATATCGGACAATTTTTGAATAGCTTCATGAAAAAAATGATTTACATCGCTGCGACAAATGACCTTGATATTGCGTAATGTGAGAGCACATATAATTAAGAAGGACTGCTTAAAGGAGCTTTTATTGCTTAAAATGCGTTTGTTACCTCAGCATATCTGTAAACAACTTTTATTGCTTTGTACAGGGGCGGATTAGGGTGGGGGCGGGGGGCGGCCCCCCATGGGCCCAAAATAGTGCGCAAAATTAAGGATTTTGAGCGATTTTTAGCGATTTTCGGCTTAAAACGGCCAATTTTTCCGCCCAAGTCAGGCAGGGTTCCGCCCCCCTTAGGGGTACCGCCCCCCGTAGGAAAGTCCTGGATCCGCCACTGGCTTTGTATATGCTAAAAATTGATAACCATTTACAGGGCTACTTTAAATAAGAAGTAGTGTAAATATTTGGTTAGCTTGAAGCCCTTTTCGTGCATTAAGCGTTGTTTGGCGCGGTAGGAGGTTGTGTCCAAATTTACTGCAGCATTTTCAAATTAACTATAAAAAATTGTGTTGTAAACATGATAGGTTTTGCTAGCGCAACATAATCCTTGAGATTTTAGAGTTTGCTGAATAGCTCGATGACGCTGGAGAAAACATTGTTTACGTGCTTGTTTCGCCGTTTTTGACCAAAAATTGATGGATATTAACAGTTTTCTCCGAAATGCGTACGTCTAAAATACTTCATTCGAAATTTCAGTCCCTTGATCAAACTAATGGGACGTCACAAACTGAAACCCGTCTTTTTATGTTTTTCAATGTTACGTTTTCGCAATGTTTTATATACATAGTGTAATATTACACGAAATTTATCACGTCGCACTCGCGATCGATATTTTCGCAGGCGTCTTAAATTATACGCGTGGCTTAGATACTGTACCGTAAAATGTCCAACTTCGACGGGCTATTAGCTAAATTTGGTCATTTT
The DNA here is from genome assembly GCA_036768485.1 of Mermis nigrescens. NCBI lineage: Eukaryota > Metazoa > Nematoda > Enoplea > Mermithida > Mermithidae > Mermis > Mermis nigrescens. The sequence goes on from JAVLUZ010000154.1 coordinate 16,828,474, forward strand.
GTTTAATTTTCTGAAAAATCAGTAAAAGCAAAAGTTCATAGATTTATCGATATTTTTCCATCTATTTATTTGCATCTATTCGCGTCGCAGATGAGTTTCGTCAAAACGACTTTTTGTGCGACATAGAAATCGTAGTACAGGGCCAAAACTTCAATTGTCACAAAGTAGTTTTGGCCAGCGCAATTCCCTATTTTCGCAGCATGTTTTCATCGGAAATGTTGGAATCTCGGCAAAAGTCGGTCGAAATCAAGGACATTAGCGCTAAAGCATTCGACTTGTTACTACAGTAAGTTCTAGGACTTTCGGGGTTTTGACAAATTTATATTTAGTTTCAATTCATTTATGCATCTTCAAAATGGTTTCCGGATTTGTAAATCAATATACGTTAGTGCTTAATCTACTTCGAATTTCAGTTTCATTAAAATTTATTCAAAAATTTAAAAGGTTATAAAATTACACGTACATATAGCAATGTGAGTGTAAAGTTACGGGCTGGTTTTTCTGTCTTCCATATGATTATCTATTCGGTTCTAGAGCACAATTCAATAACAAGAGTCAAAGAAACAGAGCGAATAATTGAAGTTTTGTGGTTTAGTAACTAAATAATTAGGAGCAAATAAATGAGCAAATAAAGAGAAATTAAAAAACCAATAAAATTAAATGAATAAGTAACTTTTGATAAAACCAGCTTAAAATTGTAAGTTCCTATTACTAGTCCACATTTGTTCATTTTACTTGATTTGTTTCATTTTTTTAAATTTGTTTCAGAAAGAAAATGCTCCGTTCGAAACGCCATAAATGTGCTTTTGTGCCAAAAAATTAGGTTTTTGTATGTTTTTATATGTTTTTTTATTTTTTTCTGCGCGTGTATGTTTTCAAAAATGTAAAAAATAAAGTTTCCGTTGATGAATTGCTATTATTCATGTTTAGCGTGTATAATCTGTTACTCCGTAGTCGTGCGTGCTTACGGTAGAGTCAAGTCCTACTTTAAACGGTGTGGTTTACTACAATACGCTTACAAAGGCTCAGTACGCGTTACGGATGACAACGCGCAGCCTTTGTTGTACGCCGCTTCTATTTTACAAATTGACCCCGTTTGCCGCGCATGCGAATCATTCCTGACTCATTACTTGACCGTCGGTGAGTCGCGCATTTGTTTTCCATTGTATCGAGGTGTAAACTGTTAAAAACTCCTGAGAAGTATAAAAAATCTGTTTTTGAATACGTTGGCTCGTTAATTTCGGATCGGGAATGTGATAAAAATGTAAAGCAGTCGAACCATCATCGAATTCTTGATGATCTACCGCTCGATGTTGGTTCATTTACGGTCGCGAGGGCGTCATTACTAGTTTAACAATGCGCAGTTGATAGATTTTGAATTTAAATACCGATACGCGACTTTACACTACGTTTGAAGTCCTATGCTTCAAAAAACACCTACGTCATCCTTTCTGTTCCTTTGATTATTCATCTTATTATATTTTTGACTTTTTGAGTAAAACTATTTAAAGGGGTTTTGTTAATCACTGAATTTTCTTCAATTTTAGTAATTTTTGCTTTCATTTTGTCTTTTTGACATTAAATCACAATTTTTGTGCGTTTTGAAAATTATTTACAATAAATCAACTTTCTTGGTTCTATTTTCAAATGAATATAGAATTTTCTTCTCGAAGTGAAATTGTTTGGAATTGATGATTGTTATTCTGCATTTTATACGTGTTTATTTTCTATTATTAATATATTGCACAACTGCGAACGCCTTACATTTTGTCCGGTTTTGGTTAGAACTTTAAGGTGTCTGTACATTTGTACTCCATTTTTTATGCATATTATTAAATACATATTTCTGTTTTTTATTTATTGGTAGTAAACTTTTTTATGTTGCAATTTTATTTGTCAAACATTTTATGCATTTGTTTGGGTCTGGTTGAACGACTTGTAAAAGATCCGCACGAATGACTCGGACGCTGAACAGTCTATTGCTCCAAAAATAACTCTTTGTTCGCGGACTGACGGATTTAAAATTCTCGTCAGGGGCGGTACCCCAACTTATTCGGAAACTGTCAAAAATCAATCCGAAAAGCTAGCTCTTTTTCGCCGTATTATGTCATCTACCTTTAGTCTAAATGATTTTTGGTGCGAAATTTTACTGAAAAATTTAACATTTTTTTAACAATTTTGTGCAACAAAATGCTCATATTTCTTTATCTCTTGCTGAAATTGATAAAATTTTGACAGAACGACGTTTGGAGACACGAAATACTTCTTGATTTCGCGCGTATGCGCATTTAAAGCAAAGTCTATTATTGCGTTTAACGCCGACCGCGAGCTATTTTTAGAATTTAAGCTAAAAAATGCAAGAAAACTACATAAATATGGCGTTCAGACCGCCAGGAAAGTGAATAAAAGTAATATACATGGGTATTATTTGAAAAAACTACGATGCTGGATGACCAAAAGTCATTGCGAAGTGCACACTCATCCTTTATCTCGTCAGGCATTTTGGGCCAAAAAGGGGCGGCAGACCCCCTCCCCCGTTCCCCTCCTTTAAATCCGTCCGTGCTGCTAAACATCGTTTGACACTGTTTCGTGGTTCGAGTAATCGATTATAGTCCTTGAATGGCCTGAGGAAGTATGCTTTTTTCCTTTTACGGAGATATCCCAATACCACACACGCGCGCTACGGGGTTTGCGTACATGGACAAAGCGTACAACTTCATTCAACCCGGTATAATGGTGGCCGGGTCGGTAATAACGGGAAGACCCGCCGATCTCAATGGGAAATTTAAAAATTATGTACAATCAACCACTAAGCAATGAATCAACCAAACAACCGTTTTGTAAAGGGACAACCAACCAAATAATTGGAGTGACGCTATGGATTAGAAGACCGGCCGGCCTTTGTCCATATATGAGGTGATGGGGTATTAGTAGCTTCTAAAGGGTCGGGTAGAAAGGTACTGTTCGGCGATTAGGAGCTGACGGAACTTTTCTGCATCACTTTTTGAGGACAAAAGCAGTAATAATGCCAATCACTGTTTTTTTTGTACGAGCCTCTTTGTACATGTACAAAGATCTCCGGAAAAGTCTTTGTACGAGCAAAAATTTTTTTGTACATATAACGTTTAGATATGCAATTGAATGTACACATTTTTACATACTACTAGATTGTTATCCGTGACCCGCACGCTTCGCAAAAGGTGTAACTTTGTCCTAAATTCAGCTGGTTATATTAGTTCGGCCCGAAACGCCAAAATTTTCATGAGTCTTAGGTTGAAATTACACATACAATTCGACTCAGCAAGTTAAAATGACTTGTGTTGTGCTGACTGAATCTCATAATAGACACCAATTTGCTTATGAATTTAATGCAGTGCAAAGATAAAAGAGTCAATTTTATCTTCAAACGACAGATAACAGTGCAAAGTTGTTTAAAAGTTCTTTTTTGCATAAAATCTTCATAAAACAGTGGAAATAGATGTAAAAGATGCTCCAATTTGTACAAAGATGCTTTCAGATAGATTTTGGAGTGTTAAATGCCCGCGCTTGGAGCTAAATAGAATGTAATTATGATACTCGGCGCGAGGCGCCGAAAATTTTTAGAAATATTGCTAAAAAATACTCCAAAAAACGGTAAAATTACTATTACTTTGCCCCAAAAAGTCTTTGTACATTGTACAAAGATGGCTCCGAAAATCTTTGTACGAGCCTCAAAATCTTTGTCTCGTACAAAAAAAAACAGTGATGCCAATATTTTTCCGGCGCTCGCCGGATTCACGCAAGAGCGCCCGAAATTCTGTCCAACAAATCTAAAACGTCAAAATTTATCGCTAAATTGATTGATTTTTATATTTTTTAGCGTTAAAAGGTACTAAAAATGTTGTGAAAATGCGGTTATACTGCGAAGAAGCGTTTTTAGTCTATTTCGACCATTTTCGTCGTTCGAATAGCCAGCAAAAAATTGAATAGGTACTAAGCTTACTAATTTGGAGTTCTGCAAATTTCGCCGAAGCCCTCCGCCTGGGGTGGGGGAATGGGGAGTGCGTATCCCCCTGACCACAACTTTCGAAAGGCATTCCCCTCTGGACGTTTGCGGACCGAAACCTATTGTTGGAATTATGAAAGAGAGTCGAATGATGCCCAGTAGTATAATCTGAAGTAATTTTTGATTAGTACCCGGTCCAATCATTTATTCGGACACTTTTTCTTCATTATTCTGTCCATATTCGATAGTCCAAGTTATACCATCGTTCTTATTAAAATTTGTTTTCACGCAAACGTAATCATTAATATTCAAGACGAGTAAAATACAACAAATTAATGCATTTTTACGGGTTGTAACGGGGGCGGGGGGCTGGTAAGGGGCGGCAAAAATATCTAAAAAAAACAACAAAATCATAGTTTTAGCGCCATAACTAGCCATAAAAAATTAATAATTTCCTCTCCCTCCCCAAAAAAACTCGCTTTCAACCCCTCCCAGAACTTTTGACCGCACGCGTTTATGTTCGAATCTACGCCTTATACCCGCAGTACGCGCGCGTGCGTTCTATTATTGTTTATATTTGAAATTTTTATTCAGAAAATTGCTTGCAAGTGCGTCGATTCGCCGAAATGCACAATTGTTCGGATTTGATTCAAGCCATCGATCGATTTGTGCGCGACAATTTTTTGGCTTTGCGATCTAGAGACGAGTTTCTCGTTTTACCTTTCAAACAATTCACTCATTTAATCGATAGTCAAGATTTATTCGTCGAATCCGAAGAACAGGTGAACACTATCATCTTCTAAATTTATTATATTTTTTCCAATTTATCTTATCGATTCTGGATTTTAATTATTTTAATTTCTGATTCTCCACGCTTCACGCTTTTGAAGGAAACTTGTTTATTTTTTATAATTTTTTAAATTTTTTTCAAATTTTGGCAGGTGTTTGAGACGATGGAGGCGTGGCTGGACTTCGATGACGTCATCGAAGAGAGGAATTCGTACGCGGCGGCGCTTTTGGCCAAAGTGCGCTTGACGCAATTATCGATCGATTTTTTGATGAAGCGCGTCATGAACAGCCGCTTCGTCGAAGTCATAAATCAATGAAACATCCCTCTCTTTATCATTTTTTTTCATTCATCCCAATTTTTATATTTTTACTCAAATTTTCAAAATTGGTCATAAATTTGACTAAGTTTTAAGAACTGCTTCAAGAGGCATGAAAATGTTCGTTGCTACAGAAATCTATTCCTTTCGCAAATATATGCGCATAGATTTGTGGATTCCAGGCTGCGAATAAAGTGAATAATTGAAATTATTATAAATGACAACGTTTTTGAAATTTCGTGAACCGATGGCCAAAAATCGATACAAAAATTTCAATTCTTCCAAGGCACGTAGTTGGCCCTCCTATTTTGGGGGACCAACACCAATTTTGGAGGGTCCAAGCCTAAAATAGCACAAAATAACGTGTGAAAAGTCCTATTTTTCCGGTTTTTCCTGAATTTGCGGGTGTCCGGACCCTCCTATCCCCCCACAGTTACGTGCCTGATTCTTCCTGTCGCCAATTATGTTGCGCTAATTGGAGCAAGACCCCTCTTCGTGTAAATCCGCTCCTGATGTTGACTGCATATTTACGAATTCATTATATTCTGTCAAATCCGTGAAGTCGTACTACGGATGGACTATAGACCAGGCACGTAGCTGTGGGGGGCTGGGGGGTCCGGACCCCCCCCCAAATTCTGAAAAAAACGGAAAAATAGGACTTTTTACACGTTATTTTGTGCTGTTTTTGGCTTAGACCCCCCAAAATTGGTGTTGGTCCCCCCTAAATAAGAGGGCCAGCTACGTGCCTACTATAGACCACACGTGTTCTTGTGGCGGGGTTCGACCCCCCAGAATGGCAACTGACCCCACGTTAAATGACTCCTCCCCCCGGAATTATCGATTTTTTGGTAAAAGTTGGTACAAGTTGTAAAAAGTATGCCGTTTTAAGCGTTTCTAGCCCATTTTTGGCTGATAAATCTCAAATTTTTCGGCGCTTTGCGCTATACATTCATTTTTGACCATATTTTGTTCGATTTGCTCAATTCTTTCAAATTTTTTCGCAATGTTTTTAACGTTTTTATGTTCTGGAAAGACCGAGCATTGTCTGAAACGTAAAAAACGTTTTTGACGTGTACCCATCCCTTTTTTAACCCAGAGAAGACACTTTTTAAAAATTGTTTGGGTCTGACCTCCCCCTCCTTTCCCTCACAATATCCATGCTGTACATTAATGCTATAGACTATTAGCTTCAAGGGGATTATTCGGAAATTGAATAAAGTACTGAGAATCGGTGCTTAGCAGCGTTTAGTTTGTACAAGGTCCATTTGTACGTGTACAAAGTTGGTCCGCAAAAGTCTTTGTACATTTTGTTCATGCAAATAGTTGTGTACTCTTATATAGTACAGTAGCGATTTTAGTGTGGTAAAACAGGGTTTTCGATCTTTGGTAGTGTATTTTAGCTAATTTCTGGGTTTCTGACGCCAAAAATTACTAAAACTTGCCTCAAAACGGCGCGAAGCGCTGAAAAATTTGACATGTTTCCTTTTGGAATGCAATTTCTGCCATTATAAAGATATATAGAATACACAATTACTCATTTCGGCGCGAAGCGCCGTGAATTTCTGCGAATTTCACACCTTTTTTGTAATTTTAGTCTTCCCAAAAATCTTTGCACATGTACAAAGACGGTCCCGAAAAGTCTTTGTACATTGGGAAAAATTTTTGCCGAATACAAAAAACGGTGGTGCTTAGCCCCTGCTTTCTATTTTGTCATCTGGTTTTCAGGCAACGTAGTTGGCCCTCTTATTTTGGGGGGGACCAACATTAATTTTGGGGGGTCTAAGCCAAAAATAGCACAAAATAACGTGTAAAAAGTCCTATTTTTCCGCTGGGGTCCGGACCCCCCAGTCCCCCCCACAGCTATGTGCCTGCTGGTTTTATGTAATTTTTGAAGCCCACTTGCATGGGCCTATTCGCTAACTTGCTCGACCTGCTTCCGTTCAAGAAGCTACTATTGGATGGCCAAAAAGAGTGCGCGAAATTTTTTACTTAGAACTATAGTTTTGTGAGCCATATTGCGCGATACATAAACGTTTAAAAAAATAAAATATGTATGGAGCAACAAAATTGTAAAGTCTCATTGAGTTACTCTTAATATTGCCTTTTTATTGTACACTCTTGTACGAATCACCATTTTTTTCTATACATAGCTTAATGGGGGAAATTATTAACTAGTCCATAAAGGGTACCTACATACATTAGTTCTTCGTGATAATAAGTTTTGATCCGCTTGACTCGGAGTAATGCGATTTATTTCGTCTATCGTCTAATAGAATAGACATTAGGTCAACGCGGTACCCCTAATTTTTGGCTTTAAATTTTTAGACTTTGTTCAATGCAATGAATTTTTGTGAAACACGCATTCGTTCGATACGTATTGTTAGCGCATCGTTTGTATTCGTTTAGAACTAATTTTTAATAATTCTTTCAAGGAAAAAATGTTAAGATAAATGTAATTTTAAATGTACTATCCAAATGTTCTGAAAATGTTATAAATAAAACGGACGAATGCAGAAGGATGTAGCGTGTCTGGAAGTGGCGACCAAGGCCCTACAACGAAAGTATATCCAGTCGGGATTCGGGCCCTCCTCGGCTCCTATTGAACATTTGATTGTTTGGGACGAAAGCAGTCGCCCTCGCAAATCCTTCGCCGGCGTCATCTTTTGCATCGGCGGCCGAGGGACCAACGGAGACCCTTTCAGGTATTCGTAAGCATTCTAAATTTGATTTTATCAAAGTTGACTTGTATCTCTCCTCTAATCCGGCCTTCAGATTAGGCTCATTGAGAGAATTGCATATTCTAGCGACGCGAATATGCGTAGTATCTATATCTAGCGTAATCTAGGCTAATCGGTTTATATTTGGAGAATTGGAAGGCTGGCTTACGAGCTAAGGGCGTAATATCGCTTCGCTCTTTATCTGTATATGTATCTTTTTAATCCTTACGCAATCACGTTTTTAGGAATGTTTACGCGTGTTTACTATTGTTTTATTTATGCAACGTATTTACGAGACGCAATTGATTTAAATTTTAATTAATTTTATTTTACTTTTTCTTTAGGGCTTGATCCGTATTTTTTACCCGATTTCGTTATTTATTGATTCTTTGAGCCGCGTAAGCGTATACTTTGCGTATTTGGTTACTTATATTTAAGTAGCCGTATATTATTTGTATTAGTAATCTTTATCATTTATAATATTTGATCTATTAATATTAGGTATTTAACATTGTTTAAGCTTGATTAATTGCAAACGCGCGGGTATACGAAATTTCATCATTCATACAATTGAAATAGATCGGTTGAGGCGTTCGATTGGCGCAAGAATCAGTGGATGCCTATAGCGGATATGAGGACGAAAAGGCGTCACGTGGGAGTTATAGCCGCGTACTCAAAGCTGTACGCGATCGGCGGTCACGATGGCATTGAACATTTGAATAGCGTGGAGGTATATACGTACGTAGTCGCGTCACCCTTTGACGCGGGGCGGGTTGAATTTCGGGACTTTGGCGGGCGCGTAGCCGGCCGTCCTGTTTTGGGGGTGCCAACACCAATTTTTGAGGGGACTAAGCCTAAAATAGCCAAAAATAGCACAAAATTACGTTTAAAAAGCCATTTTTCCGACTTTTCCGAATTCTGCGGTTGTGGTACGAACCCTCTTATTCCTCACAGGAATGCGTGCCTGGACCTTGGACAACCGGATTCACGCAAATCTCAAGATTTAATCTTTGTAAATATGTAATTATTTTCCGTTTTATGCGAATTTAATGCCAATGGATTTATAAGAAATGTGAATATAACTACGTCTTTTTGACTTTTTTAAAATTAGTCGGCCCCGCTCGGACCCCCTCTTTCTGAATTTCGGCACCGCCGCGTTCGGTCGCGTGCGTACGAACTCGCCACGACCAGTTCGGCGGGTCGGCCCAGTCGGCGGGTGTCGGTCTGACACGTTTTTCGCCTCAAATCGCCTTAAAATTTGGGTTTAAGCGTTAAAATATCGAAAAGTATCTAAGAGGGTCGCGCAAAATTTTACTTTTATTTCGACCTCCATTTCGCGTGAAATCGGGTTGTTTTTATTGTTCGGCGAACGCGGATCGCAGCTTCGCCGTCCATGTGAACAATTAGCGGAGTTCGTATTCTCCGTTCTATATCAATCATCCGTAGGTTCGGGAAAGTGTCTATAAATGGCATTGGTGATGATGGCGGTATGCGTACCCTTTGCATTTTAGCCGTTAAAATAAAGCTGCGTCGGGGCCTGACCAGGCGCATTGCCGGCCGTCCTGTTTTGGGGGGACTAGGCCAAAAAAAAGACCAAAAATAACACAAAATAAAGTTTAAAAGTCCTATATTTCTGAATTTGGGGGGTCCGGACTGCGAAATTCTAAAATGCTTTTTTCGGGCTCAAAAAATTGTGAATACGCGTTAAGAACATCATTTTTGGCGTTTCTGGCGATGCTCTATTCCTATAGAATGCTAAAACATAAAAAATTTCGACAAAACGGATAAATTGAATCAAATAATATAGTGAAAAAAATGACTATATGGCGCTAAGCGACGGATATTCGACACTTCCGAGCAAGCGGATACCTGAAAACTACGGAAAGCGAGGCGGCTCATTTGAAATATTTCAGTGATGTCAAATATTATGCATGATATCACTGAAATATTTCAAATGACCGCTCGCTAACACCATAAAAATTCAAAACACTATCACAGACAAAAATCAAAAATATGACCCTTGTGGTATGAAAAAAACGTGTTTTTTTAGTCACTTATCAGTGCTCAATAACACTCAAATATTTCAAATTCAGGTCAAGACTTATCAATCATCACAATCAAATTTATGAACCCATTGGTTTGAATTTTTGAAAAGATTACTCCATTTTGATATTCTTAATAGGGATCATTGAAAGAATTTTTCTGAAAGACATTAAGATCACTGTAATTTTTCAAAAAAAAAGTTGAGATCACTGTAACTTTTCAAAAACACTTTGAGATCACTGTAATATTTCAAAAACGAGATCACTCACTTTTTTCAAAAACACGTCGAGATCACTGTAATTTTTCAAAAAAAAAGTTGAGATCACTGTAATATTTCAAAACCGAGATCACTCACTTTTTTCAAAAACACGTTGAGATCACTGTAATTTTTCAAAAAAAGGTTGAGATCACAGTAATTTTTCAAAAGCACGCTGAGATCACTGTAATTTTTCAAAAACACATTGAGATCACTGTAATTTTTCAAAAAAAGTTGAGATCACTGTAATTTTTCAAAAAACACGTTGAGATCACTGTAAATTTTCAAAAAAAAGTTGAGATCACTGTAATTTTTCAAAAACACTTGAGATCACTGTAATTTTTCAAAAAAAGTTGAGATCAATGTAATTTTTCAAAAGCACGTTGAGATCACTGTAATTTTTCAAAAACACATTGAGATCACTGTAATTTTTCAAAAAAAGTTGAGATCACTGTAATTTTTCAAAAACACGTTGAGATCACTGTAAATTTTCAAAAAAAGTTGAGATCACTGTAATTTTTCAAAAACACGTTGAGATCACTGTAATTTTTCAAAAAAAAGTTGAGATCACTGTAATTTTTCAAAAACACGTTGAGATCACTGTAATTTTTTCGAAAAAAAGTTAAGATCACTGTAATTTTTCAAAAACACTTTGAGATCACTGTAATTTTTCAAAAACACGTTGAGATCACTTTAATTTTTCAAAAAAAGATATCAATTACTTTTTTCAAAACACAATTTGAGATTAACGTTTTTTTTTCAAATGCGAACGAGATCAACGTCGGAAATCAAAGGTCATTGAAGCGAAAGTTTGTCATAAGAGCGGACTTATTACTGTAGAGAAGAAGAAAAGTACATATGACGCAATGCAACGCACGGGGCGCAGAACAGGAAAAAACTGTCGATGAAGCGATGTGCCTGGTTTGGTTTAAAGTTAAAACCACGCCTAGGAATAGGGGAGATCGCCCAGACTTTTCATAGCCCAAAATTTTGGGAGGGGTTCGGCATTACTGGGAGGGGAAGTGGGCTTCAACTTTTGGCTGAAAAATGGCTAAAATGCTCTAAGAACCAAGTCTTAGCTTAAAAAAGTCTGTATTTTCAGCGTTAAAAGTGATCTAATGCAGTCAATGGAATAAGAAAGCTTATAAAATGCGATTTTATCATTAACAAACGTTTGATAGGCTATTTCGGGATCTAGTATACAATTTACCCACCAACGTTTTTTAGCCGATCCATAATGTATTGTAATGTGTCATGTGTAATGTATAATGTGTAATATGAACACTTTACACATTACACATTACACACTACACATGACACATTACGCAATACACATTACACATAACACATTACATATTACACACTACCACACCTGGGCGTGGGACGGTTTGGGGGGAGTATGCACCCCCCAGAAACCAAAATACCCCCCCAGAAATCAAAATACCCCCCCCCCCCCCAGAATTCAATTTTTGAAAATTTTTTTCGTTTTTTTCGCAATTTTTTGATGCCAATGGATAGTGCTTGATGAGAAACGTCGAAAAATGGTGTTTTTATCGCCATACCACCATTTTTAAGGCCATTTTTTGCCTTCACAAAAGTCTTGCACCCCCTCCAGAATTTTCTTGCTGCCCACGTATGCACACTACACAAAAAACGTTGGTGGGTAAATTGTATACTAGATCCCTATTTTGATCATTTTGGACGCTTATACAGCAAAAAAATCGTGAAGATTAAATTTACTATTTTGGATTTTTGGGATTTAACCCTACCCCAACCCGACCCTGACCTTGTGCACGTATGGTCAGACATGTAACGGCTCCGAAACTTTTTGGAAGGGGGTTCTCCGGACATTTTTAGGTGGGGGGGGGGGGAATAACGGCTAAAAATTTCAATTTTTCATCAAAATCGGGGCTGGGGGGGTCAAAAATTTTCTGGCTTTAGGGGCAATGGGGTGGACGACCAACTTTGGGTGGAGGGATCCCTCCCATCCACTCTCTGACATGTCTGCCTATGGTACTTTTGTTATAATTCTGTTTGCCCTAAACGATAAAAAACAATAAAGTCCAAGAATAAATCGAATGGAATTTTAAAGAAGTTTTACAACAACTAGAGCTGTACACTTTGTAAATCATGAAACTCAGATGCATTAAATATGGTGAGAATCCAATGGCCGCAGATGTGTAACCAGCCGTAGACATACATGGGCAGCAAGAAAATTCTGGGGGGTCCAAGATTTTTCGAAGGTCAAAAAATGGCCTTAAAAATGGTGATATGGCGATAAAAACACCATTTTTCGACGTTTCTCATCAAGCACTATCCATTGGCATCAAAAAATTGCGAAAAAAACGAAAAAAATTTTCAAAAATTGATTTACCCCAAAATGAAAAAATTTTTATTTCCAACCAGGGTCCCCGAAAGAGAAAATTCTCGAAGTCTAGGACTTTTTTAAGCTAAGACTTGGTTCTTAGAGCATTTTAGCCATTTTTCAGCCAAAAGTTGAAGCCCACTTCCCCCTCCCAGTAATGCCGAACCCCTCCCAAAATTTTGGACTATGAAAAGTCTCTGCGATCTCCCTATTCATAGGCGTGGTTTTAACTTTAAACCAAACCAGGCACATCGCTTCATCGACCGTTTTTCCTGTTCTGTGCCCCATGCGTTGCATTGCGTCATATGTACTTTTCTTCTTCTCTACAGTAATAAGTCCGCTCTTATGACAAACTTTCGCTTCAAAGACCTTTGATTTCCGACGTTGATCTCGTTTGCATTTGAACAAAAACGTTAATCTCAAATTGTGTTTTTGAAAAAAGTAATTGATATCTTTTTTTGAAAAATTAAAGTGATCTCAACGTGTTTTTGAAAAATTACAGTGATCTCAAAGTGTTTTTGAAAAATTACAGTGATCTTAACTTTTTTCGAAAAATTACAGTGATCTCAACGTGTTTTTGAAAAATTACAGTGATCTCAACTTTTTTTTGAAAAATTACAGTGATCTCAACGTGTTTTTGAAAAATTACAGTGATCTCAACGTGTTTTTGAAAAATTACAGTGATCTCAACGTGCTTTTGAAAAATTACAGTGATCTCAACTTTTTTTGAAAAATTACAGTGATCTCAACGTGTTTTTGAAAAATTACAGTGATCTCAACTTTTTTTGAAAAATTACAGTGATCTCAACGTGTTTTTGAAAAATTACAGTGATCTCAACGTGTTTGTTGAAAAATTACAGTGATCTCAACGTCTTTTTGAAAAATTACAGTGATCTCAACGTGTTTTTGAAAAATTACAGTGATCTCAACGTGCTTTTGAAAAATTACAGTGATCTCAACTTTTTTTTGAAAAATTACAGTGATCTCAACGTGTTTTTGAAAAATTACAGTGATCTCAACGTGCTTTTTGAAAAATTACAGTGATCTCAACGTGCTTTTTGAAAAATTACAGTGATCTCAACTTTTTTTTTGAAAAATTACAGTGATCTCAACGTGTTTTTGAAAAATTACAGTGATCTCAACGTGCTTTTGAAAAATTACAGTGATCTCAACTTTTTTTTGAAAAATTACAGTGATCTCAACGTGTTTTTGAAAAATTACAGTGATCTCAACGTGTTTTTGAAAAATTACAGTGATCTCAACGTGCTTTTGAAAAATTACAGTGATCTCAACTTTTTTTGAAAAATTACAGTGATCTCAACGTGTTTTTGAAAAATTACAGTGATCTCAACTTTTTTTCGAAAAATTACAGTGATCTCAACGTGTTTTTGAAAAAAGTGAGTGATCTCGTTTTTGAAATATTACAGTGATCTCAACTTTTTTTTGGAAAATTACAGTGATCTCAACGTGCTTTTGAAAAATTACAGTGATCTCAACTTTTTTTTGAAAAATTACAGTGATCTCAACGTGTTTTTGAAAAATTACAGTGATCTCAACGTGTTTTTGAAAAATTACAGTGATCTCAACGTGCTTTTGAAAAATTACAGTGATCTCAACGTGCTTTTGAAAAATTACAGTGATCTCAACTTTTTTTTGAAAAATTACAGTGATCTCAACGTGTTTTTGAAAAATTACAGTGATCTCAACGTGCTTTTGAAAAATTACAGTGATCTCAACTTTTTTTTTGAAAAATTACAGTGATCTCAACGTGTTTTTGAAAAATTACAGTGATCTCAACGTGCTTTTGAAAAATTACAGTGATCTCAACGTGCTTTTGAAAAATTACAGTGATCTCAACTTGTTTTTGAAAAATTACAGTGATCTCAACGTGTTTTTGAAAAATTACAGTGATCTCAACGTGCTTTTGAAAAATTACAGTGATCTCAACTTTTTTTTGAAAAATTACAGTGATCTCAACGTGTTTTTGAAAAATTACAGTGATCTCAACGTGTTTTTGAAAAATTACAGTGATCTCAACGTGTTTTTGAAAAATTACAGTGATCTCAACTTTTTTTCGAAAAATTACAGTGATCTCAACGTGTTTTTGAAAAAAAGTGACAGTGATCTCAACGTTTTTGAAATATTACAGTGATCTCAACTTTTTTTGAAAAATTACAGTGATCTCAACGTGTTTTTGAAAAATTACAGTGATCTCAACTTTTTTTTGAAAAATTACAGTGATCTCAACGTGTTTTTGAAAAATTACAGTGATCTCAACGTGTTTTTTGAAAAATTACAGTGATCTCAACGTGCTTTTGAAAAATTACAGTGATCTCAACTTTTTTTTGAAAAATTACAGTAATCTCAACGTGTTTTTGAAAAATTACAGTGATCTCAACGTGTTTTTCGAAAAATTACAGTGATCTCAACGTGTTTTTGAAAAATTACAGTGATCTCAACTTTTTGTTGAAAAATTACAGTGATCTCAACGTCTTTTTGAAAAATTACAGTGATCTCAACGTGTTTTTGAAAAATTACAGTGATCTCAACGTGCTTTTGAAAAATTACAGTGATCTCAACTTTTTTTTTGAAAAATTACAGTGATCTCAACGTGTTTTTGAAAAATTACAGTGATCTCAACGTGCTTTTGAAAAATTACAGTGATCTCAACGTGCTTTTGAAAAATTACAGTGATCTCAACTTTTTTTTGAAAAATTACAGTGATCTCAACGTGTTTTTGAAAAATTACAGTGATCTCAACGTGCTTTTGAAAAATTACAGTGATCTCAACTTTTTTTTTGAAAAATTACAGTGATCTCAACGTGTTTTTGAAAAATTACAGTGATCTCAACGTGTTTTTGAAAAATTACAGTGATCTCAACGTGCTTTTGAAAAATTACAGTGATCTCAACTTTTTTTGAAAAATTACAGTGATCTCAACGTGTTTTTGAAAAATTACAGTGATCTCAACTTTTTTTCGAAAAATTACAGTGATCTCAACGTGTTTTTGAAAAAGTGAGTGATCTCGTTTTTGAAATATTGCAGTGATCTCAACTTTTTTTTGAAAAATTACAGTGATCTCAACGTGTTTTTGAAAAAAGTGAGTGATCTCGTTTTTGGAATATTACAGTGATCTCAAAGTGTTTTTGAAAAGTTACAGTGATCTCAACTTTTTTTGAAAAATTACAGTGATCTCAACGTGTTTTTGAAAAAAGTGAGTGATCTCGTTTTTTGAAATATTGCAGTGATCTTAACTTTTTTTCGAAAAATTACAGTGATCTCAACGTGTTTTTGAAAAATTACAGTGATCTCAACTTTTTTTGAAAAATTACAGTGATCTCAACGTGTTTTTGAAAAATTACAGTGATCTCAACGTGTTTTTGAAAAATTACAGTGATCTCAACGTGCTTTTGAAAAATTACAGTGATCTCAACTTTTTTTTGGAAAATTACAGTAATCTCAACGTGTTTTTGAAAAATTACAGTGATCTCTACTTTTTTCGAAAAATTACAGTGATCTCAACGTGTTTTTGAAAAATTACAGTGATCTCAACTTTTTGTTGAAAAATTACAGTGATCTCAATGTCTTTTTGAAAAATTACAGTGATCTCAACGTGTTTTTGAAAAATTACAGTGATCTCAACGTGCTTTTGAAAAATTACAGTGATCTCAACTTTTTTTTTGAAAAATTACAGTGATCTCAACGTGTTTTTGAAAAATTACAGTGATCTCAACGTGCTTTTGAAAAATTACAGTGATCTCAACGTGCTTTTGAAAAATTACAGTGATCTCAACTTTTTTTTTGAAAAATTACAGTGATCTCAACGTGTTTTTGAAAAATTACAGTGATCTCAACGTGCTTTTGAAAAATTACAGTGATCTCAACTTTTTTTTTGAAAAATTACAGTGATCTCAACGTGTTTTTGAAAAATTACAGTGATCTCAACGTGTTTTTGAAAAATTACAGTGATCTCAACGTGCTTTTGAAAAATTACAGTGATCTCAACTTTTTTTTGAAAAATTACAGTGATCTCAACGTGTTTTTGAAAAATTACAGTGATCTCAACTTTTTTTCGAAAAATTACAGTGATCTCAACGTGTTTTTGAAAAAAGTGAGTGATCTCGTTTTTGAAATATTGCAGTGATCTCAACTTTTTTTTGAAAAATTACAGTGATCTCAACGTGTTTTTGAAAAAAGTGAGTGATCTCGTTTTTGGAATATTACAGTGATCTCAAAGTGTTTTTGAAAAGTTACAGTGATCTCAACTTTTTTTTGAAAAATTACAGTGATCTCGACGTGTTTTTGAAAAAAGTGAGTGATCTCGTTTTTGAAATATTACAGTGATCTCAAAGTGTTTTTGAAAAGTTACAGTGATCTCAACTTTTTTTCGAAAAATTACAGTGATCTTAATGTCTTTCTGAAAAATTCTTTCAATGATCCCTATTAAGAATATCAAAATGGAGTAATCTTTTCAAAAAATTCAAACCACTGGGTTCATAAATTTGATTGTGATGATTGATAAGTCTTGACCTGAATTTGAAATATTTGAGTGTTATTGAGCACTGATAAGTGACTAAAAAACACGTTTTTTTCATACCACAAGGGTCATATTTTTGATTTTTGTCTGTGATAGTGTTTTGAATTTTTATGGTGTTAGCGAGCGGTCATTTGAAATATTTCAGTGATATCATGCATAATATTTGACATCACTGAAATATTTCAAATGAGCCGCCTCGCTTTCCGTAGAAAACGCTTAAGGCAATCCTTTCTACGAATTTTTCGGAAAATTTCGAATTCTGGGAAGGGGGTGTAAAAAGTTATGGGGAAGTAAAAGCTTCACCAGAGTGGGGGGACAAACTACCTAACCGTACATTCACGTAGGGGACGGTAATCCAACCTGGAGGGTCAGCCGGAGAGCTACGGTCCGGCGATTTTTGAGCCGATGGGGCATTTTTCGCATCATTTTTGAGGTCAAAGGCAGTGAAAACGTTAAAATTTTTCCGCGATTCGCGCCAGATTAGTACTTTTAAGTACTTTGTTCTCAAAAAGCGCCCGAAATCGATAAAATTTTTGCAGTTTTTAGCGTTAAAAGTGATATAATGCACTCAGAATGGACTAAAAATGCTTTGGAAATGCGATATTATCACGTAAAAACGTTTTATAGGCTATTTTGACCATTTTGATCGTTAAAACGGCAGAAAAACATGGTGAACGTTAAATATACTGTTTTAGATTTATGGGATTTCACCATTGGTGGGCGGCAATGAGGCTCTGGGGAGGTGCGAGATTATTTAATAGATCAAAAAGTGGCCTTAAAAATGGTAAAACACCATTTTTCAACGTTTCTCATTGAACAATATCCATTGGCATCAAAAAATTGCGAAAAAAAACAAGAAAAATTCAAAATTTGAATTCTGAGGGGGGTTTGGACTCTGGAAGGTGCATACCCCAAACCCCACACGTCCAGGTATGGATTTCACCCCCCCTAGCGACCCTGACTTTGCGCGCCTACATATGTTCTAAACCCCCCGAACATCAAGTATATATGCACGTATTATCGTATTTGGTTTGAGGTGTTCGACCCGGCGTTGAATACTTGGAAAGGCGTTTCGCCGATGGAAAAAGGTAGGCGTGGCATAGCCGTCGGATTTCTAGAGGGAGCCATCTACGCCGTTGGCGGATTGGACGACACGGCCTGCTTTCGCGACGTTGAAAGGCAAATTGATTGCCATATTACGAAACTAATTTTTTTAAAGCGAATTTCTGCATTTTTCTACAATTGTTCTTTTTCAGGTATAATATCAGAGCCGATAGGTGGGAAAAAGTGTCCGGCATGAACATTCAAAGGGGCGGAGTGGGCGTAGCTTCTTTAACAAAATACTTGTACGCCATTGGCGGAAATGACGGATCGTCGAGTCTCGATTCGTGCGAACGTTACGACCCTCATTTGAACGAGTGGACGCGGGTTAACGATTTATTCTTCATTCTTTTCATTTTTTAATTAATTTTTATTTTTGATTCAATTTTTTTGAATTTTATTCTACTTTTTAGAATATTTTAAATTTATTCTTACTCATTTTTTAAATTTCAATTATTAATTTCGAGATCAATTTTTCAAATAATTTCTTCGGTGCTTTTTGAGAGTATCGCTTGTATATGACGCTCTTGCGCGCCGGTTAAGCGAACTTTATTGCGAACTATTTTGTTAACTGGATTTTTTAGAGTCATCATACAAAATCGCCTTATATCGCAAACGGCTCTCTTTTGTTCGTAGATTACTATTAATACTATGTCATAAAGGCCCGTATCTAGGGGGCGGGGGGGGGCTGCCTCCCCGAAATGGGAAAAAATTTCTTTTCCTTCCAAAGGTCCCCCAAAGGGAAAAATAAAAAATTGGCGCCGGATTGATTGTTTATATGTAGTTTTGTCTTTTAAACCGCTAGAAATCGCTCAAATTTGAGTTAGACATGGCGAGCATGTCAATTTTTTTCTAGCGCTGTGCGCCGGATTCATTTTTTAGCTATAGTTTTTGCCTTCTAGCCCACTCAAAACAGGTCAAATTTGAGTTATGATATCGAAAACATGAAATTTTTCCGGCGCTTCGCGCCGCATATAATGTTCATATATGTTTTTTGTCTTCTAGTCTGCTCAAAATTGAACTTTACATGCAGGATATGTCATTTTTTCGGCGCTCAGCGCCGAATTATTCATTATCCGTATTGTTTTTCCTTTGTAAAGCACAATGATTAAGTAGAAAGGCAAGAGATGAGAAATAATTCGTCGATTAAGTGATGAAAAATCAGCTTATACGATAAATTTGCTGCATATCTATATGAAATAGAGTGAATTTTTTTAATTTTTGCTGTTGAAATGTTTCTTCACCATCGTATAGAGCTCGCCGAGATACGCTCAAAACTGCCTTTATTTTCGCCCATATCCAAATGATTCTCGAGATATCTGGCCTCGAAAATTTTCGGCCCCTCCCCCCAAATAAAATCCTGGATGCGGGCCTGTGTACATATATCGTTAAGGTTTGTCGCACGTCCTTTCCTTTGTAATTTTGGAACATGTGCATAATCTTATCCTTCCGTGTAGGAGGGGACACGGGGGGATCCCCTACCCAAAGTCGGATGTCCCCCCATGCCCTCGAAGCTAGAAAATTGTTGATCCCTACCGTTTTTGGAAAACCTCGAATTGTTTGACCGCTTCAGGCGTTTTTTGGCCATTTTGGCCAAAAATTACTAGACATATACCCTCCCGTAAATTTGCCAGGATTCCGAATATTTCGAGCCGGTACGTATATGCAGGACCGTAATAAGGGGGTGCGGCCGCCCGCTCCCCTTGGCCGGAAAAACATTTGGGAAAGTAACATTATACACGGAAAGATGGAAAAATCGCATGTCTTTGTCGCAAAATCATCGAATTGATGTGAAGCATTTTGCACCATTTTAGCCCAAGCGCGACCGAAAAAATTACACTTTTTTATATATCCTTTTAAGTTGGGAAAGAATTTTTTCCGAAAAAGTTTGAATGCTATTATCTCAATGGATAGAGCATGTCGAGTGACGTCGAAGAATGCGGTTTTTGCGAGCTACCCGACGAATTTCCCGAAGATATAGATTAATTCATGTTGGGTCCCCCTGGGCCGGATCCCGTATAAGGGCCTGCGTGTACAGTGGCGGATCCAGGATTTTCCTAAGGAGGGGGGCGGTACCCCTGAGGGGGGGGCGGAATCCTGACTTGGGCGAAAAAATTAGCCGTTTTAACCCGAAAATCTCTGAAAATCGCTCAGAAATTTCTAATTTTGCGCACTATTTTTGGCCAGTGGAGGGGGGGGGCGGCTGCCCTCCCCGCCTCCCCTTCAATCCGCCCCTGTGCGTGTATGATCTTAGGCATCTCTTCTCGAATATTTCATTCAGTATAGTTTCCTTACATTTTTAGATTTTACTTCGAGTATCGAAAGTGATGCTGGAAAAAAAGAATTTTAATCTGAAATTAATAAAACTAAATAATAACGTAGTAAAACAATAGCATTTGTGCATATATACGATTCTAATTTTTTACTGCTTTTTGTTAATTTTAATTCTTACATACATATTTCGTCTGGTTGATTTTGTAGTTGACTTATTTGTTTCGCTTTTTTCGGGTCGGCGACTTTTTATTCGCCGCTTTCCGATTTTTACGCACAGCCGCTGCATCCGCCCGTATGTATCGGTTGAAAATTTTTAAACCGGTGGATGAATACTTTTTATTAAAACTTAAATTCACGCATCGCCAAGTTCACTAATTCGGATTCTTGTTTTACCCGCTCATTTATCGTAATTAGTAAGACGCGTACGCTAAAATTTTTGTCATTTACGTATTTTTCTATTTATTGTACATTAAGTCATTTATATTTAATTATTTTTTTACGTATTTATTTAGTGATTTAGTTAACGCAGGAGTTTTAATACAATTATTAATTATATGATGAGGATTTTGTATGTATAAAAGTACATACGCTCACGAATTTAAATCGTAAAAGTTTTGTCGTAAACGTACACGTAACACATAGAAATTTTGGGTGGGGGCTCCCGGTAATTTTTTTTTGGTCAAAAAGTCTAAATATGGCCAGAAAACGCCAGATTTTCCCGAAATCGAGAGGTAGGGGTCGAAATCTCTTTTTGTTCCGTAGGTTAGGGGACAATCGAACCCATCGCCCGTGTTACGTGTATTCTCGTAAAATCTTTTCCGTTTATCAAAATTTAATTGAGGCCTACTCGGTCTTTAAATGCGCTAAAGTTGTACTGGGTTCGAATGGGCTAATCGGTTCCTATTCGTTTATGCATCTTGGAGTGATTCCGTCTTCCTTAACAATCTGCGCCATTTGTGAATGCTTTTGATAGATCACGAAAGTGTTGTTTGGAGGAGTTTAACACCACCCTCCAATGGCTGCTGAGCCCCCAGAATTGTTTATTATACGAAAAAATCATAGAAAGTTTCCTTTTGAAGCGTTTTTGACACGATCTTGACCATACGTGGGCAGCAAGAAAATTCTGGGGGGGTGCAAGACTTTTTTGAAGGTCGAAAAATGGCCTTAAAAATGGTGGTATGGCGATAAAAACACCATTTTTCGACGTTTCTCATCAAGCACTATCCATTGGCATCAAAAATTGCGAAAAAACGAAAAAAATTTTCAAAAATTGAATTCTGGGGGGTATTTTGATTTCTGGGGGGTATTTTGGTTTCTGGGGGTGCATACCCCCCAAACCTCCCCCCCACACCCAGGTGTGATCTTGACCCAGATGTGTCAAATTTTAGGTGCTTCAAACTCGAGTTTTTCGAATTTTTCTATTATTTCTCCTCGTAAAAATACGAAATACCGTCCGAATTGGCAAAAAAAGCGTGTTTTTGACGCCGACCCCTTTAGAATTCCCATGCTTTATATACGTTGAGGACTCTACAAAACTTTCTCTCAACCGTAATACATAATACTACCATTTCCGACTCGCACCAATTTTTGACTTTTTAGTTATCCAAAATTGAGTACGTAGTAGGTTAATTTTTGTATTTCTACGAACGAATGCGTACGCGGCGCAAAATTTTGCAATAAGAGTTTTACGGGTTAAATTTCTATACGTAGTTTACGTAGGCGTACTTTCATCTTTCTATACAAAACTTTATTTTACATTGTTCCGGAACGCCGAATGCGTACATAGATAAACGCGTACGTACGTCTGGGCTACCCCGTATTTATATACATTTATGATATATTTGTACGCGTTTATTTATTTTTTGATTGTATTAATTTTCATATTTGTTCAATTTTTTCAATTATTTACATATTCGTGATTTATTTTTAAATGTGCATATATTTAGTAATCCGTACTTAAATTTATACCGTAGTTGATTTTAGTCCACATTAGTTTATTTTGCATTCTATTTTAAGGCACGTATCTCTGGGGGAATGGGGAGCTTCGGACCCCCCCAATTCAGAAAAATCGGAAAAATATGACTTTTTAAACGTTATTCTGTGCTATTTTTGGCTTTTTTGGGCTAAAGACCCCAAAAAACTTGGTGTTGGTCCCCCCAAAATAGGACGGCCAGCTACGTGCCTGTCTATTTTACTTTATTTTGTATTTTTGGAGCTAGTTTACACTTTAGTTTACGCTGTTTATTTTTAAAAATTTACTTTACGCCGAGCAGGTGGCCTCGATGGTGCACCGACGCGCAGGCGCCGGCGTCGCCGTGCTCAACGGCTGTCTGTACGCCATCGGCGGCTTCGACGACAACGCGCCGTTGGCCACTTGCGAGCGTTACGACGCGCACGCCGACTCGTGGCACTTGGCCGCCTCCATGTCTTGCCCGAGGGGCGGAGTCGGCGTCGCTTCCATGGGCGGCTTACTTTACGCCGTTGGGGGACACGACGGATATCATTACTTGAATTCGGTAAGGAGCGTACGTAATCATGGGGTGGGGGTTTCACTCCCCTCCCCACGAAAGAGTTTCTATGGATTCGCAATTTTTCGTAAGTTTAAACAAAATCCGCGGAAAAGGTGCCGTTTTATGCGTTTTTTGCTATCCGTTTGCTCAAAAGTGTCGAATTATCGGCGCTTCGCGCCATATACGCATTTTTTGACTACGTTTGTTCAATTTATTCGGACATTTCTGAATTTTCTCCGATTCTTTAACAATTTTTATGCTCTAGAAACGCGGAGCGTCGTCTGAAACGCCGAAAAATGACGTTTTCGACGCATATACATCATTTTCGGCTCAGAGGCAATTTCAAATTTATCTCCCCAGAATTCCCATGCCGCGCGTGTCTGCTTTGGAAAGTCCTATCCAAAGTGTGGGCAGCACCAAAATTCTGGTTGGGAGGTGTTTGTACGATATATCCCAAAGGTCGAAAAATGATCTTAAAAATAGCGGCTTGGCGAAAAAAACCGTTTTTCAACGTTTCCCGTCGAGCACCATCTATTGGCATTATAAAATGGCGGAAAGGAACTTAAAAAAATCCTCAAAGTCGATTTCTAGGTAGGATATTTTGATTTCTGAGGGGTGCATAGCCCTCCCCTCCTTGCCCGCCCCCCCCCCCGCTACGCTCAAGTGTGCTCCTATCCTCGCTCGCGTACGCGTAATAGGGAACCCTAATGCCGGTCCTCCCCCTCCAATTTTCGCCGAGTCGGAAAATATTTTTTGTAAAAATTTGCGTGTTTCAGTCGTTTTCAGGGGTTTGTTCCGCTATTTTATTGGCCACCAAAAATTTGAGTTTTTGAACCCTCGCCGTTTAAAAATGGTCGGGGGACTCGCACTCAAAATACCGACCGTTGCGTATCTGCACGCTCGTTACTGCGCCAAGTTGGAATTCCGGATTGGGGACCGAAAATTTTTCTAAAGTGCCGTTTTGGGCATTGATTTGCGTGCAAAAAGTTTATTTCTTAATTTTTTGTCGTTTCCGATGATTCTTCTTCATTCTAGAGCATGAAAACCAAATAAAAATTTGCGAATTGGTAAAAGTAAAATAAATTTCAAGTGCATTAATAAATATGCCGCTTTATCGATGGTGGAATGATAGAAATAATCAAATAATTTTAATTTTCGAAAATACGCTTCATAAATGGGGTAAATTTTTGTATTTAGTGATTGTTATTTTCATGCGTTATTTTTCCCATGCGTTTAAATCGGGCTCAAATGTTCAATGCTTATTGGTGTCGAAGAACGGGCACGTATCGCTGGGGAATCAGGGGAGGGTTCGGACCTCACCCCCGAAACTCAGAAAAATCGGAAAAATGAGACTTTTTAAACGTGATCTCGGGCTATTTTTGGCCTTTCTGGACTAGGTCCCCCCTAAAATTGGTGTTGGTCCTCCCCAAAAATAGGACGGCCAGCCGCGTGCCTGTCGAAGAATTGATCAATTAATAGAATATTTTATACAATGCCGCGTTTTTCTAAATTTAATCATTGCTTCGATTCAGGTAGCGTGTGTATTTTTATTTTGATTAAAATACGCTGCAACTGTAAAGTTATTTCGATTCGGAGTCGATGAAATAAATTTCGCTACTTATACGCAGGGGCGGATTTAGGGGAGGCGGCGCCCCCCCTCATTGGCCCAAAATAGTGCGCAAAATTAAGGATTTTTGAGCGATTTTCGGCTTAAAACGGTTAATTTTTCCGCCCAAATCAGGGTTCCGCCTCCCTTAGGGAAATCCTGGATCCGCCACTGCTTATACGTACATAAATAGCGTATTCAATCGCGTATTTATGTACTTGATAAGCCATTTATTTTCGTGCGTGATACGATATCAAAATGATTATTAGCGTGTACGTGTACAGCGTCAGAATTGTAAGGGGTCAGGCTCGAAGAATTTTTACAAAGTGATGTTTTGGGGCTGAAAACGATGAGTACGCGTCGGAAGCAATGTTTTTTTAACGTTTTATACGATGCTCGTTCTTTCTAGAACATAAAAACAAAAGAAAATTTTGAAAAAAATTGAAAAAATCGACAATAGTGAGCAAAATATAGTCAAAAATGTGTGTATGCCGCGCAGGCCAAAAATTTTAGACTTTCGAGCTTAAAATAAGCTAAAAGCGCGCTTTTGGCAATTTTTACGGAGAACGGAGACGTGCGGGTCTTGGCTATTTCGCAGGGGGTCGATAGCCATGAAGGAGGGGTCAACCCTCCTCCGGAACGCGTACGATAATCGATCATCGCCGTAATTTTTCCGCTCGCGTATCTATAATTTCGTCGTCGGATCGGATACTTAGAACTTAATTACCTTACATTTTTCATTTTTTATACTTTAGGGCGAGTTTTTAATTTTTATTGATATATTGTTTTTTTCAATTTATTTAATTTATTTTATTTTTTATTTTTTTCAGTTTTAATAATACCTTATATTCTAGGTCGAAGCGTACGACCCGCTGACCGACTCGTGGACTCAAGTAGCTACGATAAGCCTGTGTCGAGCCGGAGCCGGAGTAGCTTGGTGCGACTGTAACGTCGATTCATTAGCACCTCCGGCCACCGTTACTGTAGCCAACTGCGTTTGATCCGCACGCATGATGATTTTTATGTCGTTTATCTTTTTCGTAATTGTCGTATACGTAGTTTTTTAAACTGACTCGGTTCGACCCCGGAAGAGATGGGTTATTTCTATTTATTTTTTCTAATAGATACAATGATGCGCTTCTGGCACGCTTGGCGCGCAGGCACGTATCTCTGGGGTAACGGGGGGATTCGGACCAACCCCCAAAAAATTCAGAAAAATCGGAAAAAATTCTACTTTTTAAACGTTATTTTATACTTTTTATGAGCTTAGTCCCCCAAAAAATTTAAAAAATTCGTGTTGGCCCTCTAGCGCGACGATTGTCGAGCTGGATGAGTTTGTAAGCAGTTTATTGACGATTACATGAAAAGGAAAGCGGACGCTTCGAATATAGTACAAAGAATGCAAAATAGCGTGAGCGTTAATATGTAATAGCAAGACTCATAAACTTTAGACGCTTCTTGCTTCCCGTCTCTTTTTACATTGCAAAATTCAGCCTTAATCGACTAAATTTCTGTTTCCTTTCTGGAAATTTAGGACCCGAGAATTAACATAGAGGTAATCCATAATTACCATAAAATATCGCTTACGGTCGGGGAATTTTCCGAATTCCCGTTTAGGCTTATGCGTTTGAAACGACTTAAAAGCGCACATTATCGTCGGGAGGGTATGCGGTTTTGGACCGTACATTTTCAGCAACCAAATTTAGGGGGTCCGATGGGACAATATTGCTAAAAGTGGCACCAAAAAATTCAATTCTGGTGGTCAAAAAAATTTGGGGTTTTTGGGCCATATGGACCATAAGTTGGCGGCACGAAAATTCTGGAACGATGCACCATTTTTCGAGGTAAAAAAATGGTCTTAAAAATGGTGGTTGCCGAAAAACGACACCGTTTTTCAACGTTTCTCATCAAGTACTATCCTTTGGGATAAGAAAATTGAGAAAATAAATTGTCGAAAATTGAATTCTGGGCATTATTCTGGTTTCTAGGGGGTACGTTTGGCTTTCTAGGGTTTGCATACCCCCAACCTCCCCACGCCCGCGTGTGCTCTGGACCCCCTTCCTCCCGAGAATCCGGAAGACCCCTCCAGAAATATATAGATATACAGCAGAATTCTATCTCTGATGCTATTTTTAGCAAATTCGCACCATCGGACTCGCAGAATTCTTTCTGTCCGTGAATAGTTGGATGTAAGTGCTTTGATTAGGGTTATATGTTAGTAGGTGTTATGTATAATTCAGTCTGCGCAGTTATTTTATCTATTCTTGTTATGTGTGAATATATGTTTCCTTTTCCGACACAGAAATTATGTAGTATCGTAGTGATACACATCCCGCCAAGTAGCATTTTTAATCTCGTTGTTGGTTTTTGTGTATCCATTTAATTTCACAGATGTATTTTTCTGCGTTCCGTAATCAATTATTGTTTAGAACCTCCGCAGAATTCCATTTTTGAATTTTTTCATAAGAATTTTTTATCTCAATGGGTGGAACCCACTACTGGGCGTGGGAGGGTTTGGGGGGTATGCACCCCCCAGAACCAAAATACCCTCCCCCCAGAAATCAAAATACCCCCCAGAATTCAATTTTTGAAAATTTTTTCGTTTTTTCGCTATTTGTTTATGCTAATGGATAGTGCTTGATGAGAAACGTCGAAAAATAGTGTTTTTATCGCCATACCACCATTTTTAAGGCCATTTTTCGACCTTCAAAAAAATCTTGCACCCCCCCAGAATTTTCTTGCTGCCCACGTATGGTGGAACCTCGTGAGGAACGTAGAAAATATTTTTCCGCTTCTGAGTTTTACCGTTGTCCCCTTCAAACGTGAGCTTGTCGATGGAAATTCAAGGCCCTATTTTCTAAAATACCTCAGAATTAAATTTTTGATGTTTTTTGTTTGGGGTTTTTTGTAAAAATGAATAAAGCTTTATGAAAAAGTTAAAAACGTGTTCTGCTCCTACCATCAATTATTCGGCACTTGCATATCCTGACCACGGGATGCAAGATTTTTCAAAGGTCAAAAATTGGTGGTATGGCGAAACAAACACCATTTTTCAACGTATCTTATCGAGCACTATCTATGGGCATCAAAAACATTGCGAAAAAAAACAAAAAAGATTTTAAAAATTCAATTCTAGGGGGTATTCCGGTTTCTCGGGGGGCATACCCCCTCCAACTCCCCCCCCCCTCACGCGCAGGTGTTAACCAGACCCTCTCAAATTTAGGCGCTGTCCATTCACGCACCTACCCTCGAGTTTTATTTGACGAACTTTTGAGCGTTGAGATGAAAGTTTGAATTCTAGCGAGTTGACTGCAAAACTGTCTCGTTTGCACAAAATTAGCTACGTTTACTTTATTATTTGCCCAAGGTCTGGGTTTCATTTTTATGTTAAGCCTAATTGTTAGGTAGGTATATTATTATCGAATGCTGAAGATCTCTGCGTTGATTGTTTATTCCTATACAGTAAATATTATTCACTAAACGAGTTATCGCGTAAACAACGGATATGTACATCCAAATCATTTTTCCCTTATTGTTTGACGCCAAATTTAAAATCTTAGCGCCATAAGTTTTAGACTTAAAGTTATTTGTTTCGTTATCTGCCTAAAAACAAATGGTTCCGAAATTTTCGAGTTTTTTGCCGCAGACATTAGCCGCATAAAGCTTTGTACGAAAAATTTTTGTTAGGTCGTAATCTTACGAGTCGAGCGAGAACCTTTGGGGACAATCGCCGTATTTATGCTTAAATTCGCTGATGCGTCTCTCGGCTGTTTGAATTTTGTGTGCGGTAAATTTAGCTTAACTCGAAAATTCTCCTTCATTTACTTGATCTGGGCTCTTTTTTGCGAATAGCATCAAAGTTTCACTGCCTTTTGCGCCGAATATAAATCTTTTTTACCGAATGGATCGAGTTGAATTTTTACGAATTTTGTTGTCGAGTGTAAAACTAGCATGTTAAAAAAAATATCCGCTTGCTCAATTTAATACTTGTTGGATGTTTTAAAATATATTTTTCTAATATAAAATGCTAAATTTTTCATCCTAGCTGTGATTGTGATATGAACAGTTTCGGCGCGTGATTCTCTAGTTCAGATCGCGGTCTATTAGAATCCGTTCGTTGGTCGGGCTGAAATGTCTAAAAGGCAAAATCCGGAGAAGTACAAATTATGGCCTTCGATATACGGCACCTATGCGAGTCAATGTACGACGAAATATATATTGTAACATTAAATAAATCGCGCAGTAAATAGAAAGAAATTCTCACTAAAATCGAAAGATCGATGGATTACCCAGGCTACGAATGTTATATGTTAACCCTACTTTTACCTAAAGTCCGTTTCATTAAGCTTCGAAGTTTTTATAAAAATTTAAAGCGCCTACAAAAGTGCTTTAAACTTAAACGATAGTTGTGATATTCTACAGTTCACCGAGTTATAGGGAAACTCGCCACGGTTAAGCCGCTTTACTGCATCAAGATTTTACACCACTTTCGTAGCCTGATTCATGCGGACTAATTTGGAGAGAGAACCTCAAAGTTAAATGAAACAAACTTTAGCTCTAGATCCGTCATCTACTTGCCTGTTTTTTTGCAGTTCACCCTAAGACCATAAGTCCTCATGTGGCAAGCTTCTCAGTACCGTCTTATTTTACTGGAACAATGTTTTATTAAACGAAAGAAAACGTATTGATGTATATTTTGTTAGAAAAGCTTGATTTCGTGATTTTATAACGTGTGTTACGCGTGTTGCAGATCGCATTTATTACACATTTTTAAATGTTCAAATAGATACTTGTTTTCAATCGGTTTTCAGTTTCAAGCAAAATTAATGACATTTTTGAAGTTTTCATGTTCTCGCCTACTATAAATATGTACGTTTCTACTTTCTAATAATTTTTGTTATCTCCCCGATGCAGGCACCTAGCTGGGGGGCAACATTAATTTGGGGGTTTAAGCCAAAAATAGAACAAAATAAGGTGTAAAAAGTCCTATTTTTCCGGTTTTTTCTGAATTTTGAGGGGTCCGGACCTCCCATTCTCCCCCCTTCTTCCCCAACAGCTACGTGCCTGCCCCGATGACTAGATTTTCGATCTAAATTTTGGTAAGTTTAGGGTGCGTGATCCCTAGGTAGGGTTAAGGCGATTTCATATTGCTCCTAGCTTCTTTCCTGCATGATGAAATTCTTAGACGTAGATTCTTCAATTTTATCCATTTTGAAAAACCAAGCCGGGTCTCAAAATTCGGTCGCGGTTAGTTGAACAAATATGAACTGATATAATCAAATAATGCTGAGCAGACTTTCAAATAATTAAAGCGTCTACCAAAATTAGCTCCCCCTAATCTACTGTTTAAAACTTGAAATTTCAAGCCTTTCCCTTGATTTTCAACTGAAATTGTTCCTTTTTGTGTTTTTTCTATATCGTTTTTAGTGGTTTGACTGACAATAGAAAGTTATTTATCTCTAATGGATTCATCCGACCACCCAATTAAAAATATCACTTAAAAATAACCCTTTAATCATTGTCAAGTTTTGTCTGCTTGTTTTTAAGCCTCCGACGAGTGTTATAATTGGAAGGATTATCTGGACAAATCTGGTTTTGACGCAGTGCCGGTCTTCAACTTTCCGCACGTGAATCTTTAGTTACTTAGTAAAACAAGGCATTAAGTAAGTATTTTTAACACGTAATTAACTCTAAAGCAAAGTAATTATTTTCGAATAGACGTAATAAATAAATTTCAATTACACCTTATTATTTAAATAGGTTATAAACTTATGATATAATACCTCTTAAAATATTACTTAAAATAATTATTTCAATAATAAGTAAATATAACTTTATTAAAAATTTTTATAGCTCTCAATAACAGAATTGCTTTCATCGTGCTTGAAGAGTTTTTATCTGATAAAGTTTTTACTATAAAAACGAAAATGAACTTATTTCTTAAAGGTAATGAATAAGAGTTCCTGTAATTGCAAAACTTCATTTAAATCTAATGATAATTTTAATAACCATTTATTAAAACGTTTGCAACTTGAACAAATTTCCTAGCTTTGGAGTTTCAAATATTGAATTTGCCTCACAATTAGGCATGTTTCGAGCTGCACGTGGGGGAGGTCAAATCTGGAAGTTAATGAAAATGTATGAAATACGGAAGTGGAAAATGGAAAAGGAAAAATCGGGTAAAAACTGGATAATACAAAAAGCCCAAAATTGAAAGACGCGAATAAAAAAATCTAAATTTTTGAATTTTCAGTCGAAAATCCCTTTTTCATGAAAGTTTGAGGTTTAATAATGGAAATTTTAATTGAGAAATGGACAAAAGCAGGAAGAAAGAAATCTTCATCTATGAATTTTTAGGGGCAACTCGTTCTTTTCTGCAAATCCGGAAAATGATTTATGTAATCCATTTCTGAATTTTCCGCAGAAAATCGTTTTTTTGTATTAAAATTCAAATTAACGATAATTTGACCTTCCCGACCGAAATTTCGTATTTTTGGCCGAAATAAAAAATCGCTGAAAAGTGCAATGAATAGAAAGCCCTTGAAATGAAATAATGTTCGCTTTTAAGATTTTCGTCAGAATTCTTTTCCATGCGAATTGGAAAATGAAAAACTTTCCATTCCTGAATTTTTTGTGAAAAATCGTTTATTTTTGAAAGTTTCAATTCTAATCGCAGAAATTTCTATGATGATTTTTATTTGTTCTTTGATTAACGTGTCGAGAAATTTTTCACTCTTTTTGCTGTCACCTTCTTATTACTATATTTTTTCTTATTACTCGAGTCAATACCTTTCCGCACGCCCCTTTGAAAAATGAATTTCGGATTATTTGTCCGGGCGTGAAGTGCGAAGTGCCGAATGTTTACTATTGGGAGCAGGCGGTTTCGATCGGCGGCGTATATTGGGTGGCGACGATAATAAAATTAGCTGGTGAGCCGCGAGCTTACCTGGGCCTGGGGATGGGTTTGGGGGTATGCACCCCCTCCCCGAGAAAACAATATAAACCCCCCTTCAGAAACCAAAATACCCCCCATGATTCAATTTTTGAAAATTTTTTTGTTTTTTTTTTCGCAATGCCAGTGAATAGTGCTCAATGAGAAACGTTGAAACTTGGCGTTTTTCACCATACCACCATTTTTAAGGCCATTTTTTACCTTTGAAAATATTGCATTCCCCCCAGAATTTGAGTGCCGCCCACCCATGGCCGCGATGACGAAATGCGGGCGAATGATAGATACATTTGCTCGTTGAATTCCAAAAAATTTAAGACTGCGTAAATTTTTTGGACCGAAATTCGTTATTTTTTACTTTACTCTTTTTTAAGTTAATTTTGAATTTTTATCCGAAATTTAAAATAAAATTTAGGCTACAAAGCGCTGATGCGTTACGATGGTTTTGGCGACGATCCATCGCAGGATTTTTGGATGAATATTTGCTCGAGCGACCTGCATCACGTGGGTTGGTGCGTCGCCGAGGGCAAACCTTTGGTGGCGCCAAAACCTTTGACCGACCGACCGCCTCAGCAGCAGTCCGTCGTCGATTGGAAGGCGTTTTTGGTCAAAAAATTGACCGGTTCCAAGATATTGCCTTCGAATTTTCAAGATCTGGTACGGTCGGATGATTCGAAAAATCTGATTTACATTTCGGCAGATTTTTGAGAGATTTTGCAAGATTTTTTAGAGATTTTGGCAGATTTTTAAGAGATTTTGGCAGATTTTTAAGAGATTTTGGCAGATTTTTGAGAGGTTTTGGCAGATTTTTGAGAGATTTTGGCAGATTTTTGAGAGATTTTGGCAGATTTTTGAGAGGTTTTGGCATATTTTTGAGAGGTTTTGGCAGATTTTTCAAAGATTTTGGTAGATTCTCAAATTTTGATAGAATTTAAAGTACGAATATAATTTTGCGCGCTCACTTTTTTTACGACGAATTTAGCTTGGAAAATTTACTAATCCTTGATTTAAAATTGACCGATCTGCTTAATTTTAAATTTAACATTTTTTGTGGAAAACAATACGAGCGACTTTAACGTTGGATTTTTTAGAACAAAGCCTAAATTTTAACATCGGCGTCGGCAGACACGCGCAGTGTGGGAATTCTGGGAGTGAAATCTTTGAAGTGCCTTTTTTGGGCCCGAAAAATGGTGGTTGCGCGTCAAAATCGCCGTTTTTCGGCATTTCTGACGATGCTCATAAAAAGATAAAAAAATGTCGTAAAAAACTCAAAAGAAGTCGAACAAATTGAACAAAATATAGGCAAAACGTGACTGGCGCGAAGCGCCGAAAATTTGACGCTTTTGAGCAAATAAATAGCTAAAACGCTTAAAAAACACCTTTTCCACGGACTTTTCTGGAAATTTTTGAAACTTCCGAAAAAATCGCGAATTCTGGGGGGGGAATTTCAGGGGAGGGGGGTGCGAAGCTCCCAAACTCCCAAGATCATGTACATATGGGCATTGAATGCGCCTAGCTAAAAATACATCAAAATTTCTTGTTTTCTATTTGATTTTTTTTTTAAATTTTGAATCGCAGTTCAAGTCTCATTCCTTACTGTTGTCGTTCGTTCGCTCGTCCAGAAATGGGGATTAAAATTTAAACTTTTTAATTATGTGTAACTTACGCAAACTTTTTTTTGTTTTTTTTTCATTTGGCAACATTTTTTGAATATTAGTGCGAATGCTGAAAATTCAAAATCGAGATCGTATTATGTAGTTATAATTTATATACTGTACTATTTTAAATATTCTAAAATGATAATTTTCTGGTGATTTCTGTAATTTTTTGAATTCGTGTCCCGTCGCAATCTCGCTTTTCCAGTTTGATAAAAGTTCGTCGCATGGCGCTTTTTAATTAGTCAATAACAACAATCAGTGGCGGATCTAGGATTCTCCTAAGGAGGGGGGCGGTACCCCTAAGGGGGGGCGGAACCCTGACTCGGGCGGAAAAATTAGCCGTTTTGACCCGAAAATCGCTAAAAATCGCTCAAAAATGCTTAATTTTTCGCACTATTTTGGACCAAGGGGGGGGCGGCCGCCCCTCCCCGCCCCCCCCCTAAATCCGCCCCTGACAACAATTATAGCCGCGAAATTTAATGTCTTATAGAAAACGAAGTTTAGATGAGCATTTTTCGGTCTGCGCTATAACGCAAGACGTCGTCGTACGTTTTTTTGCATTGCCTTATTTTACCGAAAATTGTTTCGTCGTTTAATCAATAGGAGTAATGAAAAATCAAAATCAAAAATCATACAGTTTTTCATTATTAATTAAAAATTAAGTGAGATAAAAATGAAAATAATACATTTACGTATCTATTCTCATGCGTAAAGCCGCAGTGATCGCGTTTCGCAGGTCAAAGAAAGCATCGGTTGCTCATTTCGCCTGGGTAACGTAGTGGAGGCGATCGACCGGAATAGCATGGATCGCTATCGATTGGGCGTCGTGAAGAGAATCGTGGGTCGAAGGCTATGCGTAGAGTACGTGGCCATCGACCAGGAGGCGGTCGACGTGGCTCGCCGGGTCAAATCGACCGACCCGGCCCAGTTGGCCGTCCACAAGTCCATCTGGTGTCATTGCGCGTCGCCCTTCGTCAAACCGTACGGTTGGTGTTTCAAAATCGGCGCGCCTCTCTATTGCAGCCCGGGCTACGGCGCTTATAACCCGTAATTCGATGTTTTGAATCGGTCGACGCGTTGAATCCGTATTCTTACGTTTTGATTTATCAGGATCGCGCATTTATCATTAAAAGTGTTTTTGCGCCAGTGTAACCCGGCGAATAATCAATTATAAGCATCCTGAAAAAATAGTAGTGCAATATTTCTACAGAAAAATTTTCAATAATAAAAATTTACGCATCGTTTGAATAGAAACGGCGATCGAATGAATGAGCCAAGTTCTTGCGCTTTTTTCGTTAAACCGCGCTCTCATCGCTTGTGGCATTATTTATATTATGTACGAAATGTTATTGATTATAAAATCGGACGATTTATTATTAGTTTACATGTACACATACCGAGAGGCCTGTATCCAGGATTCGACCGAGGGGGAGTGAGGCGGACCACACCTGGGCGTGGGGGGCCCCTTCCCCAGAAATCAAAATACCCCCTCCCCCCATCGATTCAATTTTTGAAAAATTTTTTGTTTTTTTCGCAATTTTTTGATGCCAATGGATAGTGCTTGATGAGAAACGTCGAAAAATGGTGTTTTTATCGCCATACCACCATTTTTAAGGCCATTTTTTGACCTTCAAAAATCTTGCACTCCCAGAATTTTTTTTGCTGCCCACGTATGGGGCGGACCCTACATAAACTGGTCTATCGTCTTGGTAAAGTCGTCGGGATAGCTCGCAAAGATTGCATTTTATCGACTTTTTCGACACGTTCTATCCATTAAGATCAAAAATGTTTTTTCTCACTCAAAATGCTATAAAAAGTGTCGTTTTTTGGTCGCGCTTGAGCTAAAATTATGGAAAATAGTTCGCATGTATATGGCGCGAAGAGCTAAAAATTTGAAGATTTTGAGTCAAGGATCGGGCAATTTTTCCATCTTTCCGCGCAATATCTTACCTTTCACCCCCCCCTTAATACGGCCCTGCGTACGAAAGGCATTTGCTTTACAAAATAATGTTCTACCTTTATTTCTCTTGTTTTTATAACTTGTAGCCTTTTTAGACGTGTATTAACAATTTAGGCAATTATCGATTTTTTATCTTTAGTCGGATCAATGGACTTTTGCTATTTTTCTACTGATTGTTTAGCGCTTTCGATCAGCTTATTATTCGATGATCGTTCTAAAGTTTAATACAGTTGTAAAATGTTGAGGAAACCCGGTTATTTAAAATAAATAATATAGCGTAAAAAAGGATCGAAATTAAACTAAATTTAAAAGACGAAAAAATGAAATTATAATAAATGTAAAAGATAATGTAAAACATTAGCTGTGGCGTTAGGCGCATTTACGCGATGTCGTTTTTGAATACTGCGAAAATGATTTTTCAAATAATAAATTTGTTGGAAATTAATTTTTTTGATCAAATTTGTATACATAAATTCTGATTTTTCTGAAAATTGTTTATTTATTTAAGGTTAATCGAACGAAATTAAAAAATCTCCGAATTATTCGTTTTTCTTAAGGCTACGTTGCGGAATACGAAAGGAAGTGCAAAAATTTATCGTATGATTCGAACGATGCCACAGAGATTTGCTTCCCGCGGGTGAATCTAGAGGGAATTTGACTAATTTACATTTTTTGTTGTAAAATTTGATAATATAAGTTAATAATAATTGCGATAAAAAATTGAATTGGAAATAATATTGAATTTCAGCCTTCAAGATATTTTTGTAAACTGAAATTTGGCCATAGGACTTAAATTTAATGAATTTTTGCAAACGTGCTAGCGTTGGCTTTCAATTTTTTTGATAATATAGTGTAAAAGAAAACACGCGGAGAAAAGTTATATTTCTTCCAAAAAAATTAATTTTTTAAATTTTTTCGGTTAAATGCTATGTAGTACGAATTTCAAAGTATCAATGGTTAAGTATAGATCGCAGAGAAATTTAAGAAAATTAAAGTAGAGTTTAAACAATCCTAAAAGAGCATAGTAGTTTAAACTAAAGGTTACTTGATAATAAACGAGTCAAATCGGCAAAATAATCAAGCGAATCGATTAATAATTAAATAATCGATAATTAATAAATAAGTAAATAATTAGACTAATAATTGTTTGATTGTTCATTAATTACATAAATGATTAATAAATTAGCCGGCTGTAAAGCGGAACGACGATTTTGGCGTTTACGGATCTTTGCTCAACTTTACATTAGACATGAAGCTAGAGGCGATCGACGTTTACAATAATTATTTCTCAATCGCCGCCGCTACAGTAACTCGACTTTACAAAGACGGCGCCATGGAAATAACGTACGATGGCAACGGCGGCTCGTTCGCTTTATTGGTAGATCAGGATTCGCCCTTTATTTTTCCCGTTGGATATTCTGAATCTCTGGGCATCGATTTGGAACCGCCCGAAGGCTCAGATCATTTATTTTTGAAAATTCAATCCTTCCCTACGACTCGCTTACTGTATCATAAGTTAAGTAGGTATTTTTAATATTTTTCAATTTTAAGGTTTCGAATTTTTTAATTTTAATTTAATTGAATTCAAGTTTTAATTAATCCGTTTTAATTAAGACAGCTGATAGGCTACAATATCTATCAATCATTGATGAATTAATTATTATTGAAATTCATTACAAGTACAAGTGAAAAATCGATCAATTTGGTTTATTGTGTACATATGTAGTTTTCACCATGAAAGATGACGCGCTATCATCCTCAGAATTATGACAGATTGTGCGTCGCAAGCGCCGCGTTTCGTCCATCATGCGCTATTATCTCTTTTTTATTATTATACGCCATTAATCTGTATCATCCCGTTAATCTGGCAATGCGGTTGGCGCAATTTAGCTATTAATAGCGCCAACAAAGAAGGAAGCGCACACGTGAATGCTAAGCGCGCGCACGCATGTTGTTCTATATTTAGGCGAGCCATGATTGAAATCAATATTTTTACAAGCCGGCGACGGACGATGAAGAATTTTGCAGAAAGGTACAGAGCGATGTACGCAGCACTGATTGGGGAATTTTTTAAACAATTCGAATCGATTTATAAAAGAACCTCTAAAAATGCTATTGAAGTTTATTTAGATGACTTAATATATAAATAATTAATAGACAGTGCTTTGTTTGCAAAAATATTGATTTTAATGTTGGCTCGCCTGAATATTGAACGACATTCACGTGCGCGCTTCAAGCCATTCACGTGCGCGCGTCCTTCTTGTTGGCGCTATTAATAGCTAAATTGCGCCGTCCGCATCACCAGATTAACGGGATGATACAGATTAATGGCGTATAATAATAAAAATGAGATAATAGCGCATGATGGACAAAACGCGGCGCTCGCGACGCACCATCTATTATAAGTCTGAGGGTGATAGCGCGCGTTATCTTTCATGGCGACCACTAGGTTAATTTATTTTAGGTTACGCCAAATCATTCGACTGGAAGTCCTACTTGAAGGAGACTAACGCACTCGGTGCTCCGGACGCCCTATTTAATCGGGTGATTAATTAATTATTAAATCAATTTAAAGCCAGACTAAACGGATTATCTTTTAGAAATATAGTTTACTTACTCATTGTTCGTCACTTATTAAGCTTTTTTGCGCATAAGATTTTTAAATTTTTATTTTTGGCTTTTATTTCAGTCTCTGATGAATACGCATCGCTGTAAAACTAATGAAAAGTGAAACCGCTCGAGAAAAAGGACTCGAAATCTTATAAAGTTTTAAACTGAAGTCTTGGTCTACGATATTTAGTTTTAAATTTAATATTTTTCTATAACCGCTTTGCAGTATTTTACAGACTTTTTAAAGTTAAACTTTATTCAAGAGTATAATGATGAAATCTTATTTTTTGAATTTTTTGCGCAGTCTACCGAAAACGCTTTTGTAGTGGGCCAGAAATTGGAGGCAACCGATAATGTTGATCCGCATTTGGTTTGCGTGGCGACGGTGGTTGAAGTATAACTTATTTACTAATTATTTAATGTTTATCCTGTATTTTTATTTAATTTTTTATTTTTCTGAGTTTTTCGCTTTCTCAATTTAAGACCCGCTGGATTTCCACAAATTTTACCCCCATTTCTCAGTGGAATTGAGTGTCTGAAATTTTCCTTCATTAAATCGTTATCATTTAAATCGATCTTCATCGTAGATTTATGGGTGTTTACTTTTTTCTTTGGCATTCTCTTATCTGTTTCTTTGTTTTTGCAATCTTCCGTGTTCATTTTTTCCTTTAATTTATTTACTTCACTTTCTCCAAGTTTCAAATCCGGTTGATCGTAAAAATTCGCCGCACACTTGAATCTTCTAAACCGTTTATGAACTGATCAAAATGCAAAGTATTGAGATGTACGCAGCTTCGTGTTTTCCAAACGGTTCGCTATTTTGCGTGTCTAAAAAAATAACCTTTCGATTTGACTTATTGTTTCTGAGACAGAAAACGGTAAACTCAATTTATTACCCTAATCATTGCCAACATTCGTTAGGTCAAAGGTCGTCTAGTCAGAATACATTACGACGGTTGGGGCGACGGTTACGATCAGTGGTTCGACGCCTCTTCGCCCGAGTTATTCCCAATAGGTCGGCTAAAATAAGCCTTATTTTACTATTATTCAATTTGACGCCTCATTAATCGCGTTAATTACGAAGCGATTTATGCTTACATTAGTTACATATGTATAATACATTTGATATATTGATGTTTAATTATTTAAGTCAACGTAGACTTAAGAACAAATCGGTTAGACATACCTCTAATTAAGAAAGTACACAATTATAAATAAAACTTCCATTTAACGTGCCAATATGGCCCGTTTATTGGGGTTTCACACGGGAGGTCTGGATAGAAAATCGAACTTAGCTATCCTTCAGCCTGTCACTACCAAGTGTTCATGCACGAGTTTTATTCGTGTGCCTCCAGGAGAGAAAACTCGTTTGCATTGCGTAGGGTTCGAACCGTCAACCTTCTGCACCAGGTGCAACGGTGTTTACCACTACGCCACAAGGCGTCTAACACAATTATGAATAAATAACAATAATCGTTTGATAGCGCGTGTGTGTTATCGTTATATCTTGCTCTTCTTTGTAAATTATTCTTTCGCTTTTGAACTACTAATGTACCAAAAGTCAACACAGTCTGAATATTTTTCTCATAATGTTTATCTTTTTGCTCAATTTAAACCAGATGGATACGTAACTTCGATCGATTAATGATTATGAACGCGAACCGCTAGTTTGAAATCGAGTTACTTCGAGTTTGAGTACGAATTTTTTGGTATTTTGCCAGGATGGTGCGAAATGGTGGGCTATGCGCTCGAACAGCCCGTGGGAGACATGGGCGGCGGCGAAAGCTCGGCTTTACCCGCAAATCAGTCAAAAAGTGGCAAGAAAGCTAAGAAGGTTTTTGTTGCAATTAATAAATATTTAATGAATCATTTTAATTTAATCCGAATAATAAATAGTATTAAATAAATTAGTTACGGATTAAACTACTTCCTTTATTTAAGTATGACTTAAATTCTCGGTCGTCGGAGAGTTCTTATTTCCTTCTTCGTAATTGAATATCAGTCAAGGTGACGCGTTTAAAATATTGAAAATTTGATCCATTTATATTTTCTAAATTATAGAAAGTCATCGACATGAGAAAAAGGTGAGAAAAAGAAAAAAGGAATAATATAGAGACAATAAATAAATAAATGAAAAAATAATAAATAATAAATAAGTAGAAAAACAGAGATAGAAGCGCAGCGAGCTACGTATTAGTAAGAAAGAAACAAAAAGACGTGAGAAGCAGCATCCGAATAATCGCTATTGCAAAATTTAAAGTGTTTTTGACGCATAATTTTAACTTGATAGCCTTGTTTACACAGTATGATTGGCATGTTATTCAGGCACAGCACGCACATAATATCTATGCTTTCGAGCATAGACGCGCAAAGCTATGAATCTGACTGGGAAGCTACTTATTCATGCGCATTTAAAGTAAAGAAAGCGGCGTCCTAACGGCGATGATAATATCAAAACGGTCTTAAACAATTTTTAATCTATGAATGCACTGGGAAAACTGAAAGGTACCTCTTCAAAAGTACCTCTTTAAACGCTCTGCAAACGTAAGAAATGGGGCACTTTTCTTTAGATTTTTCGTTTATTTTGTTTCACTCGTTAGAAATTTTGAGAAATGGGTTTTCTTCAGTACGAATAGGTATTTTTGTACTCGAATATTGAAATTTGAACGGATAAAGCTAAATCATAAATTATGTAAAAAAAATTTCGGAATTAATTAAGATAATTGAAAAGTTGATTTAAAAAGCTCCCGAATCAGCTGAAATACCAGTCGAGCTATAATGCGCCTCTGTTTTCTTTGCCAGATATCCGTGCTTTATTTTTTTATTTTGTTACCGATTTTTTCAGCGAAAGTCAGCCGAATGCATTTAAAGTTGCGAACTTTCATTTCCGTGATTAATGCCTAATTGCCATTGATATCATTTTTGAAGAAGCTGTTGCCGTTGATCTTTTGTATCGTTTGATGCATTGAACATCCAGTAGGGGGCGGCGGTACCCCTGAGGGGGGCGGAACCCCGACTTGAGCGGAAAAATTAGCCCTTTTAGCCCGAAAATCGCTAAAAATCGCTCAAAAATCCTTAATTTTGTGCACTATTTTGGACCAATGGGGGGCGCCCCCCAGCCCCTTTAAACATCTCGTTTTTCTATCGCTCACTGTCGCATATTTTTACATATTTTCGTGAAAACGTTATTTTGACTACTTTGTTCAGTTTACTGCTTGCGTTGCGATTGAAATGGCAATATATTTGCATTATTATGAGCGTGTAAATCTCTGATTTCTCATTTGCGTTCAAATCTGCGTAATTGAAGCCGCAATTAAACCAAAAAAAGATTTTTTAGTAAATGTTTTTTGTCGCTTATCGTGAAGCTCGCGTGTCGAGGCCCGTGCATTCCACTGCGTCATTTTTTTATTGATTGTGTATGACGCGTTGTTTTGAGTTAGTAAATGTGCCTATCATTACGACGACTGTGTAAAATAAAAATCGAATCTGTGCGGCTTAAGAATTCCAGGAGACTTTCACCCTGATTTTGCGTCTTAAATTATTATCTAAAAAGCGGCGAGTTGTGCTAAAAACATCATTTTCAAAGTACTTTTTGACTGTTTTTCCTTCCTGCAAAAAAACTAGCTTTCGGACAAATTTAGTAAAATGCTTTTTAATTATTACGTGTGTTGTTTAACAATCATTTAAAAATTTGGAGTTGCAAAATTTTAAACCGAGTGAAGGGATGTTTTGACCCGTGTAAAATTAGCGTTTAATAACTAATTCAGCCGCGATCCCCTTTGTTTGTCGCGCTTCTTGTATGTAAAACCAGTTACGGTTCGGGGCAAAGGCAAAATAAAATCCGGAAACGGAAACGGAGACAATAGGTAAAAGCCGGAACCGGAAACGGAAACGAACCAAAGTGGCGGAACCGGGCTTTTCCAAGTAGGGCCCATCAGGGTCAACACCCCCAGTCCCGTTTCTGCCAAATTTCTCCAACTTAAGGGTGGTTTAGGGGCTCGGAAACGGGGTAACCCATTCTTCATATGTGAATCTGACCCCTAGTTCCGTCACGGTTTTCACCGCCCTGTGGGCAGTCCGAAGTGGCGGAACCGGGGTTCCTTAAGTCGAGCACATCACGGTCAACGCCCCCAACCAAGTTTCCGCCCAAATTTCTCCAACTGAAGGGGGGGGTTCAGGGGCTCGAAAACGGGGTAGCCCATTATTCATATGTGAATCTGACCCTGGTTCCGTCCGGGGTTTCTCCGCCCTGGGGTCAGTCCAAAGTGGCGGAACTGGGGTTCCCTAAGTCGAGCCCATTAGGGTCAACGCCCCCAAACCCGTTTCCGTCAAAATTTCTCCAACTGAAGGGGGGTTTAGGGGCTCGGAAACGGTGTCCCACATTATTCATATGTGAATCTGACCCCGGTCCGTCGAGGGTTTCTCCGACCTGGGGGTAGTCCAAAGTGGCGGAACCGGGGTTCCCCAAGTCGAGCCTATCAGGTCCAACACCCCCAACCCCGTTTCCGCCAAAATTTCTCCAACTGAAGGGAGGTTTAGGGGCTCGGAAGCAGGGTACCCTATTATTCATAATCTGACCCCGGTTCCGTCAGGGGCTTCTCCGCCCTGGGGGAAGTCCAAAGTGGCGGAACCGGGGTTCCCCAAGTCGAGCCTATCACGGTCAAAGCCGCCAACCAAGTTTCCGCCAAAATTTCTCCAACTGAAGGGGGATTTAGGGGCTCGAAAACGGGGTACCCCATTATTGATATGTGAATCTGACCACGGTTCCGTCAGGGGTTTCTTCGCCCTGGGAGCGGTCCAAAGTGGCGGAACCGGGGTTCCCCAAGTCGAGCCCATCAGGGTCAACGCCCCAACCCCGTTTCTGCCAAAATTTCTCCAACTGAAGGGGGATTTAGGGGCTCGGAAACGGGGTACCCCATTTTTCATATGTGAATCTGACCCCGGTTCCGTCGGTGGTTTCTCCGCCCTGGGTGCGGTCCAAAGTGGCGGAATTGGGGTTCCCCAAGTAGGGCCCGTCAGGGTCAACGCCTCCAACCCCGTTTCCGCCAAAATTTCTACAACTGAAGGGGTATTTAGGGGCTGGGAAACGGGGTACCCCATTATTCATATGTGAATCTGACCCTGGTTCCGTCGGAGGTTTCTCCGCCCTGGGGTCAGTCCAAAGTGGCGGAACTGGGGTTCCCCAAGTCGAGCCCATTAGGGTCAACGCCCCCAACCCCGTTTCCATCAAAATTTCTCCAACTGAAGGGGTTTCGGGGGCTCGGAAACGGGGTACCCCATTTTTCATATGTGAATCTGACCCCGGTAGTAGTAAACCGTGGCCCCCTAGGACCTTATCTTATAGCGTGTGTAGTGTTATAACATAGGAGTCTGACCTGCCTGGACAAACCAGGGCCTGTGTTGTAGCATAGGATGCCAAGCGGAGCGGGGGCGTTGGACGAGGCAAATCTGCGCCCTGGCCCAAAATCGAGGTCGCGCCAGGGCGCAAATGGCTTGGGGTCCTGTAAAGGGGGTTCCTCCGCATTTTATCGATTTTTTTACAGTAACAGTTGGTTCCGAACAACTTGTTCCGAAACAAAGGCAATATAAGTTGACCAGTCCTAGGGAGTATTGTTGTATTTTGTGGGTAGATGCTAGTGTAAAGTGTAAAGCTAGTGTAAAGTGTAAAGCTGGTGTAAAGTGTAAAGTAGTGTAAAGCAAGCTTAGGGAAAAAGTTTTTTCCTAATTTTTAACCAATCTTTATGCATCAGCTTCAACAGCTTCATTTTTTCTTGCAGTAACAGTTGGTTCCGAAACAATTTGTTCCGAAACAATATTGTGTGT
Source organism: Mermis nigrescens (assembly GCA_036768485.1). Lineage (NCBI taxonomy): Eukaryota > Metazoa > Nematoda > Enoplea > Mermithida > Mermithidae > Mermis > Mermis nigrescens. The sequence continues at coordinate 16,871,974 of JAVLUZ010000154.1, forward strand.
GTGTGTGTATGTGTGTGTGTTGGGGGTAGCAGTCCCTGTGGGAGTCCACAAGCGCCACCCCCACAAGAGCCACCTCCACAAGCGCCACTGTGTTCACTATAGCCTTTATACTTAGTTTACGAAAGTAGTCAGCTATTTCGTCATCAGATCGTAGCGATTATTGTCTACGCGCAAATTAATTATTTTGCCGGCCTTTGGCCCTTAATAAAACAAAATATTGTACGAGTAAACTTTAATTTGGTAGTCAGGTACTAGAACGTTTTGAATTTTTTCAACAGCATCAAGACCGTATTTTTATTTATCAGTGTTAAGATCAGCTTTGTGCATTAAGTCTAAAGCTAGCTGCTTTTGTAAACAATGTCGCCCTTTATCGCCTTTCCTAATAGACTCCCATTTAGGGCTCTTGTCCATCTTTGCTATTCCTGTAACAACAGCTCGGGGTAGTGATAAATTATCATTTGATGCAATTTTAATGTACGCTCCTTTACCCAATTGTGGTTTTTTATCTACTACGACTACCTTGAAGATCATATATTCGTCAAACCTAAGCTCATTATTGGACTGTGCTATATTTTCAATAATACTAAAAACTTTGTTGGCGTTCAAATACTGACGCTGAGTAAATGGAACTAATACAGGGAAGTCAAGGCATGAATGTTTGATTTATAGACCTATTAGACTGTCTGCGGGGTAATGCTTGAGCATCTTTTGAATAGCTTGCTCAAACATCTCTTCAATATCAGGACAGTCATCAAGGTTTCGAAACTTTAGTCGAAATGTACTTGCAGCTGACTTGAACCTACGAACAGAAGTGAATGAGTGTTCGCTTACTTCAAAAAATTCATCCATCTTTGAGGAAAACTATAACATATACTGCTTGACCCTTATTTATAGACAAAATTATTGCATTAGATGGTAAGAATCCAAAAACTAGGAATGTTGTTTATAAATAGATGGAATGCTAAAAATTGTTCAAGAATGAATAAAATACTTAAGAAACTGTACTACAATCCACAAAGTGGATACACGAGCGTTAATCAACTTTACACTCGCATCAAAAAGATTCGCCCGACTGTTAAATTAGAACAAGTGCGTGCCTGGCTAGAAAAGCAACCCACCTATACTTTACACAAACCCGTCCTCAAGCATTATTCACGAAAAGTATTAGTAAGCAGCATTGATGAGCAATGGCAATGTGATATTGCAGATCTTCAATCTTTAGCGAAGCATAATGATAATTTTAAGTATCTCTTGAATTGCATAGACATATTTTCAAAATACGCATGGTCTCTTCCTCTAAAATCTAAAAGTTCAAAAGATGTTCTGACCGCTTTTCAAAGCATTTTAAATTCATCGAATCGAAAACCGTACAAGCTGCAAACGGACGCAGGGACCGAATTTACAAACAAGGAGTTCCAGAAATTTCTAAAATCTGAATCTATCGATTTTTTCACGACCAGGAACGAAACAAAAGCTAGCGCAGTTGAACGTTTTAATCACACGCTTAAAGAACGTATGTGGCGGTACTCCACAAAGAGTAATTCGTATAAATATATTGACATATAACCCGACTTGATGAAAAATTATAATCACTCTAAGCATCGCACGATAGGTACATCGCCAGCTAATGTGACCGTAAAAAATGAGACGGACATCTTGAATAGAGCATTTAGAATTGATAAACAGAACGTTGTCTTTAAATTTAATATTGGCGATAAAGTCCGACTGAGTAAAGTTAAGCGCACTTTTGAAAAAGGATTTTGGCCCAACTGGACAGAGGAGTTTTTCGTAATTAAAGAAAGATATGCTCGAACCCCATCCGTTTATGTTCTAGAAGACCAAATGGGCGAAAGAGTCGAGGGTATTTTTTATGAGCCTGAATTGCAAAAAATTGAAACAAAAACTGACGATTTGTATGTAATTGAAAGATTTTGAGAACACGTAAGAAAGGCAATAAAACTAATTATTTAGTACGGTGGCGAGGGTACCCAGAAATGTTTGATTCCTGGGTCTCGAACCTAATAAAGTTATAAATAGTAAGTAATTCTGTATTTCAAATTAAAGGCAAAAATGGAGATCAGCCGATGTTTTTTCAATCATATGTTGCATCGTTTGTCACAATACACTTACTTGTCTGGTGATGCAATTGGAGATTATTTTTGGCCCAAAATGAGCGAGCAATATACGCAAACATTGCTGGAATTTGATGAGAATGCCATGTTGAGCTTCTCAAAGTATATCAGAAAACGATTAAAAAAGGGCAATATTTACACATTATTTAAATTATGGGAATTTCTAAGTCCCGAGGCCAAATTTTATTTTGCAAACCTTTACACCACACACACCTAATCTCATCCATGTCTCAGATTTTAATATAAAGTTTTGCGGAGTTTGGAAAATTTTTTGTAAAGTTTGGAAATTTTTTTGTAAAGTTTGGAAAATTTTTTGCAGAGTTTGGAATTAATTTTGTGTGCTTAAGCATAAGAATTTTGCATAGTTTGGAAAATTTTTTGTAAAGTTCGGAAATTTTTTTGTAAAGTTTGGAAAATTTTTTGTAAAGTTTAGAAAATTTCTTGTAAAGTTTGGAAAATTATCATTTAATTTGGCATCGTTCAAGCATTGTTGAGACTATTTTATATGCTATATGCAACTCATGCTTGTGTTTTGCACCTGTGAGAATCATTTTTCCGCTTGTAAAGAGCAAAAATGTTACATTTCGAAATTTGTATACTAAACCAGGAAACAATTCTACTTCGTACATGCATTTCCCATTAACCATCTCATAAAATTTACATAGATCGATGCGAAATCCCAAGTTAGCCGAGCCAACAAAAAGCACAGGCTTTATTTTCAACATTGAATTCTCCATCTTTAGTATATGGATGAATGCCTTTATCGTATTTTCGCCTTCTTGTATAGTTTTAGCTCCAACGCATACAATTTTACCCGATCTAAAAATCAGTAATGTTGCCTGAGGTTTGGCAATTTCAGATAGACATCATCTAGATTTAGCGTATTCGGCAGTGCTGTAGTTAGCACAATGTTCTGTATTGTGACCATTTTCTATAAATACCTGTATATATAAATCATTATTTATAAACAAAAATTATTTTTCAACATCCTTTCACCTGCCTTGTATCAGGGCCAACAAAATCGGGCAAAACAACGTTTGTTAGGCGACTGATTGAGAACAGAGAATATTTGATTGATACTAAAATTAAAAAGATTTGGTGGTGCTTCGCAGAAAACCAACCGCTTTATAAGAAACTCGATCATGTGTCATTTATAGAGGGGCTTCCTGATTTTAGTTACTTTAAGCAGTTCAGCCCTACACCACAACTTTTGATACTCGATGATTTAATGCAAGAGAGTAAAGGTAATGCTCAAATTGTACAACTATTCACAAGGAGTTGTCATCATTGGAATATTAGCATCATTCACATAGTACAAAACGCTTTCTTCGAAGGTCTCAGAACATCGCGTATAAACTCGCAAGTTTTGAATATAATTAATCAGCTCGTTTGTCAATTACGACCATACATGGGCAGTGCCCAAATTCCAGGGGGCGTCTCTTTGAGGTTTTTTTGTTTTACATAAGAGATGTAGACATACAATATTGCGTTTTAATCGTTCTTTACCCATTTTTACATTATTTCATTAGTGGTTTCTTAGTATTTATAGATTTTTGTATATAAACAGTGGGACTATCACTGAAAAATTTGTTTTTAGCCTAAGCGCATCTCTAGAATTTTGAGTGAGATCAATCAGAAGATAGTCATGCGGAAGAGAAGTAGCATCGGAATAGGCTTCTAGAAAATATTTTGGATTGGTAGGGTAAAGCTGCCTAGACAGCATTTGTGCTTGTAGCTGATCAGCAGGATTTTTAAATAAAACAGTATAATCCGAGTTTATACGCGATGTTCTGAGACCTTCGAAAGCGTTTTGTACTATGTGAATGATGCTAATATTCCAATGATGACAACTCCTTAATGAACTAGTTGTACAATTTGAGCATTACCTTTACTCTCTTGCATTAAATCATCGAGTATCAAAAGTTGTGGTGTAGGGGCTGAACTGCTTAAAGTAACTAAAATCGGAAGCCCCTCTATAAATGACACATGATCGAGTTTCTTATAAAGCGGTTGGTTTTCTTGCGAAGCACCACCAAATCTTTTAATTTTAGTATCAATCAAAATATTCTCTGTTCTCAATCAGTCGCCTAACAAACGTTGTTTTGCCCGTTTTGTTGGCCCTGATACAAGGCGAATTGAAAGGATGTTGAAAATAATTTTTGTTTATAAATAATGATTTATATATACAGGTATTTATAGAAAATGGTCACAATACAGAACATTGTGCTAACTACAGCACTGCCGAATACGCTAAATCTAGATGATGTCTATCTGAAATTGCCAAACCTCAGGCAACATTACTGATTTTTAGATCGGGTAAAATTGTATGCGTTGGAGCTAAAACTATACAAGAAGGCGAAAATACGATAAAGGCATTCATCCATATACTAAAGATGGAGAATTCAATGTTGAAAATAAAAGCCTGTGCTTTTGTTGGCTCGGCTAACTTGGGATTTCGCATCGATCTATGTAAATTTTATGAGATGGTTAATGGGAAATGCATGTACAGTAGAATTGTTTCTAGTTTAGTATACAAATTTCGAAATGTAACATTTTGCTCTTTACAAGCGGAAAAATGATTCTCACAGGTGCAAAACACAAGCATGAGTTGCATATAGCATATAAAATAGTCTCAACAATGCTTGAACGATGCCAAATTAAATGATAATTTTTGACTTTACAAGAAATTTTCTAAACTTTACAAAAATTTTCCAAACTTTACAAAAAAAAATTTCCGAACTTTACAAAAAATTTCCAAACTATGCAAAATTCTTATGCTTAAGCACACAAAATTAATTCCAAACTCTGCAAAAAATTTTCCAAACTTTACAAAAAATTTCCAAACTTTACAAGAATTTTCCAAACTCCGCAAGAACTTTATATTAAAATCTGAGACATGGATGAGATTAGGTGTGTGTGGTGTAAAGGTTTGCAAATAAAATTTGGCCTCGGGACTTAGAAATTCCCATAATTTAAATGTAAATATTGCCCTTTTTTAATCGTTTTCTGATATACTTTGAGAAGCTCAACATGGCATTCTCATCAAATTCCAGCAATGTTTGCGTATATTATAAGCATTTTGGGCCAAAAATAATCTCAATTGCATCACCAGACAAGTAGAAATTGTAGTAGCGGCAAACGATGCAACATATGATTGAAAAAACATCGGCTGATCTCCATTTTTACCTTTAATTTGAAATACCAGAATTACTTACTATTTATAACTTTATTAGGTTCGAGACCCAGGAATCAAACATTTTCTGGGTACCCTCGCCACCGTACTAAATAATTAGTTTTATTGCCTTTCTTACGTGTTCTCAAAATCTTTCAATTACATACAAATCGTCAGTTTTTGTTTCAATTTTTTGCAATTCAGGCTCATAAAAAATACCCTCGACTCTTTCGCCCATTTGGTCTTCTAGAACATAAACGGATGGGGTTCGAGCATATCTTTCTTTAATTACGAAAAACTCCTCTGTCCAGTTGGGCCAAAATCCTTTTTCAAAAGTGCGCTTAACTTTACTCAGTCGGACTTTATCGCCAATATTAAATTTAAAGACAACGTTCTGTTTATCAATTCTAAATGCTCTATTCAAGATGTCCGTCTCATTTTTTACGGTCACATTAGCTGGCGATGTACCTATCGTGCGATGCTTAGAGTGATTATAATTTTTCATCAAGTCGGGTTATATGTCAATATATTTATACGAATTACTCTTTGTAGGTACCGCCACATACGTTCTTTAAGCGTGTGATTAAAACGTTCAACTGCGCTAGCTTTGTTTCTGGTTTCTGGTCGTGAAAAAATCGATAGATTTACAGATTTTAGAAATTTCTGGAACTCCTTGTTTGTAAATTCGGTCCCTGCGTCCGTTTGCAGCTTGTACGGTTTTCGATTCGATGAATTTAAAATGCTTTGAAAAGCGGTCAGAACATCTTTTGAACTTTTAGATTTTAGAGGAAAGACCATGCGTATTTTGAAAATATATCTATACAATTCAAGAATTACTTAAATTATCATTATGCTTCGCTAAAGATTGAAGATCTGCAATATCACATTGCCATTGCTCATCAATGCTGCTTACTAATACTTTTTCGTGAATAATGCTTGAGGACGGGTTTGTGTAAAGTATAGGTGGGTTGCTTTTCTAGCCAGGCACGCACTTGTTCTAATTTAACAGTCGGGCAGATCTTTTTGATGCGAGTGTAAAGTTGATTAACGCTCGTGTATCCACTTTGTGGATTGTAGTACAGTTTCTTAAGTATTTTATTCATTCTTGAACAATTTTTAGCATTCCATCTATTTATAAACAGCATTCCTAGTTTTTGGATTCTTACCATCTAATGCAATAATTTTGTCTATAAATAAGGGTCAAGCAGTATATGTTATAGTTTTCCTCAAAGATGGATGAATTTTTTGAAGTAAGCGAACACTCATTCACTTCTGTTCGTAGGTTCAAGTCAGCTGCAAGTACATTTCGACTAAAGTTTCGAAACCTTGATGACTGTCCTGATATTGAAGAGATGTTTGAGCAAAGCTATTCAAAAGATGCTCAAGCATTACCCCGCAGACAGTCTAATAGGTCTATAAATCAAACATTCATGCCTTGACTTCCCTGTATTAGTTCCATTTACTCAGCGTCAGTATTTGAACGCCAACAAAGTTTTTAGTATTATTGAAAATATAGCACAGTCCAATAATGAGCTTAGGTTTGACGAATATGATCTTCAAGGTAGTCGTAGTAGATAAAAAACCACAATTGGGTAAAGGAGCGTACATTAAAATTGCATCAAATGATAATTTATCACTACCCCGAGCTGTTGTTACAGGAATAGCAAAGATGGACAAGAGCCCTAAATGGGAGTCTATTAGGAAAGGCGATAAAGGGCGACATTGTTTACAAAAGCAGCTAGCTTTAGACTTAATGCACAAAGCTGATCTTAACACTGATAAATAAAAATACGGTCTTGATGCTGTTGAAAAAATTCAAAACGTTCTAGTACCTGACTACCAAATTAAAGTTTACTCGTACAATATTTTGTTTTATTAAGGGCCAAAGGCCGGCAAAATAATTAATTTGTAGTAGACAATAATCGCTACGATCTGATGACGAAATAGCTGACTACTTTCGTAAACTAAGTATAAAGGCTATAGTGAACACAGTGGCGCTTGTGGAGGTGGCTCTTGTGGGGGTGGCATATTGGACTCCCACAGGGACTGCTACCCCCAACACACACACATACACACACACACAATATTGTTTCGAACAAATTGTTTCAGGAACCAACTGTTACTGCAGAAAAAATGAAGCTGTTGAAGCTGATGCATAAAAAAGATTGGTTAAAAATTAGGAAAAAACTTTCCCTAAGCTTGCTTTACACCACTTTACACTTTACACCAACTTTACACTTTACACTAGCTTTTACACTTTACACTAGCATCTACCCACAAAATACAACAATACTCCTAGGACTGGTCAACTTCTCTGTTGCCTTTGTTTCGGAACAAGTTGTTCGGAACCAACTGTTACTGTAAAAAAATCGATAAAATGCGGAGGAACCCCCTTTACAGGACCCCAAGCCATTTTGCGCCCTGGCGCGACCTCGATTTTGGGCCAGGGCACAGATTTGCCTCGTCAAACGCCCGCTCCGCTTGGCATCCTATGCTACAACACAGGCCCTGGTTTGTCCAGGTGAGAGGGTCAGACTCCTATGTTATAACACTACACGCTATAAGATAAGGTCCCTGGGGGCCACGGTATACTACTCCCGGTTCCGTCGGGGGTTTCTCCACCCTGGGTGCGGTCCAAAGTGGCGGAACCGGGGTTCCCAGTAGGGCCCGTCAGGTTCAACGCCTCCAGCCCCGTTTCCGCCAAAATTTCTACAACTGAAGGGGTATTTAGGGGCTGGGAAACGGGGTACCCCATTATTCATATGTGAATCTGACCCTGGTTCCGTCGGAGGTTTCTCCGCCCTGGGGTCAGTCCAAAGTGGCAGAACGGGGTTCCCCAGAAGTCGAGCCCATTAGGGTCAACGCCCCCAACCCCGTTTCCATCAAAATTTCTCCAACTGAAGGGGTTTCGGGGCTCCCGGGAAACCATGCCCCCATTTTTCATATGTGAATCTGACCCCGGTAGTAAACCGTGGCCCCCTAATACCTTATCTTATAGCGTGTGTAGTGTTATAACATAGGAGTCTGACCTGCCTGTAGAGCCCAGGGCCTGTTGTAGCATAAGGATGCCAAGTGGAGCGGGGAGGGCGTTGGACGAGGCAAATCTGCGCCCTGGCCAAAAATCGAGGTCGCCTCCAGGGGCGCAAATGGCTTGGGGTCCTGTAAGGGGTTCTCCGCATTTTATCATTTTTACAGTAACAGTTGGTTCGAACAACTTGTTCCGAAACAAAGGCAATATAAGTTGACCAGTCTAGGGAGTATTGTTGTATTTTGTGGGTAGATGCTAGTGTAATGTGTAAAGCTAGTGTAAAGTGTAAACTGGTGTAAAGTGTAAAGTAGTGTGAAGCAGAAAAAGTTTTTCTAACCAGTATGCGTCAGCTCGGCAACTTCATTTTTCTTGCAGTAACAGTTGGTTCCGAAACAATTTGTTCCGAAACCTTATTGTGTGTGTGTGTATGTGTGTGAGTAGCGTGTGGGGGTCCACCTACCCCCGAAGCCTGCAAGCATATATGCAACACTTAGTTTACGAAAGTGGTTATCAGATCGTAGCGATTTATTCTTCTACCTTTAAATTAGCTATTTTGCGGCCTTTGGCCCTTAAAACGAATATTAATACGAAATAAACTGATGATCGATACTACTTGAACAGCATCAAGACCGTATTTTTTATTTATCGAGTGTTAAGATCAACTTTTATACAAGTCTAAAGCTAGCTGCTTTTATTAACAATGTCGCCCTTTATCGCCTTTCCTAATAGACTCCCATTTAGAATTTCTTATCCATCTTTATATTCCTGTAACAACCCCTTCGGGGTAGTGATAAATTATCATTTGATGCAATTTTAATATTGCACTCGCGGTTTTTATACTACGACTACCTTGAAGATCATATATTCGTCAAACTAATACATTGAACTGTGCTATCCATTTTCAATAATACCAAAAACTTTGTTATTTGACGCTAATGGAACTAATACAGGAAGTCAAGGCATGGATGTTTGATTTATGGGCCTATTAGACTGTCTGCGTTAATGATCTTTTTAATAACTTGCTCAAACATGTCTTCAATATCGGACAGTCATCAAGGTTTCAACTTTTAGTCGAAATGTACGGCTGACTGAACCTACGAACAGAAGTGAATGATGATTTCAAAATTCATCCATCTTTGAGGAAAACATAACATACTGCTTATTTTATTTTCGTTCATTCTGCGTAAGATGACAGAATCAAAACTTATTGTTTATAAATAGATAGATAAAAATTATTTGAAATAATTAAAATGCCAAAACACGCACAATCACAAAGTGGATACGCAGCGTTAATCAACGCACTCGCATCAAGATTCGATACATTATTAAATTAGAACAAGTGCGTGCGCGGTAGAAAAGCAGCCTATACTTTTACAAACCCGTCCTCAAGTATATTCTGAAAATATTAATTAAGCAGCGATGATGAGCAATAATAATGATATTGCAGATCTTCAATCTTAGCGAAGCATAATGATAATTTTATTTCTTGATTGCATAGACATGATACGCATGGTCTCTTCCTCCTAAAATTTAAAAGTTCGACCGCTTTTCAAAAAACATTTTATAAAAATCGAATCGAAAACCGTACAGACGCGGGGTTCAAGGAGTTCAGAAATTTCTAAAATCTATAGTTTGGAGCGGGAACGGATCACACGCTTAAGGCGTATGTGTGAGTACTCTAAAAAATTAATTCATATAAATATATTGACATATAACCCGACTTGATGAAAAATTATAATCACTCACAAGCATCACACGATAAATTTTATCGCCAGCTAATGTATTTCGTAAAAAATAGTTTTATCTTAATTATTATTAAAAATGATAAATAAAATATATCTTAATTGTCTTAATCGTCCGACTTCTTATACTTTTGAAAAAGTTTTTATTGTGATTTTTCGTAATTAAAGAAGTTAATAACGTTTATCGATTTATGAAAATTAAATGTTTGAAAAAGTCGAGAATTTTATTTTAATTACAAAAAATTGAAACAAAAACTGACGATTTGTATGTAATTGAAAGATTTTGAGAACACGTAAGAAAGGCAATAAAATAATTATTTAGTACGGTGGCGAGGGTACCCAGAAATGTTTGATTCCTGGGTCTCGAACCCTAGTAAAGTTATAAATAGTAAGTAATTCTGTATTTCAAATTAAAGACGAAATGGAGATCAGCCGATGTTTTTTCAATCATATGTTGCATCGTTTGTCACCGTACACTTGCCGTCTGGTGATGCAATTGGAGTATTTTTGGCCCAAAATGAGCGAGCAATATACGCAAACATTGCTGGAATTTGATGAGAATGCCATGTTGAGCTTCTCAAAGTATCGAAAACGATTAAAAAAAGGGCAATATTTACATTATTTAAATTATGAAATTTCTAAGTCCCGAGGCCAAATTTTATTTTGCAAACCTTTACCACACACCTAATCTCATCCATGTCTCAGATTTTAATGAAGTTTTTAGGAGTTTGGAAAATTTTTTGTGAAGTTTGGAAATTTTTTTGCAAAGTTTGGAAAATTTTTTGCAGAGTTTGGAATTAATTTTGTGTAAGCATAAGAATTTTGCATAGTTTGGAAAATTTTTTGTAAAGTTCGGAAATTTTTTTGTAAAGTTTGGAAAATTTTTTGTAAAGTTTAGAAAATTTCTTGTAAAGTTTGGAAAATTATCATTTAATTTGGCATCGTTCAAGCATTGTTGAGACTATTTTATATGCTATATGCAACTCATGCTTGTGTTTTGCACCTGTGAGAATCATTTTCCGCTTGTAAAGAGCAAAAATGTTACATTTCGAAAATTTGTATACTAAACCAGGAAACAATTCTACTTCGTACATGCATTTCCATTAACTATCTCATAAAATTTACATAGATCGATGCGAAATCCCAAGTTAGCCGAGCCAACAAAAAGCACAGGCTTTATTTTCAACATTGAATTCTCCATCTTTGATATATGGATGAATGCCTTTATCGTATTTTCGCCTTCTTGTATAGTTTTTAGCTCCAACGCATACAATTTTACCCGATCTAAAAATCAGTAATGTTGCCTGATGTTTGGCAATTTCAGATAGACATCATCTAGATTTAGCGTATTCGGCAGTGCTGTAGTTAGCACAATGTTCTGTATTGTGACCATTTTCTATAAATACCTGTATATATAAATCATTATTTATAAACAAAAATTATTTTTCAACATCCTTTCACCTGCCTTGTATCAGGGCCAACAAAATCAGCAGAAACAAAGTTTGTTAGGCGACTGATTGAGAACAGAGAATATTTGATTGATACTAAAATTAAAAAAGATTTGGTGGTGCTTCGCGAAAAACCAACCGCTTTATAAGAAACTCGATCATGTGTCATTTATAGAGGGGGCTTCCTGATTTTAGTTACTTTAAGCAGTTCAGCCCTACACCACAACTTTTGATACTCGATGATTTAATGCAAGAGAGTAAAGGTAATGCTCAAATTGTACAACTATTCACAAGGAGTTGTCATCATTGGAATATTAGCATCATTCACATAGTACAAAACGCTTTCTTCGAAGGTCTAAAAGAATCACATGATAATCTCGCAAGTTTTGAATATAATTAATCAGCTCGTTTGTATAAACAGTGGGACTATCACTGAAAATATTTGTTTTTAGCCTAAGCTCATCTCTAGAATTTTGAGTGAGATCAATCAGAAGATAGTCATGCGGAAGAGAAGTAGCATCGGAATAGGCTTCTAGAAAATATTTTGGATTGGTAGGGTAAAGCTGCCTAGACAGCATTTGTGCTTGTAGCTGATCAGCAGGATTTTTAAATAAAACAATATAATCCGAGTTTATACGCGATGTTCTGAGACCTTCGAAGAAAGGTTTTGTACAATGTGAATGATGCTATATTCAATGATGACAACTCGTTGTGAATAGTTGTACAATTTGAGCATTACCTTTTTACTCTCTTGCATTAAATCATCGATTATCAAAAGTAGTGGTGTAGGGCTGAACTTGCTTAAAGTAACTAAATCAGGAAGCCCTCTATAAATGACACATGATCGATTTTCTTATAAAGCGGTTATTTTCTGCAAAGCACCACCAAATCTTTTTAATTTTAGTATCAATCAAATATTCTCTGTTCTCAATCAGTCGTCTAACAAACGTTGTTTTGCCCGATTTTGTTGGCCCTGAGACGAGGCAGGTGAAAGGATGTTGAAAATCATTTTTGTTTATAACAATGATTTATATATACAGGTATTTATAGAAAATGGTCACAATACAGAACATTGTGCTAACTACAGCACTTCCGAATGTGCTAAATCTAGATGATGTTCATCTGAAATTGCCAAATACAAAGTAATGCAATCACCAAAAGATTTCAGGTATTGTATTTCGGATTACCTCAGGCAACATTACTGATTTTCAGATCACAAAATTGTATGCGTTGGAGCTGAAACTATACAAGAAGGCGAAAATACGATAAAGGCATTCATCCAAATACTAAAGATGGAGAATTCAATGTTGAAAATAAAGCCTGAGCTTTTTGTTGGCTCGGCTAACTTGGATTTCGCATTGATCTTTGTAAATTTTATGAGATGGTAAATGGTAAATGCATGTACTAAGTAGAATTGTTTCCTGATTTAGTTTACAAATTTCGAAATGTAACATTTTTGCTCTTTACAAGCGGAAAAATGATTCTCACAGGTGCAAAACACAAGCATGAGTTGCATATAGCATATAAAATAGTCTCAACAATGCTTGAGCAATGTCCAATTAAATAGTGAATTTTCCAAACTTTACAAGAAATTTTCCAAACTTTACAGAAAATTTTCCAAACTTTACAAAAAAATTTCCGAACTTTACAAAAAATTTTCCGCTCTGCAAAAGTCTTGCTTAAGCACACTAAATTAATTCCAAACTCTACAAAGAATTTTCCAAACTTTACAAAAAAATTTCCAAACTTTACAAAAAATTTCCAAACTTTTACAAAAAATTTTCCAACTCATTAAAACTTTATATTAAAACCTTAGGCATGGATGAGATTAGGTGCTCGTCTATGCGGTGTAAAGGTTTGCAAAATAAAATTTTGCTCCTCGGACTTAGAAATTCCCATAATTTGAATAATGTGTAAATATCGCCCTTTTTTAATCGTTTTCTGATATACTTTGAGAAGCTCAACATGGCATTCTCATCAAATTCCAGCAATGTTTGCTTATATTGCTCGCTCATTTTTGGCCAAAAATAATCTCCAATTGCATCATCAGACAAGTAAGTGTATTGTGACAAACGATGCAACATATGATTGAAAAAACATCGGCTGATCTCCATTTTTGCCTTTAATTGGAAATACAGAATTACTTACTATTTATAACTTTATCAGGTTCGAGACCCAGGAATCAAACTTTTCTGGGTACCCTCGCCACCGTACTAAATAATTAGTTTTATTGCCTTTCTTACGCGTTTTCAAAATCTTTTCAATTACGTACAAATTGTCAGTTTTTGTTTCAATTTTTTGCAGTTCGGGCTCATAAAAAATACCCTCGACTCTTTCGCCCATTTGGTCTTCTAGAACATAAACGGATGGGGTTCGAGCATATCTTTCTTTAATTACGAAAAACTCCTCTGTCCAGTTGGGCCAAAATCCTTTTTCAAAAGTGCGCTTAACTTTACTCAGTCGGACTTTATCGCCAATATTAAATTTAAAGACAACGTTCTGTTTATCAATTCTAAATGCTCTATTCAAGATGTCCGTCTCATTTTTTACGGTCACATTAGCTGGCGATGTACCTATCGTACGATGCTTAGAGTGATTATAATTTTTCATCAAGTCGGGTAATATGTCAATATATTTATACGAATTACTCTTTGTGAAGTACCGCCACATACGTTCTTTAAGCGTGCGATTAAAACGTTCAACTACGCTAGCTTTTGTTTCGCTTCTGGTCGTGAAAAAATCGATAGATTCAGATTTTAGAAATTTCTGGAACTCCTTGTTTGTAAATTCGGTCCCTGCGTCCGTTTGCAGCTTGTACGGTTTTCGATTAGATGAATTTAAAATGCTTTGAAAAGCGGTCAGAACATCTTTTGAACTTTTGGATTTTAGAGGAACAGACCATGCGTATTTTGAAAAAATGTCTATGCAATTCAAGAGATACTTAAAATTATCATTATGCTTCGCTTAAAGACTGCAAATCTACAATATCGCATTGCCATTGCTCATCAATGCTGCTTACTAATACTTTATTTCGTGAATAATGCTTGAGGACGGGTTTGTGTAAAGTATAGGTGGGTTGCTTTTCTAGCCAGGCACGTACTTGTTCTAATTTAACAGTCGGGCGAATCTTTTTGATGCGAGTGTAAAGTTGATTAACGCCAGTGTATCCACTTTGTGGATTGTAGTACAGTTTCTTAAGTATTTTATTCATTCTTGAACAATTTTTAGCATTCCATCTATTTATAAACAACATTCCTACTTTTTGGATTCTTACCATCTAATGCAATAATTTTGTCTATAAATAAGGGTCAAGCAGTATATGTTATAGTTTTCCTCAAAGATGGATCAATTTTTTGAAGTAAGCAAACACTCATTCACTTCTGTTCGTAGGTTCAAGTCAGCTGCAAGGACGTTTCGACTAAAGTTTCGAAACCTTGATGACTGTCCTGATATTGAAGAGATGTTCGAGCAGGCTATTCAAAAGATGCTCAAGCATTACCCCGCAGACAGTCTAATAGGTCTAGAAATCAAACATTCATGCCTTGACTTCCCTGTATTAGTTCCATTTACTCAGCGGCAGTATTTGAACGCCAACAAAGTTTTTAGTATTATTGAAAATGTAGCACAGTCCAATAAGGAGTTTAGCTTTGACGAAGATATGATCTTCAAGGTAGTCGTAGTAGATAAAAAACCACAATTGGGTAGAGGAGCGTACATTAAAATTGCATCAAATGATAATTTATCACTACCTCGAGCTGTTGTTACAGGAATAGCAAAGCTGGACAAGAGCCCTAAATGGGAGTCTATTAGGAAAGGCGATAAAGGGCGACATTGTTTACAAAAGCAGCTAGCTTTAGATTTAATGCACAAAGCTGATCTTAACACTGATAAAGAAAAATACGGTCTTGATGCTGTTGAAAAAATTCAAAACGTTCTGGTACCTGACTACCAAATTAAAGTTTACTCGGACAATATTTTGTTTTATGAAGGGCCAAAGGCCGGCAAAATAATTAATTTGCGCGTAGATAATAATTGCTATGCTCTGATGACGAAATAGCTGACTACTTTCGTAACTTTAATGAACCCCATACTAAAATTGCTATAATGGCTATAGTGAACGCAGTAGCGCTTGTGGACCTTGGTGGCGCTTGTGGAGGTGGCGCTTGTGGACTCCCACAGGGACTGCTACCCCCAACACACACACACACACACACACACACACACACACACACACACACACACACACACACACACACTGTCATACCCCTTCCCACCTAGGCTTACTGGCAGGTTTGGGCATATTTATTATAATTGATTACTAGTCATATAATAGATCTCCATAGAGAACTTTACATCCATCCGTTTGACGCCATCAGGCAGTGTAATCGGCATACTCTAGGTTGCGCGCTAAAATTTTGTACATAGCACACCTTAAATATCTTACCCTGAAAGTTTGAACAAGATCCGGCTAGTGATTCTTGGAATATAGTGCTATACGAGAAAGTGTAAAGTAAACTGGTATACTGTAGACTGCGCGCTAAAATTCTGTACATAGCATGCCTTGCCTATACGCATAATATCCTGAAAATTTGAGCTAAATACGCCCTATAGTTCTTGAAATATAGTGTTATATAAGAAAGTGTAAAGTAAATTGGTATACTGTAGATTACATGTTCATATCAATAACATAACACACGCAACATATGCTCACCCTACTCTGAAAATTTGAGCTGAATCCGTCCTATATTTCTTGAAATATAGTGCTATATAAGAAAGTGTAAAGTAAACTGGTATACTGTAGACTGCGCACTAAACTTCTGTACATAGCACAACTTAGCTTTATACGTCATATTCTGAAAATTTGAACAAGATCCGGCTGGTGGTTCTTGAGTTACGCAAAAGTGTAAACTGATGCTGGTATACTGTAGGTTGCGTGCTAAAAGTTTGTACATAAGATACCTAGCATATACTTGATATACTCTGTAAATTTGAGCCCGATCCGACCGCTGGTTCTTGACTTACGCCTCTTCAGAAATAACCCCCTGGATAATAACCCCCACCCTAGGTTATTGTATCCCCTCCCCCTGGCCCTGAGCCCTTGGCCCTAAGCTTTCGCCCGCCCTTCCCCGGCAGGTCCGGGCAGGCCCCCAACCCTTTTGCGCCCTGGCACAACCTCGATTTTGGGCCAGGGCGCAGATCTGCCTATCTTATAACACTACAACGCTATAAGATAAGGACCTAGGGACGCAGGGTATACTACTGGGGAAAATGAGGCAAGATAAAGGCCGTAAACATTAAAATTTAAAATTTTCTTCAAAAGTACTTCAGCTTAAGCAGAAACTGTGTAATAATGTAATTTTAAGGCTATTTTAGCGCATATACCAGTTTTGAGGTCATTTTGGCCCAAAAACTCAATTTTCGACCACCTCTAGACCGGCTGACCCTTCCTCCAAATAGGCCATGCTGTGCACCTATGCTCTGGCTGGACCCCAGAATCCCCAAAAAAATCTCGATAGACCCCTGGCACTGTCGGACCCAATCAGGAATTTAACTGCTGAGTGCTCATGTATGGCTAGCATCAGACATGCACGTGGGGGGGGTGGTTTGGAGGGTCCTGCTGACCCCCAGAATAAAAAAATTGAAAATTTTGTGGGGAAAATGAGGCAAAAATAAGGCCAAAAACGGATGGAGGTTGAAAATTTTCTTCAGAAGGACTTCAAATTGACCAGAAACTGTGTAATAACGTAGTTTTAGCACATACCAGTTTTTGTGGTCATTTTGGCCCAAAAAAGCTCAACTTTGGACCCCTCCCCGGCTGCCCCCTCCCCCCAGATCGGCCATGCTGTGCACCTATGGTTAGCCTCCCTTGAGAATCTGCTATACCCCCAAAATTGGTAGAATTCCAGAATTGAATTTTTGGCATATTTTTCGGAATTTTTGCCGCTTTTTCACCACCCAGACCTCCTAGAAATCGACTGCTTCCTATGTATGATCATTGTTAAATAACTCCAGGATTTCCAGCAGTTTTTGCAGATATATATTAGTGTTGCCTAAATTTCTTTAGTTATAGCCAAAATTGCAGAAAATTCGTAAAATATAAGTAGAACGACGTTTTAGTCTAAAACTTTCTTCCTGAGCCTATTTGTGTGTGCACTTAGAGGTTTCGAGCTATGTAAACAATCACGCAATAAAAGGCACTAACCACAAAACACAGAAAATTTTCAAAATTTCCGTAAAAAAATTATGAATTATTCTCAGTTTATTCTTTCTCTTATTCAAGATCTGCAGAAAACTTTCTTGCATATGAAAAACTATTTATGGCGCAAAAACATCCCTTGGCGTAAACCGCCAAAAATTAAAATTTCCATAAATTACGATTAACAATAAGCAAGTAATTAACCCTCCGTTTACCATGATGTTTTTGCAGTCAAAGGAAGCCATCCAGTATAAACTCCTAGTGCACATGGATAAGTTAGAAAAGGAAAAAATGCCAATATAGTGAGTCATTATGCCTGCAGCATAGGACATGGTAAATGGAGGGTTAATAAATAAATACTGTGGGTGAAATGATGAATAAATTTTCATCAATATTATAAATCAAATAAATACATTTTCAATGAATAAATACATTTTTTATATTTCTTTTAATTTAGAAACTGAAGATCCACAAAAGATTATTCTTTAGCAGAAAAGCACATTATTAGAAATTTCTGCTAATTTTTCTCATTGTACATACACACATAATAAGTCAGAAAGCTGGAATGCGCTGTTCAAAATTAAAATTAAAAGTACTTTTCTGTTACTTAAGAACTGAAATGCCATTCAGCTCAGGGTACAAAGTGCGTGCAGCATTGCTGAATTTTCAAATGTCGATTAAATATCTAAAATAAAGTCTTTTAATTTCACCTCAATTTGTTTAATTTGTTTATGCAAGTTAACTCATTTTTAAGCTACTTTTCAATTTTTATTTTCCTGCATTTTAAATTTTCTTCAATAGACCTTTATTATGCACGGACAGCCAGCAGCACCCGTATAGTGAGGGTCCAGTGGTTCATCAAACTCAAACCGCCACCTCCCCAGATCTCTGCCGCGCACCGCCATGTGTTGACCTCTACTCTTTACCATAGGTGGGCGCCACCAAACTTCTGGGGGGGATTGCAAAATTTTTTAAAAGTCAAATATTGGTCTTAAAAATGGTGCTATAGCCAAAAAACACCATTTTTCAACGTTTCTCTTTGAGCTCTATCCATTGGCATAAGAAAATCGTGAAAAAAACAAAAAAATTTAAAAATGGAATTCTGGGGTGTATAGTTGGGTATTTTCATTTTCATGATAGATATTTTGCCTTCTGGGGGTGAATACCCCAACCCCCCACGCCCGGGTATGCTCTTTACCGTATTGAATTTTTTAGGTTTTGGCTACAACGGATAAAAGAATTGAAGTACACTGGATTGGATATCCAAAAGTTCTGATCAGTGGATAGATAAGAGCGATTTATTCGATTATCCTTTGATAAGTTGATGCTTGGGTAACTTGACAAAGCGTCTGCAAGAATTTAAAAACGAATTTCGATTTTTTGTCAAGCGGTCTTTGTGCCTGAGTTGTCGAACTTGGGAGAAAACGGAAATTCGAATTCCAGTTGATGAAGATATATTTAGGCGGTAAGTGATTTTTAAGAAAGAGTACAGAATTTATTTAAAAAATAACATGGTTGCGGATCCGGGTCTCTGTACGTGGACGAAGCTATAGGCATACATGTAATGTCTTGAAATTTCGGTTAGGGGTCTCCACCTAAGCCATTCTTAGTAGAGAGAGTAAATATGACCTTCAATTTTTGACCAAGTAACAAGTAAAAACGGCCAACAAAGCTACTTTTCCTCCAAAAATCGGAAATCGAAAATTTTCTGACTTCTAGGGATAGGATGGGCGTCTAACTTTAGGTGGGGGATCACCCCTAAACCCCTCTGCTTCATGTAAGACGATAGATGCTTTAGATTTTTCAAAACAAAAGCCTTTTGTCGTATGTGTTAAATAACTCTCGTTAAGTATCCAATTCTTCATACTCAGGTCCGTTCCGTGTTTATGGTTTTGGCAGCCGGGCGAAGTTTTTTAAACCAATCCTCATGGCCTTAACATTGTATACATACACTAGCTTATGTTGAATATGATCAAAATCGCAAAAAATAGGCACAAAATGGGATAGAAAATCTTGAAATTTTTAACAAGTAGGTAACGTGCGATTTTTAGCAAACCCTTTTCAGCACAACAACTTGCCGTTTTCCAAAATTTTTGCGAAAAGACGGAACATTTTTCATGGTTTTTAAGTATTCTAAAAGATCTGTAAATATATATATTCTACAACTCGATGAATAGAAACAAAAATCTGTCAAGAGGACACAAAAACATTAGAGCTGAACCAAGTTAAACACATATGATTTGCCCACACCTGGGCCGATAAAACAGATTTTTCCCATATTCTCTCAAATTTTTTAGCAGTTCTGGGCGAGACCGGCTTGTTCTACCTAAGCACGGCTATTCTAATACTTGTAAAGTTAAATTTTAAATTAAAAATTCTTTTATCGTAAAATTTTTGGATTATATAAAAAAGTCTATGATGTCTTCAAGCTCAATTTTGCAAAACACTGAAAAATTTGAAAAAGTCGACTAGAAAATGACTATAATGCTTCATTTTTTGCATTTCATGCTAAAGTTGTTGAGTTGGAGTCCCATCCGTGTATTTCAAAAAGCCACTGAGGATTCGCTGTGGCTATTGTTAAAGATACGTATGTAGGCGGGCCTAGCGTTCACTAATTACATAACCATTACATGCGTTCGAAGGTAGGCATTCCGCCTATACGCCCATAAAATGCGTAGTTACATACATATACAATCCAAACGCAGGCAAACTGAGACTCGCTCGCCCAATTGAATAATAAATACATAGCATAGTACACTGTTTCATTGTTATTTATGCTAAGTACCTTAATTACTACACCAACTTTTCCTTGCATAATTTTACCGCAAACTCGCAATTCATGAGAGCCTGTTTCCAATAATGTTCGTGTTAAAAGAAATAAAAGGTTAGCAAAGAGAATCAAATGAAAGCAAAGATATGAAATAATCTATTCAAGATACTTGGTGTTTTAATTAAATTTCTCGAAGGTAGTACGTGAAAAAGTTTTAAATTTGGAGACCCATATTATATTCATAGATAATAAAATAAAGCCCCAGAATAGACACGCTTTAATACGATTTCAAAGAAACGGAAAACAAAAACTGAGCAATTCACAAGGAAACAGCAATAGTCAATGGCCTAGGCCATGGGACATAGCATTCGGTTGGCTGGAATGAAGGTTTTTCAGCAAATTTCTAGCGTGTTTCAAAATTTTTGGCGCTTAAACTCATCTTAATTTTGCAACCAGTATTCTTCTTTCTATTTGAGCCATCACCTATCTTTTTTCCTTTTGTATTTTGAACTGTTGTGACAAACAAAATCCGTGATATATAAAAATCAGTTGCAATTCGGGTATATATTCGCTAGGTTCCAATTAATACTACTCGATCTTTTGATTTCCAATTTCCAAGCTTTAATCTCATCGATTGTGTTCAATTTTAGTCATACAACGACTTTAAAGCCTTCGCCTTCCCGGCAAATACTCTGTATCTTAAAATTTGTGCAACTTGGCAAAGACGATTCGAAGTAAAGATAATTATCATCCATTCTGAAAAAACTTTGAAGCATTTTAAGATTTAGTGGATGGTACAACACACTTTGCCAAATGTTCGAATCAAAAATCCTAGAAGTCCGTTTGCTTTCATTAACTTTTTTCTATTTAGACAGACATTGAAAAAATAGGCTCTAAGACTCATGAGCTTGCGGTAAGATTATGCAAGGAAAAGTTGGCGTGGTAATTAAGGTACTTAGCCTAAATAACAATAAAACAGTGTGCTGTTATTTATTATTTACTTTGGCGAGCGAGTCTCATTTTGCCTGTGTTTGGATCGTATATGTATGTAACTACGCATTTTATGGGCATATAGGCAGAATGCCTACGTTTGAACACATGTAATGGTTATGTAATTAGGTGAACGCTAGGCCCGCCTACATACGTATCTTTAACAATAGCCACAGCGAATCCTCAGTGGCTTTTCGAAATACCTCATCCCGTCCTCTTCTTAGGAAAATCCTGGATCCGCTGCTGACTTTCACTTATTTATTGAACATGTATACAAAGACAGTGTATTCGTGTTTTCTGCATGTTTTATTGCGTTTGAATATCTGTATTTGTATGAGTACTGCTAAAATTATATAAGCGTAAAGAATTCATAAGAGGTAAAACGAAGGAAACAGAAATAATTCTTGGTCTTCTTGTGAAAAATGTGATATACTTGTAATTTTACCCTAAATTGGAAAGTTTTATTTTGATCAAAGATAATAATGGTTGCTCGCTATTTAAAGTTAAAATGAGGTTGCTGGGTAGCGCACTTTTTCAATAGCTTGAAGCAATATTCAATCAAACGGCATAAAAGTCTACCAGATTGTAATGAAAGCATATGTAGGGGGTACACGTGTGGCATGGGGGAGGGTTTGGGGGTATGCACCCCTTAGAAGGCTGAATACCCCCAGTTTTATTAAAGGAAGTTTCAAACCTTTAGATTTCATTTTCTAAAGTGTTTTTACGTAATTGAGGAAAGTAGCCAGAGGGGTATTTATGATTCGCATGGATGTAATCATTTTTACATATTGTTCGCATCAAAATCTCCGAAATTTCATATTGTTTTCTGTCAGTTTTTCAAAATTTTCTGCGAATTTGATCATTTTAAAGCATTTTTAAATATCAAAATTTTTTAAAATATTCTTGCTGAGCATCACACAAATTAAATATTTCGATGAATCGTTGAAATTTTTTGAAAAATTTTTGAACCCGACATTATTTTGAATACAGACAATAGAAAACGGCGTAAACATGTGACTCATACGCATACATGGGCAGCACCCAAGTTCTGGGGGGTCTTGACGGAGTAAATTGCCAAAAATGTTGCTAAAAATAGAATTCTGGGGTCTACAGTAATCTGCGGGGTATTTTAACTTCTGGGGACACTCACAAAACCCTCCACGTCCATGTGTGCTCACACACGAATAGCGGAGTTTTGGAACCTATTCTTTGCCTGTTTTGGAGAAAGTTGAGGTACCGCCATACATGATCTTGGAGAGGGGGTTTGGAGGGGTTTCACCCCCAGAAAATTTTCACCCCCCCCCTCAGAAATTTTTCACCTCACCCCCTCCCCAAGAATTCGCGATTTTTCGAAAGTTCCCAAAAATTTTCTAAAAATTCGCTGTAAAGGTGCTTTTTTAAGCGTTTTTAGCTATCTATTGGCTCAAAAGTGTCAAATTTTCGGCGCTTCGCTCCATTATACTAATTTTTTCACTGTTTTTATGCTTTGGAAAGACAGAGCATTGTCAGAAACGCCAAAAACAACGTTTTTGACTGGCTACCCACTTATTTTTGGACCCAAAAAAGGCACTTTAGGATTTCATCCCCCAGAATTCCCATGCTGTGCATGTATTGGTACCACCCCTTATGAAAATCCAAAATCCGCAACAGGTATGATATATTTGCCTCTCCTAAAGTTCACTCTTATCTGAAATGTTGTATGATAGGTACTCGTACCATATGAGCAGCGCCCAAAGTCTGAGGGTTTGATGGGGCCAAATTGCCAAAATAGCACAAAAAATTTAATTTTGGGGGTCTATTGATTTTTTCGGAGTGTGGGTCCGCCGTATTCTAGGGAGGTCCAGCCAGACCATAGATGCAGAGCATGGACGACCTGGGGAGGATCGACAATTGAGCTATTTTGAACTAAAATGACCTCAAAAACTGGTGTAAGCAAAACAGCCTTAAAACTACGTTGTTACACAGTTTCTGGTCAATTTGAAGCACTTTTGAAAAAAATTTTCAATTTTCAACCGTTTTTGATCTTCATTTTGCCTCATTTTCCCTTTCTGGGGGTCAGGAGCATAGGTGGGCGCCACCAAACTTCTCAGGGGTAGCAAAAATTTTTTAAATCGAAATTGGTCTTAAAAGGTGCTGTGGCAAAAAAACACCATTTTTCAACGTTTCTCGTCGAGCTCTATCTATTGACATCAAAAAAATCGTGAAAAAAACAAAAAAATTTCAAAAATGAAATTCTGGGAGGGGGTATTGTTGGGTATTTTTATTTTCATGGTAGGTATTTTGTTTTCTGGGGGTGCATACCCGCAAACCCCCCAACCCACATGCCTGGTCCAGACCATAGATACACATCATGGCCGATCTAGGAGGGGGTCAGGCGGTCTGGGGGTTCAAAAATTGAGCTTTTTTGGGCCAAAATGACCTGCAAAAATTGGTATAAGCGCTAAAATAGCATTAAAAATACGTCATTACACAGTTTCTAGTCAATTTAAAGCACTTTTAAAGTAAATTTTCAATTTTCATCCGTTTTTGGCCTCCATTTCGCCTCATTTTCCCCACAAGATTTTCCCTTTTTCCATCCTGGGGAGTCAACCCCCAACCCTCCATGTGCATGTCCGGTCTAGACCATAGGTGGGCAGCACCGAAATTCGGGTCTGGGGTGGGGGTGCAAAATTTTTCAAAGGTCAAAAATGGTCTTTAAAGTAGTGGTATGGCGGAAAAACACCATTTTTCGACGTTTCTCATCGAGCACTATCCATTGGCATCAAAAATTGCGAAAAACGCAAAAAAACTTAAAAAATTGAATTCTGGGTGGGGTATTTTGATTTCTGGGGGGGTATTCCAACTTCTGGGGGTGCATACTCCCCAAACCTTCCCCCGGCCCACGTGTGGTCCAGACCTCCTTGCCCATGTGTGCTCGTACCTAATTTTTCGCCTTTTAAGGTTCATCAAGGGAACTTCAACAAAACAGCTTCCATATGGACACTTCCATTTAGACACTTTAAAGCTGAAATCATTTTCCGGCAATTACGCTCTGTGGGCTTTTTGTATCAACAACAAGCAAAAGGATTTCTGCTACGTTAAGCCAGGCAGTGTATTTGCAAAGCTTTCCAGTGCTAAATTTGTGGATTACGCTATTTCTGGACAGTCGATGATCAAGACTCAAAACAAGGTCGTTCCATACTGAAAATATTACTGAGCCGGAAATCAGAGCCATACCTATTTTTCGAACAGCATCCATGGATTTAGACGGGTCATCATCATGCTGCACATTGCTTATAAGGAAATCATTGCTATCAGACTTTATTTATCTGCACAAACGCGGCAATGTTAAGTTATGAGTGTTGTGCAATGAAATTTTTTAGTAAATTGAACTTGTTTTATTCTGCTAATGGTTGGGTGATGCAAAATGAGCTGGGTGAAAAATGAAGTGTATTCGACATGATTCTAAAACCCACAGATCGCATTTTAGAATTGATTTGCTTGTCATTTATCAGGCTAGTTGCACGTTTTGACAAAACACGCGGTGGGGGAAAGTAGCAAAAAGCGTATGAAAAATACATAAACAAAAAAACTTGGATCTTATCAGTCCAAGCTGATGAATGCCAAAACTTGATTGGAATTTTGCGCCATGAACCAACGCAAATCAGCTGTTGAAGTAGCATCTCCAATTAAAGTTCCTCCGATTGCATTGTCTGCAGCGCATAGTAGACAACACAAGCATTTTTTAGTCAAAAGATTTGACGAAATGCTATTAAATTATTGCAACACCTCGAAACATTGCCATACAGTGTAAACAGCATTAAGCTTTGTGAACGTGGTACTGGGAAAATGCACGATATAAGTCTTATAGATGATTCTGAAAATAGCTGTGACACATTGACAGCTGCATGACTGCGCAAGAAAGCAAAAATTTTGGATAGAGATTACGCTGATTTATCTAAAGTCACAACATCTGTTCCTAAATTATGGCGCATTAAGTTAGCAGAAACACGCTGTAATTCAACGTTGAATGTTCAACCTCTTAAATTTGATTTGAAAGGAGCATGTATAAGCTTGAATCGATTACTTGAAATGAAATTAATGCATGATACAGAATTTCGGTTGCAGCTGATACAAGGCCATATTACTGAGCTCAAGATAAACTTGAGTGGCGATGGGACTACAGTTGGACGGAAACATCATCATGTAAATTTTTGCTATATCCATTTTGCAGGAATGTACAATTTCATCCTCACTAGAGCTGCACGCGGGTACCCAAGCGGGTACCCGGGTATCCTGGTAGAAAATAGTTTTACTACCCGGGTACCCGAATCCTAACATAAAATGGATAATTAGCACTGCAGTTATGCAATATGTGCTAAGAATCAGATACAAACCTAGAAACGAATTGCTTCTAAAGTGCGATTGAATCACAATGTAAATGTGATTTGATATAATCAACCGCATATATGGTTAATTAAGCGAGTATCTTAATATTTCCTATTGTCACAGTATATCGCACATACGCTTTAGGCAAATTTCATTATTCAGGTCTTTAGGTAAATTATTTTATTTGTACCGAATTCTTCTTATTCTCTATTGTAAACAAATTTAAACAAGAATTTATCTGCTAGCAACGCTTTTTTCTAATGCATTTACTTCTGTGACCATTATATAAATTTAGACTGCAACTTTTATTCACAGCATGAGCGCAACTGTTTTAGTTAGATCTGATTCAAAGCCTATTGATGTTCCAAATGCAGTCAGCCATACGCGTAGCCCCCCAAAATTTTTGAGAAATATTGTTGATTTTTGTTGGACTAATGTGTGTCCAGAAAATTGAGTTCAAAAGACAAAAACGTCAAAATTTTCCGGCGCTTTGCGCCAAGTCATTATTATTTATTGCTATATAGATCCAATGAATTTAAAAGCTTGAATCAGCTAAAATAATCCAGCACTCCACATCACTTTAGTAATTTAATGCACTATTTGTTTGTTGAATGAAACTGTGCATGCTTGTTGAACTTAATAGTAAAAGTAAGAAAATGATTGCATACCAGTTTGTCTATTCTCTGCTTTTTTTGTATTTTGTGTACCAGTTTGTCTATTCTTTGTTTTGTTTGTCTTTCTTTACAAAAGACACATAATCCTATTTTAAATAAAAGGAATGGCCAATTTTTCTTATGTTTTTGCGCATTTCTTGTTCTCTGAACTACTTTTGTTAAATGAAAGGTCATAAATGGGCCTGAAAACAGGTATTAACAAAATTTTCATTGATACATCTACAAACCATTAAGGGTGGAAAAAATGACTAAATTTCTTGGCACTTTGCGCCGCTTATGAATTCCGAACTGTTTGTCAATAGAAAGGCCGTAAATTCTACATGAAAACGTTTATGCCCTCGAACCAAAATTCTGACTACGCCTCTGCAGTTAGCTCAGAAAGACTGGTTTTTGAATAAATTTTCATTTCTGATTGATTTCAAAATTGCTTTTCATCAATGTGTTTTCCTGCATCAAATGTTTTTATGACGCTATGACAATACAAAACCTGCTTCACAATTTTTTGCTTTGAATTATGAAAATGACTTAAATTTCATTAAATGCATACAAATTCTTCATATTAAAGCCTTGATTCTATTTAATCTTGCATTAATTTTTCATTAATTTTAGTGCTTAAATATCACTTTGCCCTATACCTCACTGTCAACCAGTGATCGTACGGGAGACCCTGACCCCGACCCGGAAAACCAGCCCTTAACCCCGACCCCCGACCGGGGCAAGATTTTCGAGTTGTGGTTGAATCTTTTTTTTGGGGGTGAAATAATATTGCATTTTATTCTTTGGTACATAGTAGGATTGTATAAATACTAAATAAAGTCGGAACAAGGACAATTCATTCACGAGCATAATGAATTTGTTAAACTCGACACTTGCGGTATTTCATAAAATGTACGCCTAGTCGTCATGTTTTTAACACTTACATGCATGTTCGCATATTTATCTACCATAAAGTGCGCCAAAATTACTGACACACGGAATCATAGGTGTAGCCAGGGGGCAGTGAGGGCACATACCCCCCGAAATTTTCAGAAATTATGTTGACTTTTCTGTGCAATGAGTCCAGAACATTGAGTTCAAAAAGGCACAAACGTCAAAATTTTCTGCCGCTTCACGCTGAGTCATTATTATTTATTGTTATACAGATCCAATGAGTTCAAAAGCTTGAATCTGTTAAAATAATCTAGCGATTCCGCATCACTTTAATTATTTAATGCACTATTAGTTCATTGAATGAAGCTGCACATGCTTGTTGAACATAATGAGTAGAAAGTGCGAAAATGTTTGCGTGCCAATTTTTATATTCTCTGCTTTGTTTATCTTTGTTTACAAGGACGCATAATTCTATTTTAAATGAAAGGAAAGGCAGAAATTTTCTTGTGTTTTTGCGCATTTTCTGTTTTCTGAGACTTATTTATAATAAGAAGGCCACAAATGGGCCTGAAAGCGGTAAGAACAAAATTCTCATTGATACATCTTCCAATCACTTAGTGGTTGCGACCCGTTGCTGCTCTCACTTAGCAAAGGGTCGAAAAACCGCATTTCAGCTCAGAAGTTTTGTGCAGTGTAGTAGTTCATCAATTTTAAGTTTTTTTCGGGCTTAATCCAGAACCGAGATTTTGCCAATTTGCAAGAATTTTAGCGTTACTAATAAATTAGAGTGCTTTTTTTTTACAAAGATTTTCCGGGTTCTGCCCTGGACCCCGTTGAGGCGCTTGAGCGCGCCACCGCAGCCGTACAATCTTGTTTTACCCGTGCAAAGAGATGGTAGGAGGACAGAAAAAAGTAAAAGAATTAAGAATTTTTAAAAATTTCTGGCGCTTTGCGCCGCAGTTAGTTTTATTGTTTCTGTATGATTTAAGCAGTATAAATTGAGTTTAAAGAGTAAAAACGTCAAAATTTTCTTGCATATAGCACTGCCGATGATTGTCTTTCTTTTTTGTAAAGCTCCAGCATTGCGTTTAAAAAGCCTGGATCAGTCAAAATAACTTCATACTAAGTTTACAATTCGTAGTTTTCCTGTTCTGCTCTGTCAGACTATTAGTATTTAGTATTCATATATCTATACAACATCTTAAGGGCGGTAAAAAATGACTGAATTTCTTGGTGCTCTGCGCCCGCCCATGATTTACGAACTGTTTTGTCAATAAAAAGGCCGTCAAATTCTACATGAAAAACGGTAAAATTTTTGAAAATTTTTTTGGCGCTTCATCTGCCCCGTTGAGCTCCTCACAATCAGTGCGCCACTTAGAATACCATTAAGAAAAAACTGTGGAAGAATGCAAAAAAGCGAGAGCGATTAGTGATTAAAATTGAAAGTGATGCTAAATTGCTCTAAAACCATGTTTTGAACTTGGAATAAAAATAAAATCTTGAACTTAACTAGCTTTATTAGTATTCTCTATAAGCAAGTGAAGTATCATTTTAATCCTTTTTTAAATTGGTATGTAATCATGCAATGTTAATTGTTAATCTTCAACCCTGACCCCGACCCCAACCCCGACCTTGACCGGGGTTAAGATCTGACCCTGTACGATCACTGCTGTCAACCGTAAATAAACGATGTTCACTGCATTCTCTTTTATCTAAGGTCCTACCTGGGTATACCCGGGTACCCGGGTACCCGGGTAGTAAAATTTGCAAAGTGTGCAGCTCTAATCCTCACTGAGCAAAACTTACCCCATTGTAATTGTTGAGGGGAAGGAAGACTACTTGATGATACAGAAAGCCCTAGAATCTATTATACCCGAAATGCTGAATTTACACGAATCTGGACTTCAAGTGTATGGTCGCAACGAGCATGTTCCTGTCAAGTCTTACGTTTCAGGCGATATGAAGTATCTTTTAATCGGGCTTGGGATGGACAGCGTAGCAGGAAAATATTCTTGCTTATATTGCTATGCTCCAAAGTCGGAAATCTGTAAACCAGACGTCGTTAATCACGAATTACGAACAATAAACGGTATGCTAGAAAAATTGTTACTTGCAAAGAACAACAAGGGTAAATACAACTGCAGCAATCCACCACTTTTCTCGTTTATTTCTGTGGAAGATCACGTAGTAGACATTTTACACTGGTTTTTACGAATAACAGACGCGTTATTCAACTTACTAGTACAGGAATTATTTGGGATGGACGAGGCAGAAATACCGAGTGCAACCATAAACTTAGACGCCTGTGCGAGGATCAAACAGCTTGAAAAAGAGGTGCGAAATATTGGACTACAAAACGGACGATGCATAAATCTTCATTTTTCTACAAAACAGAGGAGCAATGAGCTAGACTGGCCTACTTTATTTGGTAAAGACAAAAGTGCTATTTTCAGACATTTAGATCTTTCTAAGTTTGGTCTGAAATGCCTTGAGAAAAAAGATTATTTTGTGGAATACTGTCATAAAACATTATGATCAGTTGCGACAAACTCATGCCTGGACAGATGAGAGTATCACTACATTCCGTTCTGAGGCTGCGGATTGGTTGAAAATCTTCTTGCAAACATATACAGCAAAAAGTGTGACGCCATACATGCACGTATACGCTGCTCATATGGGGGATCTGCTACACGAACACCGCTCTCTCTGGCCTTTTTGCCAAGAAATGTTCGAGAAATTCAATGATGTTAGCACGAAGAAATATCATCAATGTACTAATCACCATCTTGATTCTGCTCATCAGCAGCTGTTGAAAAATCACTTGCGGTCTTTGTTTTTATGATGCTTTGTTTTTTATTATAATTGTAATCACGGTACATCGGACGGATTGCTCATTTAGCGTTTTAAATGAAATTGTGAAAGCATGTGGGGGAGAAATAGGTATAACATTAATTAATTGATAAATGATAATTGTTATTACTATTATTATTCATATTAATATTATTGTTATCACTATTAATATTCATATTAGCATTATTATTACTTTAATGTTATTGTTATAATTTTTATAGATTTTATCACATCATTAATTGCTATTATTATTTTATTGTATTATTTTTTATTTTTTGTAATATATTATTAATATTTTTATTTTTATTAAACTGTTAAGCATGAGCGTAGGATTTCCTTATGGAGAAGGAAAGGCGGTCAAAAATTGATGACCCTATATTTTCCGTAATAAGTTTAGTGATACAAAAAAATGCATTTTCTGACGTTTCTGGCATGCTCTATCTATTAAGCTCAGAAAATTCGAACTTCTTAAAGAAATGTATTTTCAATCAATAGATTGCGGCTGTGAAAAATGACATTTCTTGATTGCGCTTGAGACTATCTAATAGAAAATAATGATACTATAGTGCAAAGCGCCAAAAATATTGAGATCTTCCGATAAAAAGGAGTTAATTTTCATTATGTTCCATGCATTTAATTATATTCAAAATTTTTTGGGTCTAAAGGCCGGCATGTAGCTGGCCTTCTTAATTAGGCATAACTTAGATTTTGGAGTGTCAGATATCTAAAAAAATACATGTTTTTAGATACATAAAAATAATAGTGTTTTTGAGCTTTTTTCAGTGAGCTCTAATTAAAGAATAGAAAATTTGAAAAAGTTTCAAAGATTTATCTTGATTTTAGTTATATTAAAAAAATTACAAAAAAATGAATTTGGCGTGTAGCAGCAGAACATTTTGGGGTTATTAGATATCTGAAAAGCATCCTTAAATCTATTCTGGCGGTCTTTCAAACACGCTACAAGAATTTTTAATTTTTTCCTTTGGGGGGATCCTTGCAAAAATTACTCACACTATCAAAATTTTGGGGGGACTAGTCCATACATGGGCAGCGACCAATTTCTGGGGGTCCAATGGGGCAAAAATGCCAAAAATAGCACCAAGAATTCGATTCTGGGGGTCTATCGATTTTTTTGGGGGAGTTCCGCCGGATTCTGGGGGTCTAGCAACCCCCCACGCCCATGTGTGGACTAGTCCCCTCTATCTCCAAAGCTACATGCCTGCTAAGGGAGCGACCACGTGACCTGGGCAGTAACCAAGTCCTGTGAGGGATCTGATGGGGCAAAACTACCAAAAATTGCACTAAAATTAAATTCTGGGGGTCTATCAATTATTTTGGGGATCCAGAATGAAAAAAAGGAAAAAATTTTTAGGAAAATGACGCAAAATGAAGACAGAAATGGATGAAAATTGAAAATCGTCTTCAAAAGTGTCAAAAATTAACTTGAGACTGTTATACCAGTTTTTGAGGTCATTTTGGCCCAATAAACTTAATTCTTGACTTTCTTCTCAGACAGGCTGACCCCCTCCCCCAGGACGAAGATGCTATGCATCTATGGTCCATCCAGACCAGCACGCCCATGTGTGCTGACCACCCCACGTACGTGTCGTACACCCATCGTTTTTTATTACTAATTGTTATTGCATATTATAAAATGCTGAATTTAAAATCTTTTTTGACTGTCAAAAATTTCAGACAAATAATTTCTTTCTTGAACGTTTCATTTAAATAACGATGTAATAGTAACTCTTTGATATTTGTGTGAGCAAGAAAAATGGTGCGGTTTTGGCAGGGTTCAGCTTGACTTATAATATGATAGAGGGGAATTTTCTGGAAAGTAAGACAACACTAATTGAAAGAAAACGCGAGAACTTTCTTGTACATTTGATTGAAATCACCTAGCAAAGTGATTCAAGGTAATTTCCACAATATTTTTGCATTAGGCGTCTTAGCTCTAGAAAAACTGCAGCTTTTTGATAATTTTTTATGTGAATTTGATGTTTTATGTGAAACTGATTTTCAATTGATGAAATCTAGAAAAGTGATAAAAAAAACGTTGAGAAATTTCTATTCAAAGTCAAAAAAAAGTCAAAAATATACACTCATTTTATCTCTACTTTGATATAAATAATTTGTGAGCTTCAAACACTCTTCATTTTAAAAAATTAGTTTCTAAGATGTACACCCTATTAAACAAATAAATATGTTATTTCCGCAATATTATTGCATTAGGTGTCTTAGCTCTAGAAAAACTGCTTGCGTGAATTTACATCTGTGGGAAGTAGGTATATTATATCCATGTATGTAGCCAAGCAGGCAATACAGCATAATATGCGCTACGCAGCAAGGCTGATGCAATCAATATTTGGGTATCCAACCGCCTACGCAATAAAAGGAATACGCCTGAGACGATATTGTTATAGTAGATAGGTAGGTACTTCACAAATTATGTACGTAGGTAGGTACGTGACGAGGGTTGGTATGGTATGTATGTAAGTACGTACTAGGTAGGGACTGACAGCGTCATATTATTGGTAGCAAGGCGGAGTATGCATAATGCCCGCCTACTTTCAAGAAAATTTCTGAAGTTCCGATTTTTGACAAATAACGCAATATGAAATCCGCATTTTGATTCATTATGCCTTTCCTTGGCGCTACTGAAATTATTATTCCTGCAATTGCAAGTCCCCAGCATGCAATTCTAGCCAAAGCATTTGGTTTTTCAAGAATAGATTTTACTGCAGTGTGGTCCGTCTCTACAGTCACTTTCTGTTGGTATAGATAAGGTCGGAAGTATTTGATGAATTCAACGACTGCTTGTGTCTCAAGTTCTGTCACTGCATAATTTTTCTCTGCTTTATCAAGGTGTGGCTAGCATATATTATTGGATGTTCTTTTCCATTCTCATAAATTTGTGATAAAACGGCTCCAATCCCTGTATATGATGCGTCTGTTTGTAATATGGAAGGCCTGCAAAAATCAGGATGGGCCAAAACAGGCAATTCAGTCAGTTTTTCTTTCAGAAACGCCTAGAAAAGATTTTATTTCTTTGATGTTTGTTGGTCTGAGTATCAGTTTGACGGCCTCAATTTTTTTGGGTCCAGCAGACAGCTTTAATTTCATGTGCTCATCATTTAATCTGTCGAGCAGAATTTCAAGTTGCTTAAGCATTTCTCCGTGTTGTGGGCGCAAAGATTGACACATCATCTAAATACACGAGGCATATGTTCCACTGTAGTCCTGAGAGAACTATGTCCATTAGCCTTGAGAAGGACGCGGTGCATTACACAAGCCAAAGAGTAAATAATTAAATCTGTATAGGCCCACCGGGCTATTGAATGCAGTCTTTTCTTTGTCAGTCTCCTTGATAGGAATACCGTAGTATGCATTTGATTGGTCTAAGGTGGTTAAGTATTCAAGGCCATTCAGAGTATCTAATATATTGTCTATATATTAGAGGAGAGGATATATGTTTTTCTTTGTTATGTTGTTTATTCCTCTAAAGTGTATACACATTTGATGTTTTCCATCTTTTTTCTGTACTAAAACAATGTTTGTAGACCAAGGCAAAATTCTGGGCCGAATGAGGTTTTTAGACTCAAGTGCTCTTATCTCCTCTATAATAATTTCTTTTTCTGCAGGCAAAGTACGGTAGGGATGTTTATGAACTAGTAGATTTCTTTCTGTGTCTATAGCATGTTTAAGTAAATTGGTTTTTCCTGAGTCTTTGTCATTCGTGGTGTACAGATTTGGATATTTCGAGAGCAGATTTATTATCTCGATCTGCTCACTTTTATTTAGCAACAATGAAATATCTACATTTCCTTCTATCCATCACACAAATTGGTTTGTGTTGTAATTACTTACAACTGTACTTATCATTGCATTCTCTTGATTCTGTGTTCTTTCTGTATTAATGAGATGTGTATTCATTGTGCCTAAACGCCTTTTGGCATATAATTTTACCTCATACACATTAGGATTCATGACTTGCACAGGCATTACCCCATTTTCTAGCACGGTAGATACAGAGTGAGCATAAAAACCTCCTCATTGTGTTGAGTGTTTTTGGGCACAAAAAACGACTTGCATTCCAGGTTGGTAACTGTCTGGTACTCTAGCCATTATTATTTGAATTGTTTGCAGCAAAATGATTTTGTCTGTGTCTATGATTATTGTACTCCTTGTTTCTGGTGGGCAATAGGTGAGTCCTCCATAAGGCATAGAAACATTTCAAAATCTTATAGTTGATTTTTCCAAATCTAAATTTATCTTTCTAAATCTGGAAATGAAATTTGAGCCTAACAGTAATTCTGCTGCACAGTTCTTTTGGATATGAAATAGAATCGTTTCATCCACATCATGAACCAAAACCGTTATTACTGCTGCTGACCCCAAAATTTTGATTTCCCTCCATTTGCTGCAATTGGGCGGACGGAACTTTTATACACCTGTAAATTTTGTAATTTTTCAGCAATCTTGCTATCCAGAAGGGAGTAGACTGCCCCCGTGTCTATAATTGCTAATACATTTATTTTGTCATTTATTATTACATCAACCTGTAATGTATACTTTTGTATTTTGCTTGCTTTTGCCACTAGTGCTATGCCGGCCGAGGATTCTTTGGGTGTCCCGGGAGTCCTTGTCCATGTAATTTTCTGTCGATCTGGCTTAAATGGCCGTATTTGCTGTGGTTTTATTATACTTCTTAATGCTTCGCCTAATCCACTGGGGGTAGGTGTGGATATATGGTGAGATGCATTAATCATTGCTGAATGCCTTCTGCTTATGTACAAATAAGCAAAGTAGACGACAATTGTAAATATCAGCACAATTATAAAGAGGTTTATTAATAATTGTACTGGCCCTTTGAGTAAAGAGTTAAAATTAGCAGATAAATTACTTTGACTCACAGTAATCAATTTCTCCATTACATTTTTGGTACTTTGCACAACAGTTTTGACCCCCGTCCCAGCCCCTATTAATGTTTTTCGAATTGCACTCGGACTAAGTTACATTTAGGCTGAGTAGTCTAAAAGTCGATGAACTGTTTTTTCTAGCTTTTGGGTTTTATAAAGATAATTTTGGATAAGTCCAAAAGTGGGTTCTTCAGCTGATAAGTGGTCATGGAAAACTACAGATGCATTAAATTGAAAAAGACTAAAATTCTTTTTCCAGTTTAAATCTAATGGTACATCTGAAACATGAATTAAACCATGTTATGTGGCCCAGTTATTTTTGTATCAAAAAAAATTGCAATTTTCCAATGTAAGCAATTTACTATTTCGGAAAAATGCACCAAGTCTCTACTCCGTGGAAGGACAAACCATACATTTCCATTGTGTTCTACAAGTGAGTACTTATAGCATGTGTTATTTATTTTATGATCAAAATGAATTTTAGTGACATTGACTGTTTGGCAGCCCCAGATGGTTAGGGCGTCGCCAGTAAAATCAGCTACCAAATTGTCTCATTGGAAAAAAGCATGAGCCCCAACAGTGGGGTCTAGGTATAGAAGCTGCCAGATTACATCTAAAGTTTGCTGAAGTTGATGACACAGTTTGAGCCAAATGCTCCAAAAACTTGGAATCTCTACTTGAAAAAAATTTGGATCTTGAGATAATTTAATCTTAAATTTACAGGATCAAGATCTTGTTTTTCAATTTTAATGATTTTTGGCGCATCTAATTTATTATTGGGGAAAAATGCCAAATTTCCGGTCTGAGTTAAATCTAACAACAACTCCCTGCTCTGAAATGAATGCATTTTGTATTCAGGACACTTTTTGTACTCCTCCTTAATCAAAAAGGCCGCCTGGAGATTGTCTATGATGATGTACCTATCACTTATTGAGGCGGGAAAAACGCCTTGGTGGATAAAAGGACAAATTTCTTGAACAATTTGCCCTGCCAAAGGTAAGTGGCTTCTAAATTTTTGCATTTTCCATACATGGGAGGGCATAAGCTTATGTCCCCCAGATCTGGAATAATACTTTGTCCAGTCCAACTGACAATCTGACCTTCCCCAATAACAAAATTGGTGACCGAGGTGCACACATCTTGACAACACCATGAAAATCGAATTTCGAGTTTTAAGTTTGTCGTCCAAAAA
The DNA here is from genome assembly GCA_036768485.1 of Mermis nigrescens. Classification (NCBI taxonomy): domain Eukaryota; kingdom Metazoa; phylum Nematoda; class Enoplea; order Mermithida; family Mermithidae; genus Mermis; species Mermis nigrescens. The sequence goes on from JAVLUZ010000154.1 coordinate 16,908,325, forward strand.
TCATTTTTATCCTTCTTTAAATGAATCTCTTGAAATTCTTTATTTTCGTTCAAAGTTTGACAAGTTTTGTAAGAAACTGGTTCATTTTCCGTTTTATCTGAGATTAAGCCTTTTCCACCAAAAAACTTATAATTAGTACACACTGTTCTAGTGATTTTCATGCATTTTACAGCAGAACTATTTTTGGGTTCAGTTCTCAGGACAAAAATTGTGACATCTTGCTTTTCTAGTCTCGGGAGTTCTCCTCCAGGTAAAATGCACTGGACAGAGTGGGGTCAATTTACGGGGTGCCCACTGCAACTTGTTTGGCAAATTTGAAATTCCCAATTTCCCATACCACACTGCGAAAGACTTGCCAGCAAAAAAGTCATAAGAGCATTTTCAGTCAAATTGTTTTTGTTCATTTTTCGAATTTTAAGTTGTTTACTAGATTTTATAAGTATGACATCAGATAACCCAACTGTAATATAATAAAGGCAACAAAGAATCAAAATAACTTGAGATAAGCACAATTTAAATAGATTATAAATAAGAGATGCAAAATTTACAAAAATTACTCCAAACGACTTAAATACGTAGCATGCAAGTGATAAGGGCAACTTAAATATATTTAAAATATTAAGCATATTAGATAGAATGTAAGTAAGTGAGAAATTTGAAAAATTGCACAAATTTAGACAATTTATTTTACGGCTTTTACAGATCATTGGCCTTTTTGTTGCTGATGGTTTCTTCTTTAGCCTTGTTGCTATTGTTGCTTTAGACGAGCTTGTAAAAACCCAGATTGTCACTGCCAGTTTGTGTTTTGTCCTCAGAGGCCAACTTGGACACGTCTGTAAAGAGACTGTTGTTTGTAAATAAGTTTTTGTCAAACTTTCAAACTTTGAGTTTAGCCAGCATATTTTTAATATTGAAAAACCAAGTCTTGAGTCTATTCTCACAAGAGTAAAAAGCTGGTGAGTTTTTGAAGTAGAATTGCTGATAATAAGACTTATGTTTGGACTCTTAGCAATTTTGCTTTTACTAAGTTTACCGAAGCTTTGACTAATTTGACCATATTTTTGTTTATTCTTGACAGAGAATTAGCCAAAAATGGCTAAATGCAAAACTCTGTCTATTCGCAAAAACTTATGGTTATTCTTGTTGGGCGTGAAATAAAAAACAATAGTACTTAAAGACTTGACAAACTTTCCGGTTTTCAATGTACAAAAATTTACTCGAATTTGATGAGAATGCTGTTCAGAGCTTCTCAAAGTATATCAGAAAATGCCTGAAAAAAGGTGATATTTACATATTATTTAAATTATGAAAATTTTTAAGTCCCAAGGCCAAATTTTACTTTGGGAATCTTCACACAACACACATAGACAAGCACATAGTCTCATCCATGTCCAGGGTTTTATTTCAAAGTTTAGCAAAGTTTGAAAATTTTTTTTTGTAAAGTTCAGAATTATTATTGTAAAGTTTGGAAAAATTTTTCGTTAAGTTTGGAAAATGTTTAGCAGAGTTTGGAAATAATTTTGCATGCTTATTGATTCGGACAACAAAAATAAAATTTCTCATTCAAATAGGGATAGTGAAAAATCAGAAGAATTCACATTATCTAATGAGCAACTAGAGAATATTGAAGAATCATTAGCAGCGCAACAAAGACTTCTCAATTCTACTTTTGAAGCATCTTCATTCACCATGCAGCAGCGCCTCTACATGCAGCACTGCAATAAGTAAATCACATTCAAAGGGCGCACGAGTTCAAATTCAGTGTGTCCTCCCAAGTACTTCAGTTATCAGAAATCCCAAATTTTCTCAACAAATTTTGGATTGTTCAAAAGATTTTGAATTTAAAAAATCTACTAAGCCACTGACTTGTAAAATGGCTAAAGATCCTGAAGAACTAAAAATACTATTAACAAGAGCATTTGAAGGGTTTGGACAACTCCTTCTTGAAGAAATGCAAAGTTTAAGAGACTATGCATACTAATGAAAATGCAGCTTCTTTACTGTGTCTTTGTACTATGTTTAATACCCAACCACCCAAACATTCATCTGGAAGTTTTGGTGATAATTTTGGCAAATGGTAAAAAAAAGTTTAAAAAATGTATGACTTTCCAAGGTGTAAGAAATGCATCATTGGAATATAAAATTGCACTTTTGGAGTCAAATGTAATGGGATAAGCCCTTGCCACCATACCTGGGCATGGGGGGTTTGACGAGGGGTATGCACCCCCAAGAAACCAAAATACTCTATAGAAATCTAAATACCTCTCCCAGTATTTAGTTTTTGAAATTTTCTTTATTTTTTTCAATTGTTCGATGCTAATAAATAGTGTTCCATGAGAAACGTTGAAAAATGGTGTTTTTTTGCCATACCACCATTTTTAGGGCTATTTTTTTACCTTTGAAAAAATCTTGTGTGCTTCCTCCCTAGAACTTTGGAGCTGCCTACCTATGGTTGCCACTCTTAATAGCGCTCAAAAACAAAAAGAGAAGCATCTTTTGACAATTTAGTTGACCATATAAGAACTGTATATTGTGAAGATAAGGATTCTGACATTTTCCAACAATAAATCTATAATGCAAAACAAAGGAGAACTGAGACCATTCTCGAATTTTTGGAGCATTTGAAAAGGCTAGCTAGATCAGCCTACCCCCAATTGGATACATAGAATCGAGAAGCTAAAAGCTATTTCAATAAAAGGATTACTCCTATAAATTTATGAAGCAGTAAAGTATCAAGATTTCCTTACTCTTTTTCATATCATTAAGAAAGCTCATTTTGCTGAAAGTCAGATTTTTAGAGAGAATATAGTAATTTATCCTACATCTTCTTCAAATGTTACCAATGTACATTACAATTTATCAATACAGCCTGATTTTAGAAAAGCAATGGATTGTGACCTGGAAGAAATAAAAGTTTGGTTACAGAGGCTATAGGGCCACAGCAACAATGCAAAATATGCTGCAGACAAGAACACAAAACGCACAATTGTTGTTTAAGAAACGCCATCAGAAGTTTTTTGACAGCTGATACTTTGGTGTGCCATAAGTGTGGCTGTATTGGGCACTATGCATACAGCTGCATATGATAATGAGTACTGAATATGAATATTGAATATTGAATATTGAATATATATATATATATATATATATATATATATATATATATATATATATATATATATATATATATATATATATATATATATATATATATATATATATATATATATATATATATATATATATATATATGAATACTGCATAATGAGTACCCTGTTTATAAAAATAATGAAAAAAAGAAATTAATATGGAAGTAATTTTTGAAATAACAGAGATTATAATGCTGATTATACAAATAGTAATCAAGTAAATCAGCAAGCACATAGTAAAAGCACAGAACGTAATAATAATGTTAGAATGCAATACGCAGAAAACAGGAGTCCAATACCTGTAAGGGAGTGACCTAATACTCCCACAAATGTAAAGAAAAATGTAAATTTTCATGCAAATTTAAATGAAATCAAGACAGATCCAAATACACTCAATACAGAAATTGATAAAAATTTGGGAAAATCTATCAGATATTTACATTTCCTCAACATTGATGATGAGGCGCTCCTCTCAAAAATAAATGCAGAAGGTTATGTGAACATTGTATCTCTCCCTACATCCACAGAGATTCAAGAAAACAAAAATGAGATGTTTCAAACCAGATCAGACAGATTCATTCCGGGGTGCTTTGGTCTGTTTTCCACCAAATTTGATAATGAGGAAATTAATGGAGATATTAACCCAAACAATCCTCTAACGCCAGATCATGCAGGACCTCCTATAACTCGATATATGTTATTTGTTGCCTGGGAATACATGAATTCACCTCACGTAAACAGAGTAAATTTCATCTTTGAGCAATAATGAATTAGACAAACTTCTCAAAATTCTACAGGATGGAAATGATGAAATGCCTGAATTTATTATTACTTTTGTGCCCAGCAAAAACATCACGGAAAGTATTCACAACATCATTCATGCCATTATTCCACTAATTTAGGAGAATCTCCCAATTCATCTTCATGAGCCGGAAAATTTTGAGTTTACAAGATGTTAGTGTCCCATTGCAAAATATTTAAAATTTAATGGAAATTATTGTTACAGAATTATTCAATTTGATCTATCCTTTACCGGCTTTGCCAATTTATGAATTTAAGCCACATTGAATATGCCTATTCTGTCCAAATGCACGCCACACTCATTCCGCCATACCATGGATTTGGCCCTCACATGGCAAAAAGCGTTTGATCACTGAAGACAAAAACTGCAAAAAAATGGAGATTAAAGCAAAAACAAAGTGGGATTTGTGAGCCTTGAGGTATGAATATTATTTATATTCTTATTATTTTAGATTGTTGTAATAAATGTTTTTGGCTTAAAATTTAATAGAAAAATTCATCAATTTTATCAGAAACATACTATATTACTGGGTAAATTGCCTTGTGTGTTTGTTAATTGTTCATATACTAGTATGCATACGTGGGCAGCAAGAAATTTCTGGGGGGTGGGGTGCAAGATTTTTTTGAAGGTCAAAAAATGGCCTTAAAAATGGTGGTATGGTGATAAAAACACCATTTTCCGACGTTTCTCATCAAGCACTATCCATTGGCATCAAAAATTGCGAAAAAAGCGAAATAAATTTTCAAAAATTGAATTCTGGGGGGGTATTTTGATTTCTGGGGGTACTTTGGTTTCTGGGGGATGCATACCCCCCGAACCCCCACGCCCAGGTGTGCTAGTATGTTGATTATCAAGATCACTAAACTAAATGCCCTACTTATGAGAAATATAATTTACATAGTCTCTTATTGAAATGCTGACTATGTAATGATTGTTCAAAAAGTAATATTTAAAGTTTACGAGTAGTTATATGTATGAGTCTGGCCCAAATGGTATAAGATGCGCAATGGTCAAGAATAGGCAATGGTTAAGAATGGGCAATGGTTAAGGATAGGAGGCCGGTTCCAGCAATAGTCTGTCCCCAGTGTTATAGCATATACAGTGTTGTAGCATGGCCCCAATGTAATAAGATAGGCAATGGTTAAGGATAGGCAATGGTCAAGGATAGGAGGCCGGTTCCAACCTTAGTCTGTCCTAGTCTTATAGCATATACAGTGTTATAGCATAGGGGTTGGCCTATGAGTCTGGCCCCCTCCCATATAATAAGGTACATATTGTTGGAGGATAGGAGGCTGGTTCCACCCAAAGTTGGCCCTCATGCTGTAAACCAGTAAAGTGTGGCAGACGCGCTTATATTCATATTTTGTCAATTAGTGCATAGATATGGTGGTAATTAAGCCACTTTGTCCAGTGCATGCATGCTATCTTACTTGATCTTTGTTGTCTTGAAAACTCATATTTATAAAAGAAATGTCCAAATTTTGAAACATCATGTTTATAAAGCTGGTGCTGCTTCCTACGCTTTTAATCCTGGTTATTTTACACTTGTCTAATCAACGCCACCAATCACTTCTAGTTATATGGTGGCCCTTAAAAGGGCCGTTGGGTTTAGAAATACAATTAAAAACGGATTGGAGAGTCAGTATTGATCAATCAATTTTCTTAAGCCATTAATTGCGGATATATCTTTAGGATCACATATCTGTTGTCATTGTTTGACTCGGCCTGCACAATTTTCATGGTCCGGCATGACAAGCTGGAAATGTTGCTCCAACCAAATGTATCAAAGAATGTGTGGGTGACAATCTGCCACTTTGCCCCATTGATCTTGTATTTGATGTATCCATAGTCGAATGAATGCTGGACCTGATTGGCCAACTTGTAATGCGGCACTGTGAATTAAGACATTGAAAATGGATTTTCTTCCTCCAGCAGCTCCCAAACTCTTTGCTCAACCAACGTGCTTGGCCACATGACCATAGTAGGTGAACTTTGTCAACTTAATTGGCCACTCCATTTGACCGCTTTGATACATTCCCCGTATACAAACCATTGTTTCTGAACAAATAAGCACACAAAGACACATGGGCACGGGTGCAGAAAGTTCTACAGAAAATTTGTACCGCCAAAAATTTGTACTGTTAAAAATTATTCTGCTGAAAATTTGTACTGCCTAAAATTTGTACCGCTTAAAATGTGATGTTTGCTTGGAAAATTTGTACCACTAAAAATTATACTGCTAAAAATTTGTACCGCTAAAAATTATACCTACCTCTGAAAAATTTGTACTGCTGAAAGTTCATACAGCTGAAAAATTCATACGGCTAAATTTATCTTATAAATATAGATGAAGTTAAGGCACATTCATACTTTGTCCAACTTTGTCCGATTTGGTGTCGGAATGCGAAAATTGACAAAACTGCTCCAACACGCACCAACATGAGTCCGACATTATCCGACATCATGCAACACGCGTCCAACTTTTCTTTGCGCATGACGTCATAATCTGTTTTACAATGCGACTTTTTTGTTGGAACGGACAAGTTGAGTTGGTTTCAACTTTCATCCGTCCGACACACATGAAATTTAATCTACAGCGTGTAGGAAGATTGGTGTGACATGTAAAGCATTACACGCCTTGTTTATTTTGTACTATTTCATTTTTCAAGCTTTAAATTTTTGATTAATTTATTGCTCTGTATTAGTCATATAAAAGCGCTGTGACATATCGTGTCTCGTTTATTTTGTACAATTTATTGTTGCAGTCAATTTATTTTATTGTATTTTTCAGGTTTAAAATTTAATTAATTGCAAATGGCTAATGACAATTTTGACAACGTTACTAGGGAGTTATTAATCATAGCTGTTAAAAAACATTCATAATTGTGGAAGATAAGTTTAAATAAATTAATAAGTAAAAATAAATTGGCGCATGAAACGAACTCCGATACTTTCAACATTTAATTTTTATTTCTGGAGGGAGGGGGGGTGAAAAAATTTTTAAACGTCAAAAAGGGTCTTGAAAATGGTTGTATGGCGAAAAAAACACAATTTTTCGACATTTCTCATTGAGCACTATCCAATAGCATCAAAATATTGAGGAAAAACAAAAATAATTTTTAAAAATTGAATTCTGGGGAGTATTTGGTTTCTGGGGGCATTCTAGTTTCTGGGGGTTACATACTCCCAACCACACCTGGGCGTGGGGGATTTGGGGGTAAGCACCCCCCAGAAACCAAAATACCACCCCAGAAATCAAAATACCCCCCAGACTTCAATTTTTGAAGAATTTTTTTTGTTTTTTTTTGCAATTTTTTGATGTTAATGGATAGTGTTTGATGAAAAACGTCGAAAAATGGTGTTTTTTCGCCAAAGCACCATTTTTAAGGCCATTTTTTTACCTTCAAAAAATCTTGCAACCCCTCAGAATTTTCTTGCTGCCCACGTATGCTCCCACGCCCAGTTATGGTAGTTATGGTACAAACGCTGTTCAACAGAGAGACAATATAAAAACATCAATGTTTATTGCGCTGAAAATATTAATTTTTAGTCGGAAGAAGTTGGATGAAGTATGAATGAGAGTCGGATCCGATGTCCGATCCGACATCGGACAACACCGCATGTTGCATCCTGTAGGATGCGTGTCGGGCAGAGTCGGATGCGACTCTGCCCTACATGCGTCCGACAGGATGCAACATGCGGTGTCGTCCGATGTCGGATTGGACAAAGTATGAATGAGCCTTTAGTGTTAAGATTCATTTGTCTAATTATTTAGGGTGGATTGTATTGTGGTCATTTATGTCTGTCTCTTGTTTATAAACATAATTGACTTATAGTAATTAATTTGTCAAGTTTTATTTTCCAGATAAAACTTGACTCAATGAACTCAAGCTGGCAAAACAATAAAGGACACCGAGGACATGCAGCAATGAACGTGCATGAATAAATGCATGAAAATGAAATACAGCAATATCTGTGTTATATGATTATAGGCTTTTTACTCTAGCAACATATGCACACTATATTATGGTAAGATCTAACATACCATGCATGATGAAGTCATTTGAACAAATGCTAAATTCTCAATTCAAGAAAAAAACAAGCAGAGCACACAGTGGAAAGCAAGCTAATATTTAATGTGCAGTGAAAATTGGAAATAGCTTGAATAACAAAATACACAAACTTCAACTCCTTTTGACTGTTATGTCAGAAAAGAAGGAAAGCTTCAAATAATAATATGCACAATATGGAAAACAAGTAAGTATCTGGAAAGTTTGTTATATTTCATAGCAAATTAGATCTTAATTATACATCAATTTTTATTCACAATCTTACCATTCTCCATCTAATTTTATGATCTTACTAATATTAATTGTCAATCAGATGTTCTTGACAATCTTACTTACAGATCACTACCAAATATTAGCAAATATTAGTATAAACAAATAAAATGAAATTAAGGGTCTCATGGGACCCACTTGGCATTAAAGCAGGCATAAGAAAATCACTAATATTGGCACAATTTTACTCTGTATGGCTGTTGACTCCTTATTCTAGAAAATATCAAAATGTAAGGGTAAGTGGGCGCGCTTCTCGGATTGCCCCCAAAAATCTGACAGGCAAAGATCACATTAGATAAATTTACTTGTCGGAGAGAGTGTTAAATTAAACAATACACGGATATTTAAATGTGATTATGACCTCCTATCACTTATATTAAAATAATATGTTACCTAGTTAAGATTGTTATAGGAATACATTATTAAAAACCCACTAAATTATCAGCTTGCATCAATTGTACATTGAGACTGTTACACTGTATACCTGTGTTAGCTTGTAAGCACAATTATAAAAAAACAGAAAACAAAACAAATGAAAAAATGAAATCTGCATATTACTGTGTACGACTATTGTACAACTTATTATTTATATGAATAATTTCCTTAGCCTGCATTTTTGGATTCACAATCTCAAGATTCAGATACATAATGCAAGTATTTTAAATGGTCAACTCAGTTTCTGGCAGAATTTTTGGGCTAAACTAGGCTTAGTAACATGTGATGTCTTTAGAATTAAGTCGCCTATTGTGTAATTTATGTGATGAATATTCTTATAATACTGCACAGTATATGATTTCTGCAGAGCAGCATTGTTTTGCTGCTCTACTGTAATAGCCTGTGTGGAAAACTGTTTTACTTTTATGGCGTGATTGTCTATGTCAATTATATGAATTGATGGGAAAAAATTAAGAGCTGCGTCTGTAGATAAAATGGGATGATGACTATACTAAAGCTCAAAAGGAGGGAAACCCATGGCTTCATGTTTATGTACATTTAATATGAAAAGAGCGTATGGTAAATAGTTGTCCCAATCTGTATGCCATAGGTCTATATACATATGAATGCGCGTTACAAGAGTATTGTTGATGCATTCTACTTCCCCATTGGCCATAGGGTGGTAGGCCAATGAGTGTACTTTGTGCGTCCTACATAAAGTCATAATTTCCAAGAAAAGGGCCAAAATAAAATCCAAACAACAATCACAATGAATAGAGCTACTTTGTGACAGTAGCTCTAGGACTCATACTCTCTAATGAAAGTTCTAAAAAAATCAAACAAGTTGTATGATCTCTAGTCAAAACAAAACATTTTATCCACAAATTTCTGTTAATCTTAACAACTCAAAAGACCAATCAATTTTCAATACTCTTAATGCACTGATTGATACTGGATCCAAAATAACACTTATTTCTAAAAGTATAGTAGCAAAATTCAAGTTTAAAATATCATCATCTATTAAATCTATCACTCAAGCCGCTGGTTTTAAATCTTGTTTATTAGGTGCAGTCTGGATGCATTAAGACTTAAGTAACCACAATTTTTATGAATCTACATTGTTGAAAATTGCCAAATTAATCTGATTCTTGGAAATGATTATGTTTGCCACTTTTTCACTGTGAAACTTAATTGGCATAAAGGAATCATGGAATTAGGTCCAAACTCAATTCCCATCATTGAATCACTCTACATTTTTGATGCTCTACATGGAATTATAAGACTCCTAATCAAATAACCATACCCTACAGAGTATGCATATCATGTACAACACACCTGGGTGTGATGGTTTGGTAGGGTATGCACCCCCCAGAAACCAAAATACCCCTAGAAATCAAAATACTCCCATCAGAATTCAATTTTTGAAAATTTTTTCGTTTTTTCGCAATTTTTTGATGCCGATGGATAGTGCTTGATGAGAAACGCTCGAAAAATGGTGTTTTTATCGCCATACCACCATTTTTAAGGCCATTTTTTGACCTTCAGAAAAATCTTGCACCCCCCCCCAAATTTTCTTGCTGCCCACGTATGATGTACAATACTGTTCTGCCTCTATATGACACCATTGAAAATGTACTGTTTGAACATGTTGATAATTAGCTGCCAAACAATGGGCACAATTAAGTTGTTTGCTCTTATTCCCTCATGAATCACAGATACCCATCAGCATTTTAAAGTTAAAACATTGTGCACCACTTTAACTTTATGCCTGCACAATGTTAGGCCAAATAAGAATGTTTGTCCTCCCCATGCAAGAAAAATCAGCCAAAGAACCTTAAAAACTACTCAAAACATAAATTTTTCCAAAATTCCTGATGTTCCTCACATTCCCAACTCTGACAAATAAAAACTATCAAAGCTTCTGTCAAAATTTCCCAATGTTTTTGCTAATAATGATGGTGAACAAGGCAGAACAGAACTTGTCAATTATCATATTGATACTGATTCCGCTCAACCCCTAGAACAACAATTTTATCATGTCCCTCATAATCAGTGTGAAACCATAGTCACTAAAATTGAGAAAATGTTAGATCAAAACGTTATTTGCCAGCCCGATTGTTTTGGTCCCCAAGAAAACTGGTGGCTTCTATTTTTGTGTTGATTAATGAAAATTAAACTTGGTGACTAAAAAAGACTTCCACCCTCTCCGCTGTATCAATGACATTATGAAACACTCATTAAATGTGCATATTTTTACAACTCTTGGTTAAGCCTGGGTATATTGGCAGATCCCTCCTGACCTGGAATCTCAAGAAAAAAATACATTTATCACATACAATGGTCTCTATAAATTTAAAGTTCTCCCTCTCGGTCTCCGCAATGCTCCTGTCACATTCAGCGCTTAATTGACCTTTTGCTCTCTGGCCTACAATGAGAAATCAGCCTCATATACCTCAATAATATTCTAAGTTTTAGCCACACACTTGAAGAACATTTTGAGCACATTGAAATCATTCCATCAAAACTTAAATTTACCGATCTAAAATTATGCCTAGAAAAATTTAAATTTGCTCAAAGCTCAGTTTTGTATTTGTACTGTCATCTCAGAGTCGGGAATCTTTTTAATCCCCAGGAAGGTTCATACATCAAAGATTTTCCTCTCCTACAAATCTAGAAAAAATCAAGTTTTTAAAGAATTGCTAGATACTATTGCCATTTTATTCACAACTTCTCATTAATTGCTTCTATTCTTTACAACCTCATCAAAAAAGATAAAGAATTTGTTTGTTCTGATTTATGCCAAGAAGCATTTGAAAATCTCCAAAAACGCTCTTACTTCTGCACCACTTTTGATCTTCCCAATTTTTCAAAATCTTATATTATCCAAACTGATGCACCAGGCCAAGGTATTATAGCCATCCTTGCTCAAGAGCACCATGGAAAAGACCACCCCATTGCCTATGCTATTTGAAGTCTCAAAGCAGCTAATGCACCCCATTTTTGAAAAGGAGGCCCTTGCTGTAGTCTGGTTGATTAAATATTTCCGCTCTTTCATTTATCAACAGAAACTCATAAGAGTGACTGATCATGCTGCGCTTCAATACATACTAAGAGAACCAATAAAATAAAAAATAAAAATAAGAACCAATAAAACCAAAGACACCAATACCTTGTATTGCTCACTGGGGCCTAACTTTCCAAGAATATGATTTTGAAATCCGTTAAAGACTTCAGAAAAGGCAAGCTAATGCAGATGCACTTCCATGTTTACCATGCCATCTTTCCACTGCTACATTAAATAAGACTAATCTCTTAGATAATTTTCAAAAAATCAGCAATCTGATACTTTATGCACATTTCTAATTGCTTCTCTTTGCATGGTGAATTACCTAATGATAAATCAGCATGCCACATTACCTTGACTAGTCATAAATTTGATGATATTTACAAACAAGTGGGAAAGGTAAAATCCGGTTTTTGATGGAAGATGGTTAATTTTCAATATTGTTGATTGTGTCAAAATCATGTTGTTTCTCACCAAATTCATTTATTTCTGAAGAAAATTCAAAAGCGCAACCAAAAATGGAAAAAATTAAACAAAAATGGAATGAACATTTTTTTCCATTTTTGTAGATTTTCCATTTATACTTACGCTTAAATAATTTTTCCAAAAATTGAGAAATTTGTTGAATTACAAAACGAGTTTAACATTTACAACCAAAAAGTTTGAAAATTAATCATTTCCCATTGAAAATGAAGAAAATATAAAATTTTCCATTTTCCATTTCCAAAAAGCCTGTTTTTACATTTTCTGGCAATTTTCTCATCTGCAACAAAATTGTTGTAGTCAAAGTGGATAATGATTCTTTGTGGATCTGATAAGGTCAATTTTTTTCTAGAGAGAAGAATTTTGAGTGAAAACATGAAGGAATGAACAATTTTCAGTTTTTTATTATTGTAGACCTTTTCCATTTTTAGTTACGCTTCTGAATTTCTTTAAAAAAAAGAAAAATTTGGTGAGAAACGACATGAGTTTGAGATTTACAACCAAAAATTTTGAAAATGAACCATTTCCCTTTGAAAATAAAAAGAATGGAAAATTTTCCATTTTCCATGTCTGGGTTTTACCCTATTTTTCCATTTTCTGGAAATTTTCCATCTGTGACCAGATTGTTGCAGTCAAAGTGAGATGACAATGTTTTCGGATCTGGGAGGTCAATCTTTTCAAAAGAGGAGAATTCTGAGTGAAAAGACAAAGAAATGGACAATTTTCCATTTATTTCTATTTTTTTTAATTTTTTCTATTTTTAGTCAAGCTTTTGAAATTTCTTCAAAAATATAAAAATTTGGTGAGAAACAACATGAGTTTGACATAAATGACCAAAAATTTAGAAAATGAACCATTTTCCATTGAAAATGAAGGAAAAGGAAAATTCCCATTTTCCATCTTCCATTTTCAATTTTCAGCTTTTACCAACTTTTACATTTCCCATTTTCCAGCTTTTACCTATTTTTCCATTTTCCATTTCTGGCTTCTACCCATTTTCCATTTCTATTTCCGGATTTCATCCACGCCCATAAACAAATCCCTCTGCTTCATAAGTCATCAAAAGCATTCACGTCCTGAGCATCTACTTGTAGTGCTTGAATCTCTTCACCAAAATCTTATTTGCGAATTTCAAAATAGTTCTTTTTGCTGGCCATTTATGCTTCAAGAAAACGTATTCAAGGATAAAAGAATGCTTTTTCTATTCAGGAGTATTTTAATATAAACACTCACTGCAAAAATATTTAGATTGCCTAACTCTAAAATTGCCCTCACACCCTCACTTGAATTACCCTTCCCTTTATCCAATCCCAGTCCACAACCCATTTGATAAAGGAGCAATCAATATTTTAGGACCCTCTAAATGACCAAAAAGGCAATTGTTATATATATTCATTTTTACTGAATATCCCACAAAATACAAACACATGTGCCATACCTAACACTCTTGCAAGAACTGTTGCAGAATGATTTCTCAACGAAAGTATTTTACAACATGGAGCACCTTGGCAGCTACTCCCTGATCAAGGTTCAAATTATATGTCCAAAGTTTTCAATAAAATTTGTCTTCTTTGTAATACCAAAAAAGATTAAAACCACACCCTATCACCCCCAAACAGACGGACTCATTGAATGCTTCAATAAAACTCTTGCTAGCATGCTTTCCATGTATATTAATCCAAGTCACTGACTGAGGTAAATTTCTTCCATTAACAATTTTTGCTTGTAGCACATCAGAACAAGCATACACTTAATTTTCACCATTCTATTTACTTTATGGTCGCCAATCACACTTGCCAATCAAAATCACAATTCAGAATAAACTTATAGCATTGATTTATTGCATTGATCTTTCTGATTATAGCACTAAAATTGCTCACCTCCTAAATGCTGCTTGGGAAACTGCATGCTACCACATTTTGGACTCTCAAAGTACTAAATAAATTCACTGCAATGAAAAGGCTAATGACATTCAATATGAAATTGGAAATTCTAGTATTTGAATTTTTACCAGCTTCTATAATTGGCTAAATCTCCTAATTCTTGCATCTCTGGATTAGCCCCTACAAAATTACTCATATTTTATACCCCTCTGTTCTTAAACAACCAAACTCTGATGTTAAGCTGAAAACTGAATGGGTCCATATTAATCACCTAAAACATGTTAAACAGATACCTTGCTTAACCTCAAATGAATATAGCATGCAGCATGTAATTAAGGCTACAACCCTGCATCACAATCAAAAAGCACACACTCTCATGATTTATGTTCTGGCAACTAAGTAATTTTAAAATGCTTAACCTATGTACATAATTTCACACTTACTTACCATCATCACATTTCAGGAAAATGTCTGAGAACTAGAGAAGCATTTCCAATTTCTCAACATGATGAACCACATTCACCAAGCAGTAATCTTGAGCATATGGGGAACTGGAAGCCCCTATACCCCTCAAATTATCTGAAATCAACAACTCCAAATCAAACAAAGCCATGGAAATACCACCCAACCAACCCTCAATAATCCTCAAACAACAAAATGAGGCATACAAGAATTGGATGATAGCTGGTTATGCCAATTCCTTTGCCTTCCACTAAGGATCAATCAACCCTACCAATGCCTTATAGATGTCAAAGATAAATGGCATGCAGAATCCTCAACAAATTAATTGGTCTGCATTCCAATGTCTTTGGAGTGACTATTAGCTATGCTAAAAACATTATCTCTACAACGCACTTGCCTCCAAATTTCATCTATAATTTTATGACTGAACAGCTTCCTGCTCATTTTTGATCTTCTTAAATTAAATGACATTCCAACTGGCCTTTTCCTGAATCAGAATAAATATTTCATACTGGTGCAACGCCAATCAATTAACTGATCTAGTAATATTTGATGACAACCTGCAACATTCTGTGGTCATCATTGATGTTGGCAATGTTATCATCTAAGTTAGCTCAGAGTACCTGGATCACCTGAACAAATTGTAAGCATAAGTGAATAGGATTTCAATGGGCCGAAATTCTATTTGTTCAACAATCTGCTGACTTCTTGAAAATGAGAAGTTCTTAGGGAAGAATGCATCTTCCTCCCAAGATATCAATATGCCCCCTCAGAATTCAATTTTTTGAAATTTGTTCTGTTTCTTTTCATCAATTTCGGATGTCAGTGGATGGTGCTAAATGAGCAACTTTGAAAATTGTGTTTTTTCACCCTACCACCATTTTGACCTCTGAAAAGTATTGCACACCCTAGCCCCAGAGTTTTGGTTCTGCCTATGTATGATGCTGTCCAGCTCTACCATCAATAAAGTGACTCAAACCATGCCTGACTTCATTCTTGGTGCAAAGGTTCAAGTGATGTTGGCTTTGCTACTCACTCTGAAGCCAGAAGTCAGACACCTCAGGCACTTGATAATGTCCAAGTTGAGCAAACTTCTTAAATAGATTATTCAACACAGAGAAGAATTGTAACTCAATCATGTATGCAAGGAAGAGATCCAGTGGTGATTCAATCGCCTGGTTTACCTATAAGATTTGCACATGTTATGCAGACAGGATTGTGTCTTGGCAAAGTTTATTGTAACTTTGATGATGAGTTGTTGTTAGCATTCTGTATTCCAAACAATCCTATTGTGGACAAGAAGGCTCATGTTATTCCATTCAGTACTCATGGTCACTTATTACTTCAGAGAACTAGACTGAATAGGATTCTTCAGGTTGCTAATTATCTGGCAAATTTAGCTACAGCATAATATATGTCTTTAATTATGTTTTAAAATATTTCATTATGTAAAATATATTTAGCATATGGTATGATAAGTTGTATATGGCATGCAAGGATGGTGATGCAGATATATAGCACTCTCCCATTAAAAGAGAACCTCCTTATTCAAGGTGCATGCTGTGTAATGCTAATGGGGTAATCTCTGTCTGCGAGTAATGGCGCTAGTATAATAACCATCCTCTAAAGTCCTCTTGGGATGCTGATGGGGAGAAAATGCCCATCTCCAGTTCAATGGTGGCGACCATACGTGCAGCAAAAAAAATTCTGGGGGGGGTGCAAGATTTTTGAAAGTCAAAAAAATTGCCTTAAATATGGTGGTAGGGCAATAAAAACACCATTTTGACGTTTCTCATCAAGCACTATTTATTGGCATCAAAAAATTGCAAAAAACGAAAAAAATCTTTCAAAAATTGAATTCTGGGGGGGGGGGTATTTTGATTTCTGGGGGGTATTTTGTTTTCTGGGGGGTGCATACCCCCAAACCCCCCACGCCCAGGTGTGGTGGCGACCATGGGATCATTGATTGTCATGGAACCAGCACTACTTGGATGGAAGCCATAATGGGTCTGTGCAGCATATGCCACCAACTGACTTCTACACCAGATGAGCAATGCAGCAGTGCTTCACATACTAAATGGTCATCTGGAGAACAAAACCAGATGTTGGCAACAGGCCCTAGTAATAGGCCAGTTGACAGAATACCCTCGTCGCATCATTATGGATATGGCACCAAACAGTTCAAGCAAATTAAGCTAGAGTGTCCTTAAGAAATTATGCACTCAGGCATGGCCCGGCCTGTGCAACAAGGTTGACAAGGGTTCCCAATGAATGGATGTTGTTGGGACGTGAAGTGTCTAGTCCTGCAACAGAAGAGCAACTCAAGCAATATTTGAATAGTGACACTAAATATTGGATTACTAACTGGCCAATCAAATGAGCTTGCCATCATGCTGCAAGAATGCCACATCAATGTCTGTGCACTGCAGGAGACCCAATGGAGTGCATTGGCAAAGGCTACAAAGTCATCTACAACAGTTGTGCAAGGACATGGAATGGAGTTGGTATTGCAATCTCAAAGCCTTTCCAAAATGCAGTTGCTGAAGTCCAGCATTACAACAACTGTCTCATGAAGATTGTAATCATTACGGTGAAGCTCCACATACAATTCTTCTCTGCATACGCATCACAAAGTGGATGCTCCAACTTGGACAAAGATGCTTTTTTCTTCCCTGCATACTCATCACAAAGTGGATGCTCCGACTTGGACAAAGATGCTTTTTGGGCTTAGCTTAATGGAAAGACCAAATATTTACCGCTGAATGAATACATTATTGTCACGGGTGACCTAAACAGCCATGTTGGCAAGATGAAAGATGGTTACAACCACACCTGGGCGTGGGGGCGTTTGGGGGGTATGCACATCCCCAGAAACCAAAATACCCCCCCAGAAATCAAAATACCCCCCCAGAATTCAATTTTTGAAAAATTTTTTTTCGTTTTTTTTGCAATTTTTTGATGCCAATAGATAGTGCTTGATGAGAAACGTCAAAAAATGGTGTTTTTATTGCCCTACCACCATTTTTAAGGCCATTTTTGACTTTCAAAAAATTTTGCACCCCATCCCCCAGAATTTTTTTGCTGCCCACGTATGGTTGCAATTGCCATGGTGGATACAGTTGTGGAACTCAAAACAATGATGGCAAACATATCTTTGAGGACGCCAATACCCATGACCTTATCATCACAAACACGTGGTTATGCAAGCAACCATCTCATCTCTTCACCTACTACAGCAGCAACACAAAATCACAAATTTACTATATCCTGGCTAGAAGATGCAATCTGAAGTCCGTCCTTGATGCCAAGGCCATCCCTTACAAAATGGTTGCTGCCCAGCATTGTCCAGTGACCTGCTGACTCCGCATAGAACCGCTGAAGGAAAATAAAGTAGAACAAAATGGCCCAGCTTGCATAAAATGGTGGAAGTTAAAGGAAAAAGAGGCCAATGTGATCTCACGTATTCAGCTGCCACCCATCATGACGGTTTAAAAAACCTGGAATAAAACAAAACAAACCATTTTAGAAGCAGTAAATATGGTACTCGGCATGACAAAGCCTGGACGTAAACAGATTGACAAAGAAACGTTGCTGTCGACAGATGAAGTAAAGGCAAAGGTCCATGAGAGAAAACGCCTCTACCACATCTTTCTTGCTGACAGAAGTCAAGAAAATTGGCAGAAATATTGCAAGGCCCAAAGCAATGCAAAAATGGCCATAACTGCTGCCAAAACTGTCCACTATGACAAATTGTACAAGAAACTTGACATGTGCAAAGGAGAACATGACATCTACTACCTTATAAAGTCTTGCCATAGGCAAACTGAGGACATCAAGAAGTTTTTCGGTGTCAATGACAAAAATGGACAATTGATTAATTACAGTAGGAAGGCCACCAAACCCTGGTGGAACTACTTCAAAAATATCTCTATTGAGGAGTTTCCACATCCACCAATCTCATCAGCCCTTCCCACTCTTGGCCCAGTGCAGCTGATCACAGCCAATGAAGTTTCCAATGCACTGAAACAAATGAAGCCAGGCAAAGCTAATAGGACCAGGCAACCTGTCGGCAAAGCTTTGGAAATCAAGATGTTGACATTCCAGTGACTGGTTGGCAGTTAGCACAGTTTTTCAACAAAGTCATTTTGGAGTAGAAGACACCCATCAAATGGCAGATCAGAACAGTCCCAATCTGGATCTGGAAGAAGAAAGGCAATCCAGCAGAGTGTGTCTACTACTGGCCGATCAGACTGCTTTTGCACACAATGAAGATTCTCAAGCAAATCCTCGATTAGCAAATTTGCAACATTGTCCGCCTAACAGTCAATCAAGCTGGATTTGTTAAGAACTGTGGAATGACTGATGCAATTCACGCCACCCATGCTACTGTTTGAGAAGCATCAAGAGAAGCAGTAACCTTTGCACATTGCCTTCCTTGAGCTCAAAAAAGCTTTAGTCTGAGTACCATACAAAGTCATCTGGCATGCGCTACAAAGGCACAAAGCTGCTGAAGAGCTGGTTGAGTGAGTGAAGTTGCTCTACAAAGAGCCAAAAAGCTGGGTGCAAGCAGCTGCTGGATTGTCAAAGGACTTCCAAATTACTGTGGGTGTCCACCAAGGATTGACCTTGTCACCGCTTTTATTTATCCTTATGATGGATGTCATACAAGAGACCTCCAAAAGCTAGCACCATTGACAATCCTCTATGCTAACAACATTATGCTTGCCTCCAAAAAGATGGCCAACCTTGGACAACAAGTCCAGAGCTGCAGCAACTGGCTAGCAACCTTTGGCCTATGGCTTAATGTCAAGAAAACAGAGTACATGACGACAGACCCAAATGAACATAATACGATTAAGATTGACAGCATTGACTTGCCAAGAGCCAAGACATTTAAATACCTCGGCTCTTCAATTGCTGTCAATGGAAGCCTGAAACACAAATTGGCCACACAAGTGAATGCAGCCTGGATGAAGTGGCGCATGACATCCAACATTATGTGTGACAGAAAGATCAATAACTGCTAAAATCAATGATATACCAAAGCATTGTCCATCCCGTCATGCTTTATGGCACTAAGTGTTGGCCTGTCACAAAAGTGTCATAGAAACAAAGATGCTGTGATGGATCTCTGGCATCACTAGACTTGACCACACACGTAATGATGACATCTGGCAGAGGTATGGCATTGCCCCTATCCCTGACAAATAACGTGAAACTTGACTTGGTTGGTTCAGACACATTCTACGTACCATGATTAGACACTTGCCAAAATTGGCTTCCCCCTAGAAGTCACCGGAAAAAGACTGAAGGGATGACCGAAACAACGCTGGCTGGACACACTGCACAACAACCTCAGAAGTGCTGGCCTACATCCCAACCAAGCCCACAATTGTATCAAATGAAGCCAGAAATTCAGAACAGCGGACCCTGCTGTCACACGGGAAAAGCGCTAAAGAAAAAGAATAAAGAGATAATGTGTTGTATATGTGTTATTGTATGTTGTTTAGTTTTTAACATTATTTTTTAATTTCTTAAGATTGAATTGTCAAGAATTTCCAATTGCTTAAGCTCAATTGTTCCATGGCCAAGACCATGTAATCAATGTAACTGATGATATATAATTGCCTGAAGATGCTTCGCCACTTGATTTGTTAAATGCATGGGTTGGGGACTTGTCTGGTATGCAAATCTCAAATGCTCACCAGGTACTGGTTAAATCTGAATTTTCTATAACAACATATTAAAGTGCTGGAAGATTCTTTATTTGCTTTGTTGATTGGATTCATTCTGTTGATTTGCTATTGATCAGTTTATTTGTTATTGGAGATATGCATAATCCATTGTAGCCCCAAAGAATTGTTATTGGATCAAAGTTAGGGAAGGGATTCCCTTTGATTTCCCACTTTTTATGTTTCTACCTACTGTTGACAAAGACAGGTCCTTATGTACTTTATTGCTCAAACTATTATGTGATCAATACGTGATTAAGATTACTTGTTGTTTGCCAGCCTTTATATGTGTTTTAAGTACTTGTCTGTCAGCTTTACAAATTTAATGCATTAATATACAGTGTTATTTATATTTGTGCTCTGTTTAATGGGAGCTATAAACTACAGTACTCTGATGCTTACAAACTTTTGTTATAGCCTTGCTCTGCAGAGTTCTGTACATTTATGTGCTTGCCCTATTGTTTTTTGGTAAGTCAGATATGTACTGTCTTATATAATCTGGCTAATCTTACAGATGCACTAGCTTTTCAACCAAACTAGTGGCATAACTGCAACAATGGTTCTAGAGTTACAGGTGGACAAAGTGAGTTAATGGCACAGACTGCAGTACAACATATTGATGTGTTTATTGAATTTATTTTATGTATACATATACGAACTGGCCCTTAGACCTTTGGCCAATGGTCAAAACTCTTATGTAAAAGTTGTGTTAAAATTTGAAATTGACCAGAAATATGGTATCTAATTTGTTTAGAAAAATAATGTGTGCTGAAGAAGCAGCCATTCTAGAGTGCGCAGTTGCCTTGTACACTCATACTTCAGACAAAGACCATGAAAGTGAGTCCATGTTAGTAGAAGCAATTACACAAGGCTTACTTGGGCCCAGACAGCATGAGCATCTGCAGAAGAACACTTCCAATGAGACTGTAGTGGCATAGAGCCATCTATTGAACAACTGCAGCAGGAGGAGCAATCAACAAGCAGGCAATGATGGCAGATTTGCAGACATCCATTCATTCACATTTTTGTTTGGTATGTATTACCACTGCTATTCTCGACAGAGTTCCTAGTGAAAGATAATAGTATTGTTGCATTACTGCTATTATTGTGTCACAGCTAATGTATTACATTCTGGGAGAAGAGTGTTGTTTTTAATATTATATTTAATTTTCTTAGTATATCACATTCATGTATTACTCAACTTCATATTTATATTAGATAGCCTTATCATTGCAGCACATTATCTTTTCACATGAATTCATTATTTAGTCCCATTGTGTATGTGTACCATGCAATTCCAGGACATGTGTCCTGTAAATATTATTATAAGGGTCTGTGAAGCATGTCACTCAGATATTGTTACATTTTGGCATCTTTTAAATCTATGTAAATTTTTATAAGCTGCATCCACATTTAAAATTACCTTATTACTGATGCTCTTGTTTTCATCATTACATGCATTACCTTTATTGGCTGTTGAAACATTTATTGATCCGTGTGCTTTATTTGTATCATTTTTGGTCAAGATAACATTGATTGGTGAATTGTCACATTTTCTTAGTATATTAATTTCACTTTTAAATTGATAGCAAGAGCAAATTTCTATTCATGCATGACTATTTGACTTAAGGCCCTGCTATACTTCCCGCCGCGCGGCGGCTCGCGTTGACAAAATGTGCTGCTATACTTCCACGCGGCACCACGCGGCGCCGCTTGGCGGCACTGCGCAGCGCTGCGCGCCTGCAGCGTGCACGCTGGCGCATCGCTGCGGCGCCGCGCGGCGCCGCGCGGTGCCGCGTGGCAGATAAATTGAAGTTTGAACACTGTTCAAACTTTTGCCACGCGGTGGGACGCGGCGGCCTATATTCATCATGTATTTATGAAGGAAAGCTTGATTTTAGCATTTATTATGATGTACTGATGTTTATGCATACGTGAAAGCGTGAAAATTGAATATATAATCGATTTTTAAGATGTCTGTGTTAGTGTTATTTTGGTAGCCCAAAAATATTTAAAATATGATATTGGTATAGTAAGCTTAATTTTAGTATGATACAAATATGATATTTCGCAATTGTTTATTTGAAATATGATATATTTTTGATATTTGGTATATATTTAATATGTTTTTGGTAGGTAGTGGGTGGGTAGGTAGGTGCATATGTATACCTATTATGTATTTTCTGCAACCATTTCAAAGTAGGTATCTATGTAAGCAAAATAGTTGGGGAATTAAATGCATGCATATCAATGCACTATAATAAATTATGGCTTAATTTTAAGACTCGTTTTTTTTATTTCAAGAGTCAAAAGACAAATTATGTAAGTGATCAATATTTTTTGAATGATGATCTCACATTTCCAACAATTTTTCACTTAATCGGAAGCAACAATTACAATGTTATGCATAGCAATGAATAAGCATAGCTAGTTTGGTGTTATTAGTAAGTCTACCTAGAAACAAATTTTGTACCTGCTCACTAATTGTATAAAATTGATTTTAGTGCACAAGCTCTTTCTGAAAAAAACTAGAAAAACACGAGCATTAAATTTTTAGACGTAAATTTCGGAAAAATTTTCATGTATTCAAAAACTTTCCAAAATTTACAAGATTAAGTTTCAAAATTGCATGAATTGCTTTCAGTTTCCAACAAATAACAAAATTTTGGAATATTTGGATCACTATCAGGGAAGCTTCAACTCTCAAGAATACAGGTGGCGAACAAGGATTGAGAAACAAATAACTTAATGATCATTATTCCTACCTACATACCTACCTAATGTTTTGTAATCTCCCAGTTTGTTTCACACAAGTTTGGGCATAAATTTTAAAAACAATGTCCAACAACAAATTGACAGTTTGCGATTATAGCAATGATTTGATATATAATTATCGTAATCCGTCGGCTTATTTATGAATAAATAACTTTTTAAAAAATTATGCTCAAACTCATGCGAAACAGACTATAGGCCAACTTTAATGATGAGCTCAGCTCACCATTTATTACTTATTTATCAACACAGATAGGTGTTACTTCACTCATACTACACAACGCTAATTGTGCGTAAGAACATCATAGGTGGGCGGCTCCAAAGTTCTAGGGGGTGCAAGTTTTTTTTCAAAGGTCAAAAAATGGCCTTAAAAATGGTGGTATGGCAAACAAACACCATTTTCCAACGTTTCACATCAAGCAATATCCATTGGCATCAAAAAATTCGCGAAAAACACAAAAAAGTTTCAAAAATTGAAATTCTGTGGGGGTATTTCGGCTCTCTGGGGGTGCATTTCCCCAAAACCCTCTCCCCAACGCCCAATGAAGTACACACAAATAACGTAGGAGCATACAAACCCCAACGGACTATATGTATGAGGGGGCTTGCCCTGGTATGCATATGTACATCCATACTCTACGTATTTGTCTCCATATGATAATACAACCTGTGGAAAATACCTACTGCATCATACGTACAAAAGAAGTAAGAAGAGATACAGAGCAAAAAAAGGAAAAGTGCTACCACTTTATACTAAAATTATAAACCAAAATTATATCGGAAATATTTTCACATTTCCCAGATTTAATATGATAAGAATATGATATACCAAAAATTCACAGAATTAAAATATGATATTGATAGTCCAGCAAGTGCCTAACAACAAAATCGTACCAAAATTTATTTTTGGTATATCAAAATAATCACTCTGTGTGCGAAAATATGTGTATCTATGCCTTTCAAAACTTGTTTTCATGATGCTGAAACCGAAAATGAGTACAGTTTTTAATGTGCACAATCGTTGACCTATACCCTTTTCACTTGTTTTCTTGACACAGAATACAGTATACAATTTACACATGCTTTACTTTTTGCTGTTTTACTGCAGTTACAAACATCAATAAATTTTTTTTCTGCCGCGCGGCGCCGCGTGGAAGTATAGCAGCATCAACCCATGTCACGTCGGCGCCGCGCGTGCACCGCGCGGCGCTCGCGTTGGAAGTGCAGCAGCTACTTCGCCGCCGCGGCACCACGCGGCGCCACGCGGGCGCTCGCGCGGCGGAAGTGGGAGAGCAGGGCCTTAAGTTGAACATTCAACTTAATCACAATTAATATTGATAATCATATTGAAGTCAATTGTTGCAATCTGCAACCCTGCTTTACAAGTTTATAAATATTTTTAGATATTAAATACAATATACATAACATATTCATACTCTAGTGTACTCAAGTGAATGTATGCTGAAGGTAGCTATTGTCCTATTTGCATATAGCTGCTGTCCTACTTGTATATAGCTGTTGATCTGTTTTGCATATAGCTAAGCTGTCCCTATCTGTGCATAGCTGGGTGTCCCTTTGTACTAAGCCATTTCTCATTTGCATATTACTTAATTCAATAAGTGCAATACAGAGTCCCTAATTATTTAATGTGATATCTGGTACCTATTATCTCACAACTTGTTGTTTCTAAATGACCACATTTATATAACATGTAACATGTACATAATTTTTTGCAAACAATTTTATGGTATGGCCACTGCAACCACCAATCACATGAATGCCCATCAAATACTGTATTAAAATTTAATTGCTCCTAAAACATTGAAATTAAAATTATAATCAAAAATAACAAGCAAGAGCAAGTTCTATGAAAATAAAAAAAAACAGCTTGAGTGATGTTTGAATTGCTTAAAGATGATGAGAATATAAAAAGTCAAGCTAAAATTGGTAAAATGCAAAAACACAACTAGTCTTCCAGTGATAGATTTTAGTGTGAATAATGTATGTAGCAGAGCTTTGATACATAATAGCTCTCAAGTCTTGGCAATCTTTTGCCTAAAATAATTAAAAATTTTCTTACCTAAATCTGAAATTCAGATGGGAATTTCAGTCAATGGGTCAACTTTTCATATATTAGCTGCTTTTGCCATTCTCATTCAAAATAAGCAATAATGAATATGCATGAAATTCTGCTGGCATATTGAATCATTTGCCTTATATAACACTAATAGGGCATAACTTATACACAAAAATAATGTTGATATCTCATGCAGAAAGAATTACATGTAAATAGGCAATGATAAAATACTGATAGTATAAGCGGCAAAAGAGAGAAACAAATGATGCCTCTGCCTAAACAAATACCAGACAATATGATTCAAATTATTACAGAATCAGGTGCAATAGTCTGTTTAAGTGGAAATATCAACGAGCCCCGCACATTAAAAATGCCTATTACAATGCAGTATTGGTGAATAACAACAAGCAAGTAAAACCTTTGCCAATTGCTAAATCCGACTAAAAAATCAGTTGTAATCAAAGCTGGATCAATTTTTAGGAACAGTTTGGTAAGATTTTGAACCTCTAAAAGCTGAAATTATCAACAAATAGTGATATTGACAAAGAAAATTTTTGAATGTTTGAATAAAGCAGGATCTATTGGAAATAAATAAAGATTATTTAAAGCAGTTATTACATGAGAATTGGGATTTATTCTAAAATGTGTAATCAAGTGGTCCAGGTAGGACAAGCTTGCTGAGGCATAAGATCAATGTAGGAAATGTAATGTTTTACTGGGTCAAAGCTTTGATATTCCTGATAAAGAAAAAAGATGGCCCACTCGGTGACCAGCGGTAGACTATAGTAGCTTCTAATAAGATCGTAGGTACTGGATATCCATCCAATTTGATGCATTGATGAATTTATAGATAGCTTAGATAAAGCCACAATATTTATAGAAATTTATAGAAATTTCAAATTTAATCTGATGTCATTTAGGAATTTAAAATGCTCCATCCAATTTTCAGCATTTAATGAGCATAGTCCTATCAGGCTTGCAACAGAAAACAGCTTTAGTCTATATTGACAATATAATTATATTCTCCAGTTCTCTTTGAGAAAGATCAAAAAGATTTGGAATATGCAATTTCAGCCTTAGAAATGCTAATTTAGAGCTGAAATTATCAAATTGCTCATTTGGCAAAGAAAATCTCAAATTTTCGTGGCCATATAATTTCAAGAAATGGTGTAGAACAGACCTCAACAAAAATGAAGGGATTAAGTGATTGTCCTGCACCAAAAATCCTGAAGAAATTCAAAAGATTTTTTGGAATTAGTCCAATGGGTTTTAGACATTTATACCACATTTTAGCTAATATTGCTGTGCCACATTATACACTTCTTAAAGAAGATAAAATATCTACATGGTAACAAAAAAAAATCAGAAAGTGTTTGAAGCTTTTAGAAGCACATTTATGACATCACCAATTTTACATTTTCCATTATTTGAACTGATTGACCAATCTCATGGTTATCACTGATGCAAGTGGTTACACTTTAGGAGCCATTTTAGCTCAAAGAAATAATAAACAGCAAATGGATTATTGCATATTCTTTAAAAACAATCAACCAAAACAGAATAAAATCATTCAGCAACAGAAAGAGAGCTGATGTAGCTGCAGTTTGGCCAATAGAATTTTTCTGGAATCATTTATTAGGCCAACCACACTGTCATGCAATGTGATCATGAGCCAGTTTACAGTAGCTTTCTGCTGGAACAAAAGCTTTTTGTGGACATTTGAAAACAATGATAACTAAAAACTTTTAGAAGTTGACTTAGCAATTCAATTTCATCCCAGAAAAAAGAATTAGGCTGCAGATTTACTTTCTAGAAAGCATTCGGCAAATGCACAATCAAGAGATATCGAAAGCTTCAGAATATGAAAAAATGAAAAAACTTCCAAAGATGCACATAACAATGAAGTTTATATTGTAAGTTTGATGCAATAAAATTGAAGACCTGACATCAAAAAGAAAATATAGAGATGAATTCAGTATAATAAAAAAATATAACAACATAAAAATAATGCCCAAAAAATTCTTTAATAAAACCAATCTCACAAATTGTTAATCTTGAAAAATTGGCAAAAAAACACTGACTAAATATCATTATAATCCAATTGGAGGTAAAATTCAAAAGAAATATATGTTGACAAATATGACTAATGACATAAAAAACATTGTCTTTGGTGCAAAATTTGTGATTGCAGGAAAGCTTCTTATCCAGCTACACTTTCCCTCATGCAACCAATACTAATAAATCATCCTTGAAAAACAATAGTGATAGATTGTTTTAAACTTCCAGCTACACCTTCAAATAATATTCAATTAGTCGCTTTTATGGATTATTATACAAAATGGGCAATAGCTTTTCTAGTTTCAGATATAAGGGCTCAAATAATTGGCCATTTTTGGTCAATAATGGTATAATAACTCATGGAGTATCATGTAAATTATTCAGCAATAATACAACAAATTTTACATCAAAATTAATTACTGACATTTGCAAAATACTAACCATGAAGAAAAATTCCATGAGTCACTACCATATCATGGGCAGCAAGAAAATTAGGGTGCATTTTTGAAGGTCGGAAAAATAGCCATAAAAATGGTGGTATGGCGATAAAAACACCATTTTTTGACGTTTCTCATCAAGCACTATCCATTGGCATCAAAAAATTGCGAAAAAAACGAAAAAAATGTTCAAAAACTGAATTCTGGGGGGGGGGTATTTTGATTTTCTGGGGGGGGGGGTGCATACCCCCCAAACCCCCCACGCCCAGGTGTGGTCACTACTATGCTCAAACAGATAGATAAGTAGAACAATTATCAGAACAATAATAGATATTTTAGCTGCAATAGCATGTAATGATATTAAACATTAAGATAAATATGTAAATAAAGCATTGTTTGCATATAATTTCAGTCCACAAACATTGACTAAGGAAAAGTCATTTCTTCTTACAAAATGGGCAATTAATCCATGGTGCTGATTGATTTGAACATAAATGCAGAAATAGCAAATTTGCCAAATATTGATGCATACAAGAAAGATTTAAGTAAAAGTCTAGTGAAAATAAAAACTGTTGTAGACAAACAAATAAAAAGGGCACAAGAAGCCAAAAAGTGTAGTACAATAAACAGGCAGGAGATTATCAGTTGAACATTGGTGAACATGTGTATCTGATGAACAATATGCTAGATCCTACCAATAAAAAATTAGCATTTTAGTATAAAGGACCATGCAAAACTATGCAATTGAGTCAGGAGCATGATGCCACTGATGAAAAATGCAGTTACCTGCAAAATAATATCACTAGAAATAGGGAAACCAAAATATGTTCACATTAATAAACTAACAAAGGCATCAAAGAAATATTAGAGTGCTGTAAAAAACATGGGTCTATGGTTAAACAGTTTTTAAAGTATACATGAACTAGCCCTATTGACTAGCCAAAGTTATTAATAAAAATGTGTTGCCCCTCAGGTTGAAACGTCAGTAAGACAATAAAACATTTTGTTTGATACCTGTCAAGTTCTTAAGCTCTGTTGACCATCATAAGTTAGTTGATAATAAGCTGATTTTGCCTTTTTGTCAAGATATGAATTCTGAATTATCTAGATGGAAGGGCTTGCTACAGGCCATTAACTCAGCCGAATTCCAATTAATTCAGCATCTTATTTTTTTGTATTGGCCTTAATTATAGATTCATGGCAAAAAAATAACTTGCAATTCATTTTGGAAACATCTTCAAAGAAGAAGGTTACAAATGTTAACATCATTTGAAATTATCCATCAATTGGATTCTGTTGATAAATTTAATAATAAAGTTGAAAATGACCCAGTTCTCTCTAATGTCTTAGCAATCAATGTGAAATTCATGTAAGATTTCATGGCATTCAAGTAATAGAAAAATTGCATGTACAAGTATAAGTCAGGGATTACAATAAACCCTCATTTACAAGGTCTATTTGCAAGATTAATTCAATTTGCATTAGCATCTGGAGCAACTTTTTTGACATTCAGGAATTTAGGTATTTACTTCAACAAATGTATTAATTCACTAAAAAATGATGAAACTATGATCATTGGTTTTGATATTTCAAATAATTATAACAATATTCATAACATTTTTGGTCCAAGATTACCATTGCAAAAAAAATAACTTATTCGCCCTACAAAAGGAAATATTTCTAAAATTAATTCAATTGATTTGAAGCACATATATAATATGCTAATTAAGGCCAAAAGAATTTAAAAAATTGTAAATTATCCATCTTGTTATCTATTTAAGCTAATATTTTGGAGGGACTTTTGGAATCCCTGTACCAAAAGAAGATTGGAGGACACTCAGATCTTTGGACCCATGTATCAAAAAATCAGGTGATAGCAAAATTCATTATGCGGCTTAGGATTCCATTGTTCAATTTGACGTAGTGGTTTACTAAGCCATGCTTGATTCTATAGAGGGAGACTTTGTCAATAAATTAATTAAAATTAAGCTTATGAAAATAAGCAAGCAAAATAAACATCCAGCAAACTCTGTGATAGAAGCAATTACGAGCGAGGAAGAAGACAAAGGCAAAAAATTAGGAGATTGATAGCATGGACAAATCAATGAAGACAAGATCAAATGCTTTCTCAGTTACAATTGATTTGGAAGCCTCAGTTTTCAATTCAAAATTGCTCATTGACAGTCATGATGACCATCTTAATCATTTAACAGATGATAATTTTAGCAATAACCTAAAGATTACAATCACTAACAACATTAACACAAAAAATTTTGAGAATGTCAAGGACAATCTGAGCTTAACACTACTTTTACCGAGCTCTAGATCCTTGATCTAGCTGCCTGTTGTTTTCAGTTAACTGTAAGGCCATAAATTCTTATGTTGCAAGCTTCTCAGTACCCTCTTTTTTATTGCAACACATGTTTTATTGAGCAAAAGAAAACATATTGACCTGTATTCTATTAGAAAAGATTGATTTCATTATTTTATAACATGTGGTATGCATGTCACAGATTGCATTTCTTACATATTTTTGAATGTTCAAATACATTTTCTCCAATAGCTTTGCAAAGTCAATGACATTTTTGAAATTCTTATGCTCTTGGCTACCAGAAATATGTGTTTTTATTCATTTTTGTTATCTTGCCAATGACTAGATTTTTAGTCTAGACCTTGGTAAGTGTAGAGGCATGTGACCATAGGTGGGCAGCACCAAAATTCTGGGGGAGGGGTGAAAAAATTCAGTGAGGGAGTGGTGAAAAAATTTTCAAAGGTCAAAAAATGGTCTTAAAATTGGTTGTATGTCAAAAAAACACCATTTTTTGACGTTTCTCATTGAGCACTATCCAATGGCATCAAAAAATTGCTGGAAAAAGCAAAAAAAATTTTTCTGGGTGGGGGTATTTTTATTTCTAGAAGTCAAAATAATTTCTATTATTTTGACTTCTGGGGGTGCTATACCCCCCAACCCCCCATGCCCATGTGTGTGTGTGACCCATTGGGAACAGGAGGGTTAAATCTATAAAAACCAAGTACAATGTCTGAAGTTGTTAAACTAATGACTAATTACTTGAAGAACATTGTCTACGGCCATTATTGTTAAATTCTAGTGGCTTGGTTACCAGCCATTAAAACGGATAAAAACAAATTTGTGGAAAATATTGCTAGATGCTTTATACACCGATTAAAAAACATTTTATGAGGCTGAATTCAGAAATTCAATTATACAACTAGCCAATTTGCTATTTAATCTGATCAATAAATGCTTGAAAAGTTCTGTTGGTTATGTGCCCTATATTAATTCAGTACATCAATGCAGGGTAGAGACAAATTGTGTTAAAAAACACAGGCTACAATTGGTCTTAAATATCACCAAGCATTGACTAAATTATTTCTGAAGACATTTAAACACAGACTGCATGATAACACAAATATTCATAGCTGCATCACACATTAATAATGCATCATTTTTACATGAAATTACTTCTTTACTCTCTTGTTTATTCATTTTCTGTTTTTCATTATTAATATGTATTTAATGCAGTTTTGTTGAAAAAAGACAAGTGCAATACTGCAGCATTATTCAGAAATATTTATTTTTGCATAGGTTAGATTATGGCATTTTTTGGTAATATTCATTGAAGGCCAGTCATGTACATCATGTATGGAATTGATGCTGTATCTTGAAATTAGTAGAGCACCAAAAATCATGCAAATTTAGGCAACATTCATTGTGGTGTGAGCCTGCATGTAGAAATAAAAAGGCAGTTGATGTCTGGGAGGAAGAACAGAAAAAGTGGCATCAATTCAAGCAATTGAAATGATTCAATGATCTTTTGTACATCATGTCATTATCTAACATTTTTGGATTTTTCTAATTAATTTGAGTTTAATTAAATTAGCAAAAGAACTATGTAGCACAAATATATCCAACACAACAATATCATTACAGTAGCATGAATAGCTGCAGTGCAAGATAACTTAGACTGAAAGTGAGCAGCATAAGCATAAGCAAAAATATGAGTCAAATGCAATATAGCAATAAAATGGCTTTAATACTGGCACCCAGCACTTCCTTTTTGAGTAGATATGGATACAGATTGCACATTGTTGCCGGTTTTTCTTCCTATGCATCACAGTGGAGGCACAAGAAAACTCAATTGCAGAGCATTTGCACTATTATAGGCTCTGAAGATATGATCCCTCTTGAAACCATAATACCCCCAGAAACCAAAATAGCCCCCAGAATTCAATTTGTGAACATTTTTAGTTTTTTTGCAATTTTTCAACAATTTGATGGTCTGTTCAGCAGTTATATCAGTATTAGTGGCTATCATGCAATATTTTAAAGAAAAATCACAATTACTAGTATATATTTATTATCATAAAAGTCATTGGTAAAGGTCCTAAAATATCTGTAGCTACACAATCAAATGGACCAGAAATGGGTATGGTTATAAGAGATGCCCTGATTGGCTTCTTACGTCTTTTTGGATGTGACACCTTTCACATTTACTGCAATGTTCCTTTACATTTTTATATCAATTTAGCTAACCAAGCATCTTCATATTTGTGCTTAACTTGTTTAAAATCAAAATGACCAGAAAGTAAATAATCATGAGAAACATGCAAAATTTCAAACTGCATCTGATGGGAATAGAATAATTTTGACTGGATCCCTTCTATGCAGTGATCCATGAAAAATCAAAACTTCACTAATGTGTGAAAAACAATTATGAGAATGAACAATACATTCAGCTTTCTTTTTGTCATCAGTCAATCCTTGATTAATCACAAAAATTATCATATTCTTACAAAAAAGGATCATTCAACTGCTTTATTCAGATATTTATACAAAAAGGACTTTCAATAATTGTAGAACAATTATTAGAGAAAGCATCTGCATTACTATTACTTTCTCCTGATCTGTTTAATTTCAAAAAAGTATTGTTGTACAGCAACTCCCCATTGTGATATTCTGAGGGAAGGGTAAGGTTTCTTCAAAATATATTTTTAAGCAGCATGATCTGCTATTACAATTACTTTTTGCTGCAGATGATACAAAGGAAATTGTTTTACAGCCTATACTATGGCAAGTGGTTCTTATTCAAGCCATGATAATTGTGTTCAGCAGTTCAACTTGGAGCAAATTTACATTTTTTGAGTCTTAATTTCAATCCTGCATAATAGCCAATTTTTATTGAATTATTTCAATTAGCCTAAGAGGTTTATCAAAATTTTAACTAAATTTAGATAATTCTAGAGGTAAACTTAGCAAATGTGTCACTGAAGTACTGCTAATAAAAGGTCCATTAAACATTTAAATGTGGTAGGAGCATTACATAATGAAAAAGGCAAAACAATAAATTCATAGAGACCACTAAAAGTTATAAACTTGGTTTTTTCCTTATGTTTTCCATTCAGTGTAATCTGCAAGTACCATCATACTTTTTCCATTGTTGTGGGATAAGTGCTATCATTTGATTTATCCAAAATATCATCAATACATGGGGGCAGGTATGTATCCTCCTTTGTTACATTATTTAATTTACAGTAATCTTTGCAAAAACAAAATTACCCGTTTTTTATATATAAGAATTAGGCTTGCCTAGAAGCTATGAGATAGTGCTATTGTCTTCTTTCAATCAACATTTTAGCAATTTCACCATCTATTATTTCATGCTGCTTATTTGGGAGTTGATAATTAAGGCCTCTGATTGGGTAACAAGACATTCCCATGTCAATTCTATGCTCAGTTGGAGATGTCTTACCCAAATCTTTCTCTATCAGAGGCAAAAGGTGTGCATATTGATTGAATAATATTAAGAATTCCTTTTTGTCTTCCTATAATAGGTTTACTCGGCATTTTGACAATTTTACAACTTTCCTTATTCATTTTTCTTATTTCTGTTTAAAATCTGAACTGGTTAAAAAAACCGGTAACTTCACAAAATTTTGTACCAGCATAGAACAAAATGGGTCTTATCTGATTATTAAAAATCTTATGAAGGCATGTTACTGCACTGCTTAGATATATTGGATATTTTTGTAGGCGTAATGCATAAATTTGAAGAATTACAGATTTTAAATTAGAATATAGCAGTCCCACTTTAAGATTTACCAATGGGAAACTTTAAGGCTAAAAAATCTTATTTTTATAGGGTGATTACGCCCCTAGAAGATTCTGGTATCAAAAGCAAATCAGTAAGATTCAAACAAATAGTGCCATATTCAATTTTTTCCAATTTTTCCAAGAAATTGTTAAATCCACACAGATAATCAGTTGCAATAATAAGTTCCACTGGACATTGATACACAACTTGTGCATGAAGGAATTTGGTCACAGAATATCTGCAGTCTACTATATATTTCAACAAATCCATGCAGTAACTAAAACTTTACCTTTTTTCCACCCACTTGGGTTATACTATCAATAATTGGGGGTAGCAATAGCAACTCAAGTATTTTTATTTATTATTTTCACTCAGAAAGCTAAATTCCAATCCTGTATTGCAGAGAGCACTGGTATAAATAACTTTATTTACATCAAATTGATTTGAAATTTGGACTCTAATAATTGGTGCTCTATCCTTGTGTGCTATTTGAACATCCAACATGTGATAATTTTGATATTTGTTGATCTAAAGAAGTTTTAGGGTTTAAGGAGGGTGTACCATCATCTTTTAATAATGGTTGAAAAGCTTAAGACAAAAGTTTAATAAAATGGGACAAGCTGAGGTTTACCTTCGCAGGGTTATCAGCAATCAGCAATGCTGTACAATCAGCCTTGACACTATTGTTGGGTTCATGATTCACTATATTAATTGGGGTTTTGGACATTTACCTTCCTAAAGGAGTTTTGTTCCTTTGTGGCCTTTGTTTGCTACAGAAATAATTTACAATGAGACAGGATAGGGCAATTGACTTATAAATAAAGAATGCTATTTAATCACATATTATGACTGCATTACTTCTCATTCAAAACGGTTTAGGTAGTACATTATCCGCAATCCATAAAATACTGTGGGCTCCATTTGATAAACACATGCTCAATCAAATGGGTTATTTCACAACATCCCTAAAGTAAGAATGATCCCACGCCTTCAATAAATTCAGCAATCATTAGGGTTCAAAGGTAATTCAGCAGTGTAATTCATTAATCTAAGCATTTGAGCTTCTAAGACACCTGTTTTAAAGATGAAAGATCTAATTAGACTTAATGATTGAATTTCTGTGCTGAAACAGTGTCATGAAAAATTGGGGGGTGAATTAAAAGTAAACAGTGGCCAGTTAGTGTGTCATGCAATTTCTGAAGGAATACAAGTTGCATGTGTTATCCCATGAGTAGTATACCAGCCATTATTTTTGTGAAAAAGCTAAGGGTTACATGAGTGCGTTTAATCTTTGGTAAATAAGTAACATTAAAATTACTGGGTTTCACGAAATAATAGCTCATTTTTATAAATGGTAGGTGAACAATAATAGCGGATATTTTTAAAAGTAAAAATCCAAAATATAAAGTCAGGATGGATAACAGCCTCATACTATGAGTGCATCCATATCAAAGAAGGCATGAGTCTACTCATCCTAATATTGCTCAAGCTCTGAGGGTTGCATCAAGCTGTAACATTTGTTGTATTAATTCCAAATACCTATCTGTTGCTCTACATACTTCTAAGCATAGGTGGGCAGCATAAAGATTTGAGAGTAGGATGAATTTTTATAGGTCGAAAAACGGTCCTACGAATGGCATCATGGCCCAAAACATCACTATCTATTGGCCAACAAAAAATTGCAAAAAAACAAATTTAAAATTGGATTATAGAGATATTCTGCCCTCTGGGGGTTGCGTACCACACCTGGGCATGGGGGTTGGGTGCATGTACCACCCCCAAGAAACTAAAATACACCCTCAGAAACTTAGATACCTAACCCCCAGCATTTAATTTTGAGAATAATTCTTTTTTTGCAATTTTTTGATGCCAATAGGTAGTGCTCAATGAGAAACGTTGAAAAATGATGTTTGTTTGCCATACTGTCAATTTCTGAGGTCATTTTTGACCTTTAAAAATCAAGCACCCCCTCCCCATGCTTTTGGTGCTGCCCACATATGGTTGCATACCCCTAAATTTCTTTACCCTCCCCATGACCTTTTGTGATTCTAATCACACATTGCAAAATAATTGAGATTCAAAAGTTTAATTTTAATATATAAAAATTGCAATCTAGAGTTTTTAGCTTCAATATTAACACATGATAGTAGTAAATACTGTCACGTCACACCACCCATGCATATTACCCTTAAGTGTAAGATGTGTTGGTGGCGAGTTGCGACCACAAATGGGCATGAGAGGGGTTTGGGGGTACCCAGCCCCTAGAATTCAAATCTTGGACTTTTTTGCTTTTTAGCAATTTTTTGATGCCATTAGATAGTGCTTGATGAGAAACGTCAAAAAATGGTGTTTATTTTGCCATACAACCACTTTTAGGGCCATTTTTTGACCTTTGAAAATTTTTTCACCCCCATCCCCCTTAGAATTCTGGTGCTGCCCACCTATGGTGGCGACCCTGAATAATGCGTGTGTGTGCTAATGTCATATGATTGGTAAGTTGTACACAATGCTCAGTCATTCAAAGTGGTCATATAGTGGTCATCCATTTGACTGGTCATTTTGATGGTCAATAAGAAAACAGGTAATGCATAGAATTTTTGATATCTCTTTAATCAATTTTGAGGGACGATTCATTCAGCAATTTCTGTCTAAAATTTAAGTAATTTGAAGAACATTGGGTGTTAATAAGCATTTTATCTAAATAGAAAAATCATAAACTTATTTGCAATCAATTCCACACAGATTGTTGAAGTAATAGATTTTTTGAATGGATAAATAACAATAGAAAATTTTCTTAAGTCAGTGTTAGTCAAAAGAATTTTCTGCTCATGTTTTATGTACAACATACATGATACATGTGTAAATACCTATGTATCTACATTTGAGTGAACTTTTATATTTTTATAAGAGCTTTAGAACGTTTCTTGTATTCATACATTCCTAGTGAAGTTACTTACACCTCACTAGAAGAATATAAAGACGTTCATATATTCTATGCTCATATATCTTAAGAATTAGCCCCTAATCTGTGTGCACAATAAAATTAGGAATACATGCATGTGTAGGCTTTGGAAGAAGCTTTATAGCATTAAAGGCATCTTGCAAAACCTCCATAGTATCATGAAATCCTGAGTTTGAATTTTATAATTATAGCCATTGGTAACAAACAGGCATGCGTGTTTAATCTGAGTGGCTTCTCATATTAGGGTACCGATCACTCTAGGTCACACCATCTAGCTATAGGCTTACCAGCAGTTAAATCTTCTAAATTTTAACTCATGTGGTAAACATCATGAGTAGCTATTTGTCCTTTTTGTATAATTGCATTATCAATACTGTTATAGATATCTTTGCAGCAATATTGATGTTTAATGTCTGGAGTTTGATTATATCGCTAAATATTAGGTTTTACTTGATATAAAGTTAAGCCTCAAAACCAATTTGTGCTAATCTTTCTAAAACATCTATATTGACTTATTTTACAGGATTCTTGAGATTCTCGTACAATACCTCTAGATCCTAAAAATCCAGTGTTTGCACAAATATGTGTAAAAGTAATACATTTAAATGCAGGAATTAAAAGAGCATCAACTTTTGGAGTCAATAAGTTAGCAGTAAAAGTTTGGACACTATTTTTCTAAAAAAGGTTGGATAATAATTTAATTTTGTGGGTAAAGAAAAATGATTTCCAGAAGTATTTGCTTCACATAGTTGATAAGCTCAAATGTTAATGCTGAGGTAAATTATGTATGACTGTTACTAAAAAGACAGCAAAAAAATTCAAAGAAGTATTTCCGAAATTTTGAGAAGAAAATTATTGAAATTCAGTGTTTTAATCATTTTCTTGACATTGAATGTTTACTATGATTTGCAAAATTTCATGCATATTGTCATTTTTTGAGTTTTAACAGATTTTGCTCAAAAATTCCCTTATTTTGCAATTTTTTAAAATGTTGAACAGTGCAAATTATATCTTATACTACAAATTTGCCTATTCTTCCTGCTGCCTCAGACTTCTACAGATCCAATATAGGGCTGGAACCATCTTGTACAGCATATGTTTGGTCCATATGTTGATACTCCCACAATCAGTTACCAGCCCGCTGTGGAATGGTTGTGGGGCTTTGACAGTTGGTATTAGCAGGCCTTTATTTACCCATGGATTCTGAGGTCCATCTAGATGTAGCATTATTTACGCCAAATAAGGCTCAACAATTATGACTGGTGTGTCCCCATTGCCTACCATTGATAGCATTAGACTTCAGAAAAAACTGGTGTTGTGACCATATGTGGGCAACAAGAGAATTCTGGGGTGCAAGATATTTTGAAGGTAAAAAATGGCATTAAAAATGGTGGTATGGCAATGAAAACACCATTTTTTGACGTTTCTCATCAGCACTATCCATTGGCATCAAAAAATTGCAAAAAAAAAACAAAAAAAATTTCAAAAAGTGAATTCTGGGGAGGTATTTTGATTTTGGGGGGGGGGGGGCATTTTGATTCCAGGGGGGTTTGGTTTATGGGGGGATACCCCCAAACCTCCCAATGCTCAGGTGTGGTTGTAACTGAGATGGCAATTTAAGTGAGGGAAACGTTGCTGAGCAGTGTCATTTTGTTTTTTGCCACTTTTATTTTGCAGCTGCCACAGTACTAGCTGCTTACTGTGAACAAACTGCTAGACAGTTGCCATTCTGCCTCAAGCTGCTGCTGAGTCTCTGCTTGTCAAGCCAGCATTTTTGCCTCATGAAATGTTGTCACTTTCCTGTCTGATACAAAATGACAAAATCCGAATTTAGACAATCTACAAAAAACTTTTGAGTCAAAGCATCTAAGGTATTAGCATCTACATCAGGATAAGCCTAAATTGCCAATTGTTGGAGGTCTTAAGCATATTTAGTCACCAGTTCTCTAGAATCCTGATGCCTAGAATGCAAGTGCAATGCTTTAATCTCCATATTTCCCTTGAGGCACAAAGCGCTGTCTTATACATTCTACTAATGCATTGTAAGATAATTGCTTATGCTCAGTGTCAGAAATTGATTCATATACCATTTCTGCAAAATCTCTAAGACACAGTGGCAGCAACAACCTTTTTAGCATCATTCCTCCCATTAGCCAAGCTTATTCTTTTAAAACAATCAGTCAATCAATCAAAATTTTCATTCGAACTCTCATGATAATATTCTCACACTGATACTTGATTTCCAGTGCTAACAGGAGCATGAGCACTGGGAGGAAGCAGTTTGAAAACTCTCTAATTGTTGTTTTTGTCAATGGATTACAGTTGTTAATCTTTAAACTTAAGTTTTGAGTCTTTCAAAAGCATTTCAACAAGAAGTGATATTCATTATTCAAAGAAATTGCTAAAATGCACTAGAAGGACAGATTGTGTTGCAGTGTTAACAATATACACAGATAAACTAATTGTAGAGTAAGTGCTTAATCAAATAAGAAATAATATATGATTGAAAATATTATTATCTTATTACACTAGGCAAATATATAATATATGAATATATATATGTAATATATGATAAATAATATGTAAGAAAAATATGCTGATAAATATAAATCATTGCCCCCAATTATTAGTGGTTTCAAGATTTTTGTGTTAATAAGCACTACTATAGTATGATATAATTACTATTGTTTTGTCATTGTTGTATATGTCATTGTCAACAAGCTAAAGTCACAAGGCTTGGTCCAGCTGTGGTGCTGGGGCACACACATGTAAGTTGCAGGCTAGCAATGGAATTGTACCCCATGATAAGAGCCATAGGGCCCAGAAAACAATAGCCCAGGGCCCACATAAATTGATTAGACACAAAGTGGTTGATTTTTTGGGAATGCAACTCCGTCAAAACATTCAAAATATAATGTTGAAAAAAATCTATTCCCTCAGTAGATCTGGCCTCATTTGTTTGACTTCAAGGTAATGAGCCTATGGCCCATCTGCTCAAAAATTCTGCCAATTAGTCTGTTTTGCCCAACTGTTCTTCAATTTGTGTAATGGAGCTGCGTAATTTGATTACAAATAGTGAAATATTGTTGATTGCTGTATTGCACTGGTGTAGCCTGACTACAGTGCCTTCAACAAAAGTTTTATTCAATATTTGAGAGAAACATACTAAAAAATTTGCATAGGTCAGCATTAGACTGAATTGTATTAAAAGCTATATAAAATGAAGCCTCATAGAAAAAGAGTATTTTATGAAAATAGTAATGCCAATGAGGATAATGTTTTGGCAAACATAGTTATGGGTTTTGTTAAAAAATTCTCACTAATTTTGATGTGCAAAGTTGGCTGAAAAAGAGATCTTGAGCATTTAGCATATTTCAAAGGAGAAATAAAATTGAGAAGTAGGTGTACAAGACTAGAATTTTGTTTGAATAATGGAAATAAAGTTTTTGTGTAACTTGAATCTTTTATTGGTTGAAATAAAGTTTGAGTCTGAAATTTTGTTATCCTTGAAAGATATAGGGAGGAATTGAAAGTCTGTTGTTTCTCAAAGAATGCAGGTCAATTCAATTTTGAAAGGTTCAAATTTTGAAAAGCAAAATGTGAACTCAATTCTAAAAGGTTTATTGTTTTCAGGAAATAAATGTCATCTCAATTTGTTAGAAGATTCATTGCTTCTGATGAGTTAATGTTGACTCAGATTTCAAAGATTAATGTGAACTTTATATGTCCATGTAGCAATAACATTAATGTTGTATAACATTGTCATGTGTCTCAACTGTAATACTTGACGCGTCAAATGCCTGCAGACAATTGCTAATAAAGTTGGTATACATTAACAAAAACCTTCAGTTTTATTAAACAACCACAGTTTCTGCACTGTTTCATCTTTGGGGCACAAAAAATGAGTGCTCCAATCAGATTGCAAAAAACTTCATGGGCCCTGAGTTCTTTGATTTTTGCTACTGACTATACCCGTCTGTCATCCCAGAAGTTCTACACCCTTGCAGCAACAAACATATGGCCATCAAACCTGGGCGTGGGGGGTTTGGATGGGGGTAATACACACCCCCAGAGACCAAATAACTCCTCAGAAATCAAAATACTCCCCCCAGAATTCAATTTTTGAAAATTTTTTCGTTTTTTTTTTTGCAATTTTTTGATGCCAATGGATGGTGCTTGATGAGAAACGTCAAAAAAA
Organism: Mermis nigrescens; assembly: GCA_036768485.1. NCBI lineage: Eukaryota > Metazoa > Nematoda > Enoplea > Mermithida > Mermithidae > Mermis > Mermis nigrescens. The sequence continues at coordinate 16,949,292 of JAVLUZ010000154.1, forward strand.
TGGTGTTTTTATTGCTCATGCCACCATTTTTAAAACCTATTTCTGACCTTCAAAAAAATCTTGCACCCCCCAATCTACTCTAGAAAACTTTTATCAACTCAATTTATTTTCTTCAGTATGTACTGTATACTATATTTAATGCACGTCCCCCCAGAATTTTCTTGCTGCCCACGTAAGATGGCCATATAATTTTACAAAATTTATCTGCTCATTAACATCATAGTTCTCATAGTGCCTTTGCCAGCACCAAATACCTTCGCTGAAAATAAGAGCACGAATATCAGCTTAAAAGATGCCGTTTCACTCCTTGAAAAGCATAGATTCACAAATTCTACAAGATCGTCTCAAATTAACTTGCACTGGCAAAACAATAAAAGGACATTGAGGACACAGAGCATTTGAACTTGCATAGAAAAAGACATGACGATGGTCACATAGCAATATAACTATGTTATATTATTGTGGTCTTTTTACTTTAGCAACTACTACTTATCACTATATTATGGTAAGATCTAACAAACTATGCATGATGAAGTCATGGAGACAAAATGCAATTTCTCAATTTGCAGAGAGTAACAAGCATGCACACAGTGGAAAGCATGCTAAATTATTTAATGCTTAGTAGAAATGGAAATAGCTTGAGATAATCAAATACACAAACTTCAACTCCTTTTGACTGTTATTGATCTAGAAAAGAAGGAAAGCTCCAAATAATAATATGAACAAATATGGAAAACTCTGAGTAAGTATCTCAAAAGTTTGTTACCATTTCGTAGCAAATTAGATTTTAATCATCCATCAATTCTTATTCACAATCGTACCGTTGTCCATCTAATTTTATGATATTATTAATATTAATTGTCAATCAGATGTTCTTGACAATCTTACTTACAGATTGCTACCAAATATTAGTGATTAACCAATGATATAATGCTAAGAGTCTCATAGAACCCAGTTGGCAGTAAAGCGGGCATAACAAAATCACTAATATTGGTGTGATTTTACTCTCTCTGGCCATTGGCTCCTTATTTAAGAAAATATCAGAATGGAAGGAGCAGCTGGGCACACTTTCTCAAAGATACACTTCCTGAAATCTGATAGGCAATGATGATCACCTATGAACACATTGGATTGAAGAGAGCGTTAAATTTAAACAATACACGAGATATTTATATGCCAATTTATGATCTCTCATCACCTATCCATTGAACTAATACATTACTTAATTAAAATTGTTATAACAATGCATTAGTAATAACCCATTAAAATTTATCAGCTTGCATCAATTGCTACATTAGAGACCATTACATAAGTGAATTGCAGCACATGAGACACATTAATGCCACAAACACCAGACTCAATCGAATCAGATGTTGAGCACCATAAGAGATGTCCTGCAAAAAATAACACTGTTTGATACTGAATTCAGAAAAAGATTTAAAGAATTAAGAGGTTTGGGGCTTCATAATCCATAAAACAATTTTCAAAACAACAGAATGTCTGACCCTGGGAAGAATAGCAGAATCTTCAATGTATGTATTGATGGTGGGTTAGCCAAAGATGTTATCAGTGGCTAGTGGTCACCAGAAATGGAGTCATTGATGCTGTTGTTAGAAGGTCTAAAAGGCATGAGGCTTTTCAAACGAACCATTTGGGGATGGTAAACAGCCAAAATTTTATTTGGTTTAATATAATTAAGACAATGAGTAAAAAGAATGATTTACTAGTAATTTGAAAAAATCCATAAAGCAAGTGTATAGAGACACTTTTGTATTCTTGCACACATTTGTTGAACCTGCATTTCTACGCATATTTTGGCTCATATTGGATATTCAACCATGGACTGCTTGTATCAATAGGGACATTATAGATTGGCAGTAGGCAATGGAACCATCGACCTTTGTTTTATGTGAATAATGATCTTTTATTCATACTTTTATTCATACACGTATAATATGTCTTTGTGCTCTCGTTAGGCACAACAGTAACGAGGCAGAGTTTTTGTCCGGCCATTTAGTCTTTATCTCACATCTACATGCTATGCGTTTCCACTTTTGACAATACACACACAGCAACTTACTCAGCTGTAGCAAGCATATGTATTAATAGTCTGCAGAAGTTGATTAGTTGAGCTGAATGCCTGAAACTTACTTAAAAACGACGGGAGGCCTTATCCCACACATGACAGAAATCAGCAAGTCGCTTAGCTTAAATTAGAAGCAAATACAATTTATTTCTGGGCTGTTTTAATATGCACTAAATGCACCTTATAGGGAATATTACAATTAGGTTCGGAGTTAGAGCAATCCGTAATAATAAGTATATATTTTACAATTTGAATATATATAGTATACATAGAGGCTCTGTGTTAACACAAAAATTGGTTGAAGATCATCCATAATTTGTAAACCAACAAGAATGAAAACTGTTCTTATAACTCCTTTAGTGCATAATTTTCTCTTAAATTTAAAAATGTTGAGGCATAATTGTGTAAAAGTTACCTTTCACAAAATTCTCAACAGCTACATTACATTTGGTTATGCAAAGGAAATTATGGTTTATAAGACAAACAATGTTGACTATAGTATGTTACACAAACCTTGTGCTTGAAAATCAATTTTCAGTAGAAAATTACGATTTAGGTACATTTTTTGGAAATTGTTAGCTACAGTTTACACATACGTGCCTACTAAGTTATATAAGGCGAAAGTTGAATAGATTCATAATTTACTTCTGGCATAAATTTACCCTGACAGTTTTGTAGAAATTTTTTCAAGAAATCTCAATTAAACAAAATTCATTTTAAGCTTACTAATTATTCTCTCAGAATATTGCTTAAGTTTGGGTAAATTGTTTTCCATGAGCACTCTGAATGCTCTTTAGTATGGAGCCACAGAAATGGTTGAACCATCACAAGTCAAGCAAAATATATAATTCAAGGGTTCATCCTCTGAAGGAAACATTGACTTTTTTGAAAATGCACAAACCTAGTAGAATTGGATACTTTAGACCGCAAATCAGAGTATGACTGAAGGAAACATTGACTTTTTTGAAAATGCACACAAACCTAGTAGAATTGGATACTTTAGACCGCAAATCAGAGTATGACAATGAAAAGATACAAGAGTCGACTTCATTTGGGTCCAACAGTCTAAAAATAAGAATACTTTTTGCTTGAGTCCCACTAGGGACGTTTCAAAACAGACCATTTTTGCTAAGCACTTCAACACTATAGAGTATGTATGCCCCAATATTGGCCCCATCCCTCATATACCCACAATTAGTATACTAACATTAGTCTAACATTAGTCTGCAAGATTAGTAGACTAAATTTAGTAGACAATATTGAAATATTAAATTTTTGTCTACCAATTGCTACTTACTGTATGCAGACATATTTTAGAAGCTGAGTTTGTTAATACAGAGAAGCAACAACAGTACAGTAAGTATCACAATATCATTTTCTGGCTGGCCAGCTGCTTTGATGCGCTTTACACTTGTCCTGAAAACAAAATAAGTATAGATACTTTACACCGCACAGCATAGGACATGTTATAGGGCGGACACCCCTACTTCACAGTTAGTCTTAGTTTTGTCCAACTTAGACTAGCCAGTCAAATTTATACCCTCTCTCCACTGCAATTTTGGTTTACACTTAGGCTTAAATTCAGGGCTTGCACTATTTTTTAGTACACAAGTTCTACTCACTGAGCTTAACTTTTAGTCCACCAAAATTTAGTATGCCAACCCACTGCCTATGCGTAAGCGATGCCTATGCTAACCACACCCCCAGGCTTATTTGTATAACTACTGGGGTGCAAGATTTACTCAAAGCTCCAAAGATGGCCTTAAAAACAATGGAATGGCAAAAAACATCATTTTTTATATTTCTCATCAAGCACTTTCAAGTGGTATCAAAAAATTGCAAAAAAAAAATCAAAAATTCAATTTGGGGAATTATTTTGGTTCCTTGAGGTGCATACCCCCCAAACCCATCATGCCCACGTGTGTTTGGCGGTGTCAATTCTCTGTTTCACAAAATCAAGAAAATTGAGGAAATTTAAAAAATGGAGCAGTGTCACTAGATCTTCAACATCAATTGCCAACATTGATACAGTTTTTCAAGTAGCGGCAAGTCATGAAAGTGCCCTGATTTTCATTATCCAACACACAAGTTTTCCCATCATACCCGGATTGATCATTCAACAGTATTTCACATCATTTAGGATGCTGGCATGACTGCTTACAGGCGTGTTTCACCACAGAAGCTAAGTGAGGCAGTTCAGAAGAAACATCTGTACTGTGCAAAAAAGTTGTTAAAGAAGCTAATGCAACAGAACATTTACCAAATCATTTTCAGCAATGAGAAAGATTTTTTTAATCAGCTCATTGTCAGTGAATTTGTAAAATAACTGCATTTCTTGTAGCCTAACAAAAAGCAAGACATGCCTGAAGAAAATTTGGTTTTTAGGCACAGTCACTTTTGAAAAAAGCTTATCGTGTAGGCAGGAGTTAGCAAGAGAGGGAAAACTACCATCATTGTTGTCAATCTGGGCAGGAAGGTCAACAAAGAGTGTCATATTGATCGTCAGAATAAGTCAAAGTCATGCTTTAACCAGCTGTACCCCATGGCTGACTCTGTTTTTCATCAGAATGAACCACATCCAACACTGCCAAGCTTACCATCAACTGGATGAATGAAAACGTGAATGACTACTGGAGCCCTTGAGTGGCCCCTAATTTGCCCAATTCAAAGCCGCTAGACTATTACATTTGGAAAAGCCTTCAAGAATTAGTGTACAATGTCCCTATTCACAATGTTATGCACCTTAAAAAGCACATTTGAAACGCCTGACAATCACACCTGGGCATGGGGGGTTAGAGGGGGCGTTTGGGGAGTATGCACCTCCATAGAAACCAAAATACCCCTCAGAAGTCAATTTTTGGAAATTTTTTTCGTTTTTTTGCAATTTTCTGAAGCCAATGGATAGTGCTTGATGAGAAACGTCAAAAAATGGTGTTATTATTGCCATACCACCATTTTTAAGGCCATTTTCTGACCTTCAAAAAATCTTGCAACCCCCAGCCCTCCTAGAATTTTTTTGCTGCCACGTATACTGACAATTGCTTGACCAGGAAGAAAATCAACAATGCTATCAATCAATTTGAGAACAGGTTGCATTTAGTCATTGATTAATATATTTAATAATTTTGAGGATTTTGAACTTTCCTGAACAAACTAGAAGGCATGAGACAGCTTATTAGAAAGAACATTAAATTTTCTGGCTATTTACCAAAAAATTTTAAATATGTCAGAAACTCACAAAATAATAGCTAAAAACATCAAAAGCTACAGTATGACAGCCTCCCTGGCCACCATGTTTAAAGACTGGAATGCTTCAGCAAATCAGACACATAGGCTATCATTTGAACAAGGTTTTTTTGGGCCTTCTAAAATGTGCTAAAACATTAAAAAATATTAAAAATAGTGCGAGTAAAATGCATACCTTATAGGGACAGCCATACTGGAGAAAAATTAATTGAAATTGCAGGACAAACTATTCAGATTTACAAAAACAAAAAAGGGTGAAATTTAGAGCACAAAAATATTTAACTATTTTGCTATTATTCAGAATATGGAACCTAACCTGTATACTGTAATGACCAAGCAGACATTGAGCACTTTCTCGAGTGTGGCATACTGTAGACATGAGCTAGCTATACTTTTTTAGCAAAATAGTTCCATTCTATCCATCTAAAACACTGTATTTTATAGAAATCCATATAGTGCTTCTTGAGTCAATCTCAGAAAACCTCACTTCACTGAAATGAGTCATTCAATGGTGAGCAGGTTCATTGCATTTGACCGACTGTCACACTGTAGGCATATTTTAACATGAAACATGGACTAATTTTTGAGCAAGCTTAATGAATTGTGATCATTTATTGTATTTATTTTACTCAGAGATACCAGCGGATCAGAAGTTAAATGCACAAATGTACTAAAATTCTCAAATTGTTTGCAAACAATGTGCAACATAAAGTGCATTTTCAGGCAATTTCAACCATGCTCTATCCATTGGATTTAAAAAGAATCAATCCTTCTCTAAAAAAGTTTTGTGGAAATTTGTGAATAAAATCTTGACTCTACAGGGTAGGTGGCTCACAAAAGGTTCAAGATTTCCACCAATCTGCCTAAATGAGTTATTATGTGTCATTCTGCTCCTTCATAGTAAGCATAATCTCACAGTATCTGAATAGGAAAGGTCAGATGATTAAATCTTCATTTCATTGGACTTTTAACATCACAGTACAAAATCCAAATGATGTTTCTGTTTTAGAGCAGAGTCGTCAATCACTTTTTTGCTGGCACTTTGATATCAAGACTTTTATAAAGCTGAGCAAGACCATTTAATCTTTGCACATCAGTTTTTATGATATGGCGAAATTCACGCAAAATAATATCTTGTGCCATGATGTTAATAAATTTTCTGAAGTAACTTATCTGAGATCAGGAAAAAAATCTGAAGTGTACTGTAGGTATACTGTAACGTAAGTATACAACAATGCATGCAGGCTGAAAATAGACAACAGATTTGAGATCAGCAATGTTGATTTACTAATATGGCGATTTATTTTAACAACTCCCTTTAAAATCGGAAGGCCAGCTACACTGCTGCTTATATGGCTATTTCATTTCTGAACAAGAATGACTTTTTAAAAAGTGTGGACGTACTCCAGTAATATCTATTCATTTTATCATTTATCATACTAAGAAGCAATCGGCTAAGCTGTAAAGAAGGAAATCATTGAAAGGTCTCTATGTAAAAGTAAAATGTGAAGTATTTTGAATTACTTTCTTCTTTAAGCCCTGCAGTGAAATTTTCACATTCCAGAAAAAAATATTGCATTAGACTAAATTAGGCTATCTGAGGCACTAAATAACCGGAATCATATTGCTTTTTTGTATTATTTTCGTCAAAGGCTTAATTTGGCTAACAGAGTGTCTTTGTTGACCTGGAACTATGCATAAAAATTGATCAGCAAAGCAAGCTTGGACATGGATGATTTGACCAAATGTTGTTCATGAGAATAATCATATGAAGTGATATTAAGTTCTTATATCAGTCCTCAATTGCATACCGTCAACTGGGGTTACATTGCCACGTTTTTTGGCTTTTTCTCAGTATAACTTATGATGTAATAGTTTTTGGATACTGTAATTTTGCCAAAACATAAAGAGCAAATTGTTGAATGTATTCCATACAATTATTTTACTCAAAGAGGCTACAACAACGAATAATTTACACAAAAGTGGTATGGCAAAGTTTGACCTTGAAGTGGGGTAAATTTGCCACTCCCTGAACAGATTCAAAAATACACTGTTGCAGGCAGAACAAAAATCGCCTTTACTTTGTGCGGTACAATCTTGTACAAAGATCGCTCCAAAAATCTTTGTACAAGCCTCAAAATCTTTATCACATACAAAAAAAATTTAAGCCTAGGCAATATTAGTTTTGATGATATATTGCCCATATTTCTATTCAGAGACTGAACAGCACGATTCAAAACTCTTGTCAGTGCTTAAACATATATTAAATCCTTTATTTTGACGAGTTTTCGAGTTTAACAATAGCGTAAAACAATTTTTCATTTTACGATAGGTTGCAGAGGAACATTGCCAACCGATTTTTCTGAAAACTTTATATGCAACAAAATATGAAGAAGACACATTTTCTGGATGCAAAACATCTCTAGTTTCGATAAGCCTAAACAAGAAAAACAATCTGTTTCAGGTTTCCGCATGGCCTGAACACTTATGAGTTGACAAAAACTTGCTAAAAAATGAGAGCCCTCATAAAAACGAGAATGAACACACGAAGAACTTAAAGAATCCATTCTTTCTTTGTTATTAGATGAATAATACAGTAATAAATCGAAAACAACAAAAATATAGCGCACCACACATGACCTGCGACAATGAAAGCAGTCTGCAATAAAAAAACCTTGATTGGCAAATTTACCCCATACTCGGCAAAGAAACCCCAGTTGACGGTACCTGTTTTGTTGCTTAGAAGCTTTGAAATTGTAAATACCGCTTTTTGATGGGGTCAAAACAAGCTATTAAATTATCTTTTATGCTGGCTAAAATAGTTAAAAGACATTCATTCTATAGAAATTACTAGCACTGACCATATGTGGGCAGCAAGAAAATTCTGAGGGGGTGCAAAATTTTTTGAAGGTCAAAAAAATGGCCTTAAAAGTGGTGGTATGGCAATAAAAACACCATTTTTTGACGTTTCTCATCAAGCACTATCAATTGGCATCAAAAAATTGCGAAAAAAACGAAAAAAAATTTCAAAAATTGAATTCTGGGGGGGTATTTTGATTTCTGGGGGGGTATTTTGGTTTCTGGGGGCTCATACCCCCAAACCCCCCTCCCTCCACGCCCAGGTGTGGCACTGACTGTCTCAGTGCTCTGTAAGTGCTGATAGGCTGTTAGTCTTGACAAACTGATTTCTGAACCTGCAATGTCAGCTTATCCTTAAGAATAGTGCTGATTCTATCTCATTTGTGCATGAAACATTGTATGATATTAATGCTATGAAAATCTTTAGCTTCATCTAAAACTTATAAGAATATTCCTTCATCCACTAGCCAGCTTTCCAGACTATTGACTACTATTTTAACTTGCTTTATCCTGTCCAATAAATCAGTTTTTGACGTTTACAACGACCTAAATCACCTTTATATCTGTTTTAGACAGGGAAATTGTACTTTAAAATACTCAGTTAGATAAGTGAATTGTCAAGGCCAAGATTTTCACCATAGTCAATATAACAACTAGGAATTCTGGACTTTGGAGGGAATTCATGAAACACTTAGCTTTTGATGATATTGTCATATCTTTCAGAGTAGAAAGTGTGGCTAAGCAATCCAAAACATTTTCAAAGAGCAAAAAGAAAGTCTGAATAGATTTGTGTCTTTCAAACCATCTCATCTCACAAAACTGTTTTAGCATTTTCTGCTGAGGTCCAAAACATATTTCCATAAATATTGCTTTTCTACTCACTGATCCATTGATAAGATGAATGATTTCAGACATTAGGGCAACAACATGGCATACAGCAGGCACCTTATGTATATATTTGCGCTTTTTAAAATTTTCTAAGAAATTGGCGAGCTCAAAGGACAATTGGGTTTCACGCATGAGCATAACCTCTTAAAATTTTTGGCAATAATAGACCAACAAATTGCTTTAATTGCACTTACAATTATAATTACCATTAGTTGATTGTTGTTGATAAAATTTCTTAAAATTTAAGCAGGAACAGACATACATCATAAGTGAGATAGAGATGCATGTGTAAAAATTGTAATGAACAAATAAGTATATATTAGTGACTAATCTATAATGATTTATGCAAATGAAAAAGGGGATAACAATAGACCTGGCTTGCTTTGCTGATAGTCAAATTGAGACAGTGGCTGGCACAGTGAATGTGAGCTGCCTTTAGATAAATTTTCTCCATTTCTGCTTGCACTCTGTTATACTGTCCAGTGCCCGCCCACTCATTGCAGCTGTGCAATCATAACCTTAAATTATTGATTGTTTTAATATCTACATTGCTAATATGACTTAACATATACTGTAGGCTATCACTATTGCGGCATTCATTTAAAACACTATATTGTAGTCACTTGAAACTTTCAGGAACCTCGCAAATAACAGCCCTTTCTTCGTCAACTGTCCGCATTAAATTTATGCCCTTAGACGATAATGCCAGTGCGTAATCTCTAAAGTGCTGTTTTGTTAGAAGGATGCTCAAAGAACTCGAACAAGTTCTTTTTATTGTTTTTTGTTTCGAGGTTGATGAGAAAAAAGCAAATTCTTGATGAACGATTCTCAAAAAAATGGCATTTATTTGTGAGCGGTACTGTATGTACAAATACAGTAAATCAATCTTCTATATGTTTTGTCGGTCAAGATTTCACAAATTTTTTGGCGCTTCAGCGCCGAATTTTAGCTAAAGTCATAGAAATTTACTGATTTTTCCCCACAAAATTGTTGAAAATTTCAAACTTTTTTAAAAATATTGTGTTAAAAGTGATTCAATAGTCTGTTTCATGAAACCTTGTGCATGGATCGCAATTCTTCACTCAATATAAATTGTTTACAAAAGCGGTTCAAATATAAGCAGCGATCATGATAATTAACAGAGCATTGGATAAACAAATGGAGTTTTACAGTGCAAAATTTCATTACAGTAAGACAACTAAAAACCACTTTTGTATAAAGCTACCCGAAAGGTTGAAGAAAATTGATTCGCATGCACATGGTTACATGAAATAGAATATGTAAAGATAAAAGTTTAGACCACAGAAAAAGCGTAAAAAACGCGTTTTTGTGCAAAGAGCAAATTTTTGACATGTTTTTGGTGGTTTTTGTAAAAGTTAGGATGAAAATCCTAGATCCAGTACGTACCTTGTCGTACCTACTACATTAGTGCTTTCCAACATTATTCATACACGCAATGTGATAAATATCACTTTAAAATTTACTGAAACAAGCACACAATAACATGCAAGAAATTTTCAACATATGTATATGTATTTAGCTATCTTCAATCATAGCGATTGGGCGAAAATCATTGCACCCCATTTGCTATGCAATCTACCCAACTGTAAAGAAATGCCCACTTGAACAACACATGCATTTTACTTTGAAATGCGTGTTTCTTAGGTCCATTAGCCAGTGCATTGCTGCGGGCAGTCAACTTTATTGGACTAAATAAGAGTCAGCGAGAAGTAAAATGACTAAACGTGAGTTAATTTGTTGAAGTTGCATCATGGTCAAAGCAGAAGCGATAAGTGAATTCCAGCTTGAGCAATAAAATAATGCTGCTTCAAACTTCAGCTAAATAAAATTGCAAACGCGCAGAGTCGGAATATAACTCATACACAATGCAAGTATAAATTGCTAAGATGGAAGCAGTACCAAATGACATTCGCTACAACACTGACAACGATAGGACTATTTTTTGCTAACAAAAAGTTGGGTACTAGCAAGAAAAAATGCTCCGATAGAACAAAAAAAGGTAGAATATACTTGGAACAAAGGATTATCAAGTACGTAAAAGAAGGGGAGTAGAAAAAGCTCCTATCTATAAATGTCACAAAATTTGCTAAAACTCAGAAATTTCCTAAACAATGAAAAAATGAAAGTAAGTAAATCAAAGAAAAAACCTACCTGTGCCTAAAACTGCAAGATCTGCTAAAAATCAGACTTTTTCTAAGCAACGCAAAAATCAAAGTATATTCTGCGGCCTGCAGAAGAAAGCAGCATCCTGCCGAACAAAGAAAAAACATTGGGCTAGATAACTGAACCACTCACTCTGCAAAAGCAGATATTGCCATAGCTGAGCAGTGCCATGTTGCAATATTTTTCTGGGTCAAAAAATAGTAATTATGGTATGTTGGAAAAACGGCAATTTCCAACGTTCTGATTGAACACTGGTGCATACCTCTAACCTACCATGCCTAATGGTTATCACTTTACATGGGCAGGAATAAAATCCGGGTAGTCTATGGGGATTAAACGCCAGAAGAGTACTGAATGGACGCATGCATTATATAGAAATCACAGTCTTTTGTTGCGGTATCGCAAATAATCATAGGATATAACTTTTTGTAATATTTATCTAGTCACAAGATTGAATAAATTAACGTTGCAAGTGATTAGCAAAAATGCAGATTTGAGATTTATTTTATAAGCTTTATATTAAGCATTGGACACCATACCTAGACTTAGGGGTTTGGGGAGTATGCACCCCTAAGCAAAATACCCAACAAGAAAACGCAAATACCCAACAATACCTCCAAAATTCAATTTTTCAAATCTTTCTGCTCTTTTTGGGTTTTTTTGGTAGGTACCGATAGATCGAGCTCGACAAGAAACGTTCAAAAATGGTGTTTTCTTTGCCATAGCACTATTTTTAAGGCCAATATTCTAATTTGAAAACCACCCTCAGAATTTTGGAACCGCCCACTGTATGGTGGACAATATGAGAAGGTTCACCTATTTTTTTCAGAGGCAGCAGAATATACTTCGATTTTTGCGTTGCTTAGAAAAAGTGTGATTTTTAGCAGATCTTGCAGTTTTAGGCACAGGTAGGTTTTTCTTTGATTTACTTACTTTAAATTTTTTTCTTTGTTTAGGAAATTTCTGAGTTTTAGCAAATTTTGTGACATTTAAAGATAGGAGCTTTTTCTAGTCCCCTCCTTTTACGTCCTTGATAATTCTTTGTTCCAATGTTCCAATTATATTCTACCTTTTTTTGTTCCATCAGAGCATTTTTTCTCTGTACTATGTATATATATATATATATATATATATATATATATATATATATATATATATATATATATATATATATATATATATATATATATATATATATATATATATATATATATATATATATATATATATATATATATATATATATATATCATAGGTAGCGTGTCAGCGCGTACCTGTAATATACTTGGGTACCCCCATCATATGCCCCCCTCACAGCTATAACGGCACACATTGGAGAGGTGCGGTTTTTTTAAAAGGTAGATAATGAAAAAACTTAGTGCCCCCATCTTTTTCTTGTTTACACTCAATACCAAGCCCGTCGTGAGTGTATAAAGTTTACACCAAAATTTCAAATAATTTGCGGGGGGCCAATTTAAAAAAAAATGTTTTACCTAATTAGTAGGTTACAAATCTTGTCTTAAAATTTCTTTACACTCATTGGTTGTTGCAAAGGATTGTAAACTAGACGGTTTTTTACAGTTTTTGTGTGGAAGAGCATATCTAACTCAGTTTTACATTCTATGCAGTTTGATTGGTTTCAAAAGGTAGATGGTTAAAAAATCTAGGAGGGACTTTTTTTAATTTTTTTAAAAAAGTAATATTTTCGAGTTTAGAGGCGGTTTATAGTAAAGAGGCTGGGACAAAAAAATATTTTTTCCCTGCCATATTCTCCACTTGGTAGGCAGAACGTGGTAACTACCTTTAAAATGTGCCTCGTCTTGAGCACTACACGTCAAAATTTCTTTTGTTACTTTACAATCAATATTGCGTTATTAGTGCAAGTGTGAACTTTACACTGAAAAAATTTTTCCCGACTATAACGTCGTGGATGATGAATTTTTTAAAAAAAATGTTTTTCCTAATTATTAGGTTACGAATCTGGTCTTACAATTTCTTTACACTCATTGGTTGCTGCACAGGAGTGTAAATTAGACGGTTTTTTACTGTTTTTATGTGCAAGAGCATATCTAACTCAGTTTTAAATTCTATGCAGTCTGATTGGTTTCAAAAGGTAGACGGTTATAAAATATAGGTGAAACTTTTTTCTTTTTTCTCAAAAAGTAATATTTTCCAATTTAGAGGCGGTTTTTTGTAAAGAGTATGAGACAAAAAATATTTTTTCCCTGCCATATTCTCCACTTAGTAGAAAGAACGTGGTAACTACCTTCAAACTCTGCCTCGTCTTAAGCGCTACACGTCAAAATTTATTTTGTTTCTTTACAATCAATATTGCATTATTAGTGCAGGTGTAAACTTTACACTGAAAAGTGAAAAAAATTTTCCATGCAGAGCGTCATAGATAATGAATTTTTTTAAAAATGTTCTCTATGAGGTCAGAATAACGAATCTGACCTTCAAACTTTTCTAATATCAATACAGAGTACCAGGGGTTTAAACTTTACACTCTAGTGGATGAGTACAAAAACAGATTCTGTCAAAGATTTATCTGCCATTTTTGGTTATGAGTCAAGATAATTTAAATGAATAAAAATAAAGTAACTTTTAAGGGCTACATGTCAAAGCAAGCCGCGTTCAAAAAAACGTAATATTGAGTTGTTTATGGGGGTGTAAAGTTCGAAATCTGAGGTGTAAAATTGGCAAAAAAAACAGGTTTTTTTGTATTTAATTGGTTAATTATATCAAATATTTTGCAGAACATAAGTTTTGCACATACAAACGTACTACAATCAAAGGGCTACAAACTGGCCCAAATCGAATTTATTTACACTCAATGGGGCATTCGGTTCAGATTTTTAAAGTTTACAATGTAATGGACAGTGAAAAATACGTGTTCCATATTTTTGTTTGCCACCCCTTAAAAAGTACTTGATTTTTATCCTATTTGACCTCTCCCAACTTCTTCACTTCATATTTTTATTCGCCACCCATTAGAAAGTACTTTATTTTTATCCTATCTGAGCTCTCCCGACTTCTGAACAGAGAAAGTGGCGAACAAAAATATGCACAAACACGTATTTTTCACTGTCCACCACATTGTAAAGTTTAAAAATCTGAACCTAACGCCTCATTAAGTGTAAATAAATTTGGTTTGGGCCAGTTTGTAGCCCTTTGATTGTATTACGTTTGTATGTGCCAAACTTATGTTTGTAAACTTTACATTGAAAAAATTTTTTGGGAGAAAAAAATCAGTTTGGGTTTTTTGAAACAGATGAAAAAAATTGATTGATTGCCCCAGATGTACATTCTTGTGCTCAATTTCCATACGCACGTACACAACCGTTAAGCGCAACGCTTCAGTGAGTCGCCTGGACCACCTCCCCTAAAAATTATCATATTTTTTATTCCATTCCCACACATATTTTCAATCAAAATCCGGGATAGGAAAATGGGCACTCGGGCTTAATGCGACTTGAGTACGCATTGGTATGTGTGTTATCATATCTTATGTGTGTTAAAGGATAATATGTGTGTGTCTCATATTTGTGCCGGTTTTGTTTGTACATACCTTTACCGTAAGCTTTTGCCCATAGGCCTATTGTCGTATTCATAGATCCTTTTCATAACTCTTGGTTTGTGTTGTTACGCCTCTTTTTCCGCGTCAGTTAATACTGCATGCGAGCGCAGTTTTGACGGCACTTTAAGATTTTACATTTTACAATTAGTTTTTGAGCCTGAGAGCCTCTCTGCCAGCTTCCGCACTGAGCGTATCTTTTTCTTTTTGTTGCCATACATTAGCAGACTCCGTACGTGCCTTCTTATCTGCTTGGCTGCAGAACTTGTCCGTTTGTCTTCCTGCATAGTGTGCACGCTTCTTTTTGCTGTACGCTTTGTTTTTAATCATTCGTATTTGTGCCAATTGGCATCAGTTGTATGCCTTTGGCAGGGCTTTGTGCCCTTGTTTAATTACATTGTTTGATTTTACCCAATTATCGTAACACAACGGTCGGCAGCATGTATCCTCCATGCTGTCGCTTTTTAATTGCTTCATAATTTTTCTGTCCAAAAAATATTGTAAAAATTAATTATTTGATTAACAATGCTGGGCTCGGTTGGATTTCCATGCTGTTGAATTCTGTCCTTGTGCTACACTATACTTAGTTTTTATTATTGCTACACTATAATAATTGATTATTATTGCTACACTATAATAATCTTTTTGAGCCCTCAATTAGTTTTCTGGGGAACTTACTCTAATTAGGTACTTAATCTCAAAGGGGTTAAGTAAGTAAGTTTCACTAGGTGCATGCGTAGAGCGCTGGGCTACCTTGAATAGGCTGGGCCGCTTACCCCCAAATTGCCGGCTGGTGATCGACCTCCTAAAAAGGGCAAGAACCCCCGTCTGAGTGCATAAGCTTGAGATTTGGGTTAAGTAAGCAAAGTGAACGTAGCTTGAGTCTACGTTTACACATCTGATATTTATTTGTCCTTGAATAATTCTGGAGACTTTATTTTTTCATAAATGTTGATCGTATTATCAGAATTACGAATCCGACTGAAATTTTCTCTAAACTCTGTGGTTGTGTAAAGTGTACACTGCATATTAACTCTTGTTCTAGAGCCTTGCGGAAGCTTAATTTTTTTCAAAATGTTCTATGTAAAATCAGAATTGAGAATCTGACTGTTAGTTTTCTCTACACCTAGTAGTTGTGTGAAGTTTGCACTAATTATTTGTTGTTGAAATGTAGTTTATACTACAAATTTATTTTACTTCCAAATCTGAGCGTTAGTGTTCCTTACACTTGATATTTGCATAAACTTAATGCTGAAAAACTTTGATCTGTTAAAATAATGTAAGGTTTTCTTGTTTGAAAAGGATAATGCTGATGTTAAGAACAGTATTGTTTTCCGTGTTCTTGGACTGCTGTCATTATTGTAGCATGTTACTGTATGTGTTTACTGACTGATGTACTCAAATCATACTAATTAAAAGTGGAGTACTAGCAAAGAAAAATGCTCTGATGGAACAAAAAAGATGAATATACTTGGAATTGTGGATTATTAAAGATGTAAAAGGAGGGGACTAGGAAAAATCTACCTAAGGCGTCTTGTATTAATTCATGGTTCAGTAAAGAACTTCAAAGAAGTTCTATAGAAGTTTGATAAAGAACTTCAAAGAAGTTCTATAGAAGTTTGATAAAGAAGTTCAAAGAAGTTCTATCGAAGTTCTATAGAAGTTTGATAAAGAACTTTGAAGAGGTTCTATAGAAGTTCTATGGAAGACTGTCAAACTTCAAAGAAGTTCTATAGAAGTTCAATAAAGAACTTCGAAGAAGTTCTATAGAATTTCCGATGAATAACTTTGATTGAAGTTCTATAGAAGACTGTCAAACTCTGATAACACACTAATTTAAGTTTGATAAATTTTTTAATAGAACTTCGATAGAATGCACATCAAAGTTTGTCCAACTTTGAGACAAAGTGCTGCAAATCTTTAATAGAACTTTGATGTTGTGCAAATCAAAGTTTGGCCTAAGTTTGACAAACCTTTTATATAACTTTGATAGTGAGCAAATCGAAGTTTGACAAATCTTTTATAGAACTTCAACAAACATACAAGTCAAAGTTCTAAGAGACCAAAAAATGAGGTCATAGAACTTTGAGTGAGCAAATAGCAAGTGTCATTTAAATTTTAATGGGTACCTAAGTACCTATAGCTCCTAATAAATGCTTCCTTGTTGAATAATAACCTTGAATTATATTGATTTTTGGTATCCCATTTACGAGTCATGTGAAACAGACTATAATTAATGCATGCGCCTACATAATTTATGCTCATCTTTATTGGTGATAGCATGATCTTGCACTCATCTGTTTTGCGACCCAAAGACGTTTTTCTATATGCACCTTCAAAACGTTCTTGCTAGAGAAAGATCTATAACTTGACTTGATTGGCATTTGGAAATCCAGAAAGATATTTAATTGCAAGAAATGGAATAAGGCAAAGCGTTTTTGCAAGCATAAATCAATAATTCAAAGCTCACGCTTATGTTTAATTGAGGATTTTTCATCTGAAATTTAATTTTGTCATTTTCAACCAATTTTTACAGGTATAAACAAAGCAGCACAATTGCGATTTAAATTCTAAAATTTGATGAGCAATATTTTTCCAAGTTATAACGCTGGTTTGAATGAAGGAGCTCTTTTCTAATATTTAGTCTTAGCTTAATTTTATGATCCCTCAAAAAATGTTTCAAGTTCGAAAACTTCAATTTTAAAATTTTACAACAATTTTAATTTTAAAAAATTGTTTTTGCACTGCATATTATATTTAAAAAATGTAATAACTTTGAAATTTGTATTGAAATTTTAATTTTAAATGCTTTTTAAAATATTAACAATTTTTCAAATGAAGATGAATAAAACTCTGTAGGTATAGTCGGTCTGATGCAAGTTTGGTCGTTTTAGAACTATTTCTGGCATTGGCAGATTGCGATTATAGCATTTATCTGATCTGATGTATAATTATTGTGAACCTTGGCTTAGTGTCAATTAAAATTCTTAGAATTTATGCACAAAGTTACAAGTGAAACAGACTAGGTGCCTACATAGTTTACGAAGCTGACATGTGCTATGCAGTAAGAAATATGCATAGGTATAGATAATTAATGAGAACAGCTTTTTGCACATTAAGTATACCTATGTAATTCGGCTCTTTACTGTGTGTATGCGACGCTAAAAGCAGTATGTAGGGAGCGCACATTATGCTATATATCATTCCCAGTGCTTTAAGTCGTTTGTGCCTAATAATGGGGTTGAGGTTGGCTGCTTTGACAGAAATCTATCCTACTGTAGTTCCATGTATTTGAGGACAAGGTCAACATCACAAACCTACATACATGTACGAGTATATGTACGCACTCCATGCAGGCAGGCCGCTAATAAGGCATAAATTGTTTCATCCTGAGTGGAGAAAAAATCTGTTTTTCTTCTTCATAATGTAGTATGGTGGCAGGGCCTAAAGGCACACCTGGGCGTGGGGGGGGTTTGGGGGGGGGGTATGCACCCACCCAGAAACCAAGATACCTACCCCCAGAAATCAAAATACCCCCCCCCAGAATTCAATTTTTGAAAATTTTTTTCGCTTTTTTTGCGATTTTGTGATGCTAATGGATAGTGCTTGATGAGAAACGTTGAAAAATGGTGTTTTTTTGCAATATCGTGCACCCCCCAGATTTTTTGACCTTTGAAAAAAATCTTGCACCCCTAGAAGTATGGTACCACCCATTCCTGGGAGTGGAGGGGGGTTTGAGAGGTATGCACCCCTGAGAAACCAAAATACCTCTCCCGAATTCGATTTTTGAATTTTTTTGTCTTTTTCACAAGTTTTCAATGTTAATGAATAGTTCTCAATAAGAAATGTTGAAACATTGTTTTTTCCGCCATATTACCATTTTTAAGGCCATTTTCTGACCTTTGAAAAATCTTGCACCCCACCCTTTTCCCAGAACTTTGGTGGCGCCCACCTATGGTGGTCGCCAAACATAACAAAAAATAAAATTAATATGGACATTCAAGTCTAAACATTTTCAATCAGATGCAAAAGCTTCAAAACGCGATTGTGATCTAGAATTTATAATTCCAACCACACATTTAGAAATCGATTTTAATCTGATATCCGAAGTCCAGACTTGACACTAATGAACTAAATACTCAAGTTAGCTTTTAAAAAACAATATTTTTTTCAAATTTTACGCGTCTAAAATTAAAATTTCAATATGAAGTTTAGAGATATTACATTTTTGATAATATAATATACGTACGGAAAAAATTTTTTTAAATTAAAATTTTTGTACAATTTCAAAATTTTTTGAACTTAAAACATTTTTTGAGGGATCATAAAATTAAGCTAAGGCTAAATATTAGAATAGAGCTCCTTCATTTGAACCAGCGTTATAAATTGGAAAAACATCGCTCATCTAATTTTAGAATTTAAATCGCAATTGTGCTGCTTTGTTTATACCTGTAAAAATTGGTTGAAAATGACAAAATTGAATTTCAGATTAAAAATCCTCAATAAAACATAAGCGTGAGCTTTGATTTTATCGATTTATGCTTGCAAAAAGGCTTTGCCTTATTCCATTTCTTGCAATTAAATATCTTTCTGGATTTCCAAATGCCAATCAAGTCAAGTCGTAGATCTTTTTCTAGCAAAAACGTTTTGAAGGTGCGTATAGAAAAATGTTTTTGGGTTGCAAAACAGATGAGTGCAAGGTCATGCTATTGCCATTAAAGATGAGCATAAATTATGTAGGCGCTCAGGCACTTCGTCTCGAAGTTAGACGAACTTTGATGTGCATTCTATCAAAGTTCTATTGAAAATTTATCAATTAGCGTGTTATCAAAGTTCAACAGTCTTTTATAGAACTTCGATCAAAGTTATTTATTGGATTTCTATAGAACTTCTTTGAAGTTGTTTATCGAACTTCTATAGAATTTCTTCAAAGTTCTTTATCAAACTTCTATAGAACTTCTTCAAAGTTGTTGATCGAACTTCTATAAAACTTCTTTGAAGTTCGACAGTCTTCAATAGAACTTCTATGAAACTTCTTCGAAGTTCTTTATCAAACTTCTATAGAACGTCTATAGAAGTTCTTCAAAGTTCTTTATCAAACTTCTATAGAACTTCTTCAAAGTTCTTTACTGAACCATGAATCAATACAAGACGCCTAAAGTTGCAAAATCTGCTAAAAATCAGACTTTCTCTAAGCAACGCTAAAAACAATGTATATTTTGCGGCCAACAGATTAAATTAAATATTTAACCATAAAAATGATTGAAGAAGCAGCACATTAGCTATGCAGTAGCTATGGGATATGATATTGAATAAACTACCAGTCTTCTAAGCCAATTGAATGAAATAGCAAACATCGAAGACAATTGGAGACATGGTTGGTTTAAAACAGTAGGAAATGCTAAAGTTGACTTGAAACAGACTAAATGTAGGTACACTAGCATGCTCGAAACAATTGTGTGCACTAATCAATTAGCCCCTGCTTTGCTTGCTATAATTCTCATAACAAAATAAAACAACTTTTAATACAATACCTCTTAGTTTTCTATTAATCAGGTGCCAGCAATTTAAAAAAGTAACCTGGATAGATTTCATACACTCTTATCTGAAACTTTGAACATTATTAAAAAAAGAAACACTTTTCTAGAGGTCGCAGAATATACTTCAATTTTTAGTGTTTGTAAGAGAAAGTCTCATTTTTAGCAGATTTTGCGACTATAGTTAGATTTTTCCTAGTATAATACATACACAATGCAAGTATAAATTGCTAAGTACCTAATGACATTTGCTACAACACTAAAAAGATAGGAATAAGTGCTATTTTTTGTTAACAAAAAGTTGGGTCCTAGCAAGAAAAAATGCTCCGATGGAACAAAAAAAGTAGAATATACTTGGAACAAAGAATTATCAAGGACGTAAAAGTAGGGGACTAGAAAAAGCTCCTATCTACAAATGTCACAAAATTTGCTAAAACTTAGAAATTTCTTAAACAAAGAAAAAATGAAAGTAAGTAAATCAAAGAAAAAACCTACCTGTGCCTAAAACTGCAAGATCCGCTAAAAATCAGACTTTTTCTAAGCAACACAAAAGTCAAAGTATATTCTGCGGCCTGCAGAAGAAAGCAGCATCCTGTCGAACAAAGATAAAAAATTGGGCTACATAACTGAACCACTTACTCTGCAAAAGCAGATATTGTCATAGCTGAGCAGCGAAATGTTGCAATATTTTTCTGGGTCAAAAAATAGTAATTATGGTATGTTGGAAAAACGGAAATTTTTGACGTTCCGATTGAACACTGTTGCATACCCCTAACCTCCCATGCCTAATGGTTATCAGTTTACATGGGCAGGAATAAAATCCGGGTGGTCTGGTGGGATTAAACGCCAGAAGAGTACCGAATGGACGCATGCATTATATAGAAATCACAGTCTTTCGTTGCGGTATCGCAAATAATCATAGGATATAACTTTTTGTAATATTTATCTAGCCACAATATTGAATAAATTAACATTGCAAGTCATTAGCAAAAACGCAGATTTGAGATTTATTTTATAAGCTTTATATTAGGCATTGGACACCATACCTAGACGTAGGGGGTTTGGGGAGTATGCACCCCAAGGCAAAATACCCAACAAGAAAATGCAAATACCCAACAATACCTCCAAAATTCAATTTTTTAAATCTTTCTGCTCTTTTTGGGTTTTTTGGTAGGTACCGATAGATAGAGCTCAACAAGAAACGTTCAAAAATGGGGTTTTCTTTGCCATAGCACTATTTTTAAGGCCAATATTCCAATTTGAAAACCCCCTCAGAATTTTGGAACCGCCCACTGTATGGTGGACAACATGAGAAGGTTCACCTATTTTTTTCAGAGGCCGCAGAATATACTTCAATTTTTGCGTTGCTTAGAAAAAGTCTGATTTTTAGCAGATCTTGCAGTTTTAGGCACAGGTAGGTTTTTTCTTTGATTTGCTTACTTTCATTTTTTCTTTGTTCAGGAAATTTCTGAGTTTTAGCAAATTTTGTGACATTTGTAGATAGGAGCTTTTTCTAGTCTTCTCCTTTTACGTCCTTGATAATTCTTTGCTTCAAGTATATTCTACCATTTTTTGTTCCATGGGAGCATTTTTCTTTGCTAGTATATATATATATATATATATATATATATATATATATATATATATATATATATATATATATATATATATATATATATATATACTAGCAGAGAAAAATGCTCCCATGGAACAAAAAAGGAGAATATACTTGGGATTGTGAATTATCGAGGATGTAAAAGGAGGGGACTAGGAAAATCTCCCTATGTTACATGCCAAAAATCGCAAAATATGTTCAAAATCAGACTTTCTCTAAACAATGCAAAAAATCGAAGTATATTCTGCGGTCTCTGAAAAAACGTATTATTTTAAGATAATTTTCTCTGATTGACATAATATCTTAAAAGCAGATTACGTAATGCAACTTTTTGCAGACTTCATTCAACTTTGAGTTGCTTAATAATGTGACTGAAATTGATATGCTGTTAACAAATCATAATTAAGTTGTTTGTATTTCATTATTACTAAGCATGTCACTTAGCAGATACAGCCATTCTAAGTGTCAAAGTGGAAGCAATATTCAAATTACCAAAAAATTGATTGAAAAAAGCAGCAAATTAGCAATGCAGTAGCTAAGCAAATTGAATGAAAAAGTACAGATCGATGCATTCAAGACAATTGATGATATTGTTGGTTCAAAGCAGTAGGAAACACGGAAGGTGATGTGCAACAGACCTTATGTAGATACTCTTTTACACATGTCTACAACAATTGTTTACTGAACTTTTACATTTTTCAAAGGCCGCAGAATATACTTCGATTTTTTGCATTGTTTAGAGAAAGTCTGATTTTTAACATATTTTGCGATTTTCGGCATATAACATAGGGAGATTTTTCCTAGTACTCTCCTTTTAATTCCTCAATAATTCACAATCCCAAGTATATTCCCCTTTTTGTCCCATCAGAGCATTTTTCTTTGCTAGTACCCTACTTTTAATTAGCAAGATTTGGAAATACAATACTAGATTCCATTTACTGTGCAGTTCTTCTAATAATTGAATGGTTTAAACTTTACAAAGCTACTAGTTGTAGAAGAAACAAACATTCTGATTAGTAATTCTTATGTTACATAGAACATCCTGTAATGGAATATGCTTCCAAAACTTTCTAGAGCTAAACTTAATTTACATTTTAAACTTTACACAATAGTGTAAAGAATTTTAGTGGGATTAATAATTTTGATATTGCTCTGATATAACGATCAGCATTTATTAAGATATGAAACCTCTATAATGTTCTAAGAACAAATTAACATTAGGTGTTAATCATTTTACACTACTCTTCATGCGCCCCTAGCAGATGTATCACATCTGTTTCCATATATATTTTACGACTTTAGAGAAACAATAAGTTACTGTTAGGCTCTGGAATGAAGCTTGTTATATAGTGTAAACCTTACACTAGCAACGAGTGTAAAGAAGATTTTAGTCGGATTTGTAAATTTGATATTACTCGGATATTACGATCAACATTTGTGAATAAATTACGTCTCCATAACGCTTTAATGACAAATAGACACAGATGTAAACCACTTTACATCACTTTTGAGTGTAAACAAGCGCACCCAGCTGATGTCTCTTATTTATTTCCATGTAAATTTTCAGATTTTGGCAAAAAATTAGGTTTTTGCAAAACTCTAGAACAAAGATAAATCACTTTACATCACTGTTGAGTGTAAACAAACGCGCCCAGCTGACGTTCCTTATTTGATTCCATGTAAATTTTTAGATTTAGGCAAAAAATTGAGGTTTTTGCAAAGCTCTAGAACGAAGATTAATTAGCAGTGTAAACTTTACACAACCGTCTAGTGTAAAGAGCATTTCATTCCAATTTGTAAGTCTGATATTACTCGGATATTATTATCAACATTTATGAAAAAATTGCATGTCTACAATGGTCTGAGGACAAATAAACAATGAGTGTAAACTACTTTACATCACTGTTGGATGTAAACAAACGCGCCTACGTGACGTCTTACATTTGATTCTTTTGAAATTTCTAAACTTCAGGAAAAAATTAGGTTTCTGGAATGCTCAAAAACGAAGATAAATACATATGTGGTGTAAACTTCATGTAAACACCTAGTGTAACGAAGATTTTGGTCAGATTTGTAATTTTGATATTGTTCCAATATTACAATTAATATTTATGAAAAAAATTAAGTCTCCATAATGTTCTATGGGCAAAGTAACAATAGGTATAAACCACTTTACAACACTGTAGAGTGTAAACATATGCGCCAGACTGGAATTTCAAATTTGGTTCCTGGTCCATTTCTAGACTTGATAATTGTGTCCCTGACTCATAATTGGAGAAGCAGGCAGAGAAAAAAGACAGATACGCATTTAAAACACCAAATTTTTGACTTTAAGTCGCTAAATATTAATGTATAGACAATTTGCTTTGACACGCACCCAATATTAAGCACTTTATTTTTATTCTATTGGACTTATCCCGACTTCTGGACGGAGAAAGTGGCGAACAAAAACACAACAAAAACGTATTTTTTATCATTTAGAACACTGTAAACTTTAAAATTCCGTACCAAACTCCCCATTGAGTTTAAAGAAATTCGGCTTGGTGCAATTTGTAGCTTTTAAATCGTAGTACATCCCTGTGTGCAAAAATTCTCTTGCAAAAATTATTTGAAATGATTTATTAATCAAAATTCGGAAAAAACGTGTTTTTTTGCCCATTTTTTACCTCTGATTTCGAACTTAACACCCCCATAAATAACTCAATATTTCGTTTTTTTAAATGCGATTTGCTGCAATGTGTAGCCCTTGAAAGGCACTTTATTACAGCTATATTCAATCTACCCTGACTCAAAAGCGGAAAAATTTGGCAGAGAAATCTTAGTTAAAATCCGTTTTTTACACCATCAACTAAAGTGCAAACTTTAAACCCCAGGATGTAACTCACCATTGAGCGTAAAAGACTTTGCTTATATGCAGAATGTAGTTCTTGATCCGCTCTACATTCCTGTCAGAAAACATTTTAAAAAACTCATAACCGGAGTTAGTATCAGACATAAGCAGGTTGAAAACTCGACCAAAATGTGCTTTTTTACCCCCAGATTTTCGCACTCTTTACACTCCCTTTCGAGAACTAATGCGAGTTTCAACAAATAAAAAAAGTCAATTTGGAGCATGCCTTCCTCTACAAATCTGTGCCATTAATTTATTTGAGGAGTCAATACTGAGTTGTCTACATGCTGTCTAAAAAACCTCCTAAAATTCATCCTATGTTATAACGTTACTCAATAACTTTACACCTTCTTTACACAGCCAGTTTTGAGTTTCAAGAAAAACAAAAAAACTTGGGCAGCGAATTTTTTATTATCTAGATTAAAAAAAATTGCACCTTCTAGATGCGTCCTGTTATAGCTTTAGGGGGTGCACAGGTGTTAGGGGTACCCAAGTATATTATAGGTACGCGCTAACGCACTACCTATGATATATATATATACAGGGTGGGCCAAAAAAGGCTACATTCTAATTCAACAGGTCATAACTTCAGCTAATGTTAACATGAGACGTTAGAACTGGCAACATTAGATAGATAAAAGTGTCTTCTTTTGAATCGTGTAAAAAATTTTTGCAGGGTATCAATGCTTCGAGCGCTACGCAATTAGTTTACACCCTAGTTTAATATTCTTTAAAGGCCAATAGCGTCATTGGTCCTGCTATCAATTTGCATCGTATTTTTACAATATCCTGAAATTTTTGCACTCAGTAGGAAGCGTATCTACTCTGGGGTTCAAAAAATGTGCTACCTAATTTTTGTGACAGTATTTATTGTCAAACAGGTAAAAAAAGGATTCCTACATACACAGTTATCTGATACAATGCGGAAACTCTGAGGTTAGAAAAATATCAAAGTGAGGTGTAAACAAATTGCCGTAGTGCATGAACAGCTGGCCAAAATTTTTTACACGATTCAAAAGAAGACACTTATCTAATGTTGCCAGTTCTAACGTCTCATGTTCACATCAGCCGAAGTTATGCCCTGTTGAATCGGAATGTAGCCTTTTTTGGCCCACCCTGTATATATATATATATATATATATATATATATATATATATATATATATATATATATATATATATATATATATATATATATATATATATATATATATATATATATATATATATATATATATATATATATATATATCTGCTCCCTGGCCCAAAATTGAGGTAGCGCTAGGGTGCAAATGGCTGGGTAGGGCCTACCCGGACCTGCTGCATAGGGCCAGCGGAGGGGTAAATTTCTCTGGGGGGAAAAATTCAAAGAGCTATAACTGAAGAGCCAATGGTCAGATTGAACCCGAATTTTCAGGGTACAATGAACCTATGCCAAATATGTTATTTATACAATATGTACAATCAGCCTGCAATATACCAGCATCAGTTTACACTTTTGCATAACTCAAGAACCACTAGCCAGATTTTGTTCAAATTTTCAGTATACGATATAAGGCAAGGCATGCTATGTACAGAATTTCAGCACGCAGTCTACAGTATACCAATTTACTTTAGACCTTCTTGTATAGCACTATATTTCATTAACTATAGGGCGGATTTAGCTCAAATTTTTAGAGTAGGGTGAGCATATGTTGCATGTGTTATGTTATTGATATGAAAATATAATCTACAGTATACCAATTTACTTTACACTTTCTCATGTAGCACAATATTTCAAGAACTATGGAGCGGATTTAGCTTAGATTTTTAGGATTAGATATATAAATTGTAGCTGCGCTATGTACATAATTTTAGCGCGCAACCTACAGTATGCCAATGACACTGGTTTTTCAGATGATGATGATGACAAAGGGATGGATGTAAAGTACCCTATGGAGATTTATTTTTCATAACTGATAATCAATTATAACAAACATACCCAAACCTGTCAGTAAGCCTAGCTGGAAAGGGGGAACAACAAATTGTCAGTGTGTGTGTGTGTGTGTGGGCGGGGGGGGGGGGTGTGTAGGTGATTGACTAGCAGTCCCTGTGGAAGTCCGCAATCACCACTGAGGTACACAATTGCCACCTCCACAATTGCCAATGGGGTTAATTATAGTTAGTTTACAAAAGTAGTTAGCTATTTTGTCATCAGGGCATAGTGATTATTCTCTATATGCAAATTGATTATTTTGCCGGCCTTTGGCCCTTCATGAAACAAAATATTGTCCGAGTAAACTTCAATTTGGTAGTCAATATTCAGAACGTTTTGAATATGTTCAACAGCTTCAAGACTGTAAGATTCTTTATCACTGTTAAGATTAGCTTTGTGCATTAGATCTAAAGCTAGCTGTTTTTGCATAATACATTGGCTGTTATCTCCTTTCCTAGTAGTATCACATTGAGGGCTATTGCCCAGCTGTGCTATTCCTGTAACAACAGCTTGGGGTAGTGATGACCATACGTGGGCAGCAAGAAAATTCTGGGGGTGGATGATTTTTGAAGGTGAAAAAATGGCCTTAGAAATGGTGGTATGGCGATAAAAACACTATTTTTGACGCTTCTCATCAAGCACTATCCATTGGCATCAAAATATTACGAAAAAAACGAAAAAAATTTTCAAAAATTGAATTCAGGGGGGGGGTTATTTTGATTTTGGGGGAGGGGGTATTTTGGTTTCTGGGGGTGCAACCCCCGAACCCCCCACGCCCAGGTGTGGTGATGACCATAGGTGGGCAGCACCAAAATTCTGGGGGTCAAAGGTCAAAAAATGGTCCTAAAAGTGGTCGTATGGCAAAAAAACACCATTTTTGACATTTCTCATCAAGCACTATCCAATGGCATCAAAAAATTGCCAAAAAAGCAAAAAAATTTTTAAGATTTGAATTTCTGGGGGGGGTATTTCAACTTCTGAAGGGGTGCATACCCCCTAACCCCCACGCCCATGTAGGGTGATGACTTATCCTTTGAGGCAATTTTAATGATGTTAATAAATAGGTAGACTGTTACAAAATGAAATAGAAGAAATGGAAAAAGTGTTGAAGCAAATATATTACCCTCAAATGGGGTATAATAATGTGGAACAGCTATATGAGAGGGCTAGAAACATAAAGTCAAAAATAGACCAGTCCTACCTGAAAGGATGGTTGGAAAAGCAGCCCACCTACACATTACACAAACCCGCCCTCAAGCAGTATTCTCAAAATAAAGTGTTAGTAAGTAGCGATGATGAGTAATGGCAAGCTGATATTGTAGATCTGCAGTCTTTAAGCAAGTTTAATGTTAATTTCAAGTATCTATTGAATTGCATAGACATTTTTTAAAAATACGCATGGTCTCTTCCTCTAAAATCCAAAAAGTTCAAAAGATGTTCTGACCGCTTATTCAGAGCATTCTAAATTCATCAAATTCAAAACCGTACAAGCTGTAAACAGATGCAGAGACCGAATTTACAAACAAGGAGTTCCAGAAATTTCTAAAATCTGAATCTATCAATTTTTTAACAACCAGAAGCAAAACAAAAGCTAGCATAGTTGAACGTTTTAATCACACGCTTAAAGAAGAGCAATTTATATAAATTCATTGACATATTACCTGACTAGATGAAAAATTATAATCACTCTAAGCATCGTACAATAGGTACATTGCCAGCTAATGTGACCATTAAAAATGAGACAAAAATTTTGAATAGAGCATTTAGGATTGATAAACAGAACGTTGTCTTTAAATTTAATATCAGCAATGAAGTCCAACTGACTAAAGTAAAGCACACATTGAAAAAAGAGTTTTGCCCAACTGGACAGAGGAGTTTTTTCTAATTAAAGAAAGATATGCTCAAACCCCACCCGTTTACATTTTAGAAGACCAAATGGGCAAAAAAGTTGAAGGTCTTTTTTTATAAGCCTGAACTGCAAAAAATTGAAACAAAATCTTACAATTTGTATGTGATTTAAAAGATTCTGAAAATGCAAAAGAAAGGCAATAAAACTGATTATTCAGTATGGTGGCGAAGGTAACCTGAAAAGTTTGATTCCTGGGTCTCGAACCTAATAAAGTTATGAATAGTAGGTAATGGAGATCAGCCAATGTTTTTTCAATCATATGTTGCATCGGTTGTCACAATACACCTACTTGTCTGATGATACAATTAAAGATTATTTTTAGCTATAAATGAGCAAGCAATGTAAGCAAACATTACTGGAATTTGATGAGAATGCTATTTTGAGCTCCTCAAAGTATACCAGAAAACAATTAAAAAGGCAATATTTTTATATTATTCAAATCATGGGAATTTCTATGTCCCGAGGCCAAATTTTATTTTGCAAACCTTCACATCACACATATAGATGAGCATCTAATCTCATCCATGTCTAAGGTTTTACTTCAAAGTTTTGCAGAGATGGAAAATTTTTTGTGAAGTTTGGAAATTTTTTTGTAAAGTTTAGAAATTTCTTTGTAAAGTTTGGAAATTTTTTTGCAGAGTTTGGAATTAATTTTGCATGCTTAAGCATTGGAATCTTGCAGGGTTTGGAAAAGTTTTTGTAAAGTTTGGAAGATTTTTTGTAAAGTTTGGGAAATTTCTTGTAAAGTTTGGAAAATTTTTTATAAAGCTTGGAAAATTTCTTGTAAAGTTTGGAAAATTTACTATTTTATTTATCATTGTTCAAGTATTTTTGAGACTATTTTATATGCTATATGCAACTCATGCTTGTGTTTTGCACCTGTAAGAATCATTTTTCCGCTTGTAAAGACTTGGTACATGCATTTCCCATTTACCATCTCATAAAAGTTACAAAGATCAATGCAAAATCCCAAGTTAGCCAAGCCAACAAACAGTCCAAGCTTTATTTTCAACATTGAATTCTCCATCTTTAGTATATGGATGAATGCCTTTATCATATTTTTGCCTCCTTGTATAGTTGAAGCTCCAGCACATACAATTTTACCCAATCTGAAAATCAGCAATGTTGCCTGAGATAATCAAAATACAATATCTGAAAATTTTTGACAATTGTATTGCACAGTATTTGGCAATTTCAGATAGACATCATCTAGATATAGCATGTTTAATATTGCTGTGAGTTATCACAATGTTCTGTATTGTGACCATTTTCTATAAATACCTATATATAAATCATTATTTATAAACAAAAATGCTTTTTCAACATCCTTTCACCTGCCTTGTCTCAGGGCCAATAGAATTAGGCAAAACAATGTTTGTTAGGCAACTGATTGAGAACTGAGATCATTTGATTGATACTTAAAGTAAAAATATTTGGTGGTGCTTTGCAGAAAACCAACCACTTTATAAGAAAATCAATCATGTGTCATTTATAGAGGGGCTTCCTGATTTTAGTCACTTTAAGCAAAACAGACCTACACCACAGCTTTTGATACTGAATGATTTAATGCAAGAGAGCAAGGGTAATGGCCAAATTGTGCAACTATTCACAAGGAGTTGTCATCATTAAAATATTAGCATCATTCACATTGTACAAAAATGTTTTCTTTGAAGGTCTCAGAACATAATGTGTAAAGTCGGATTATATTGTTGTATCTAAAAATCCTGCTGACCAGCTA
This sequence comes from Mermis nigrescens, assembly GCA_036768485.1. Taxonomy (NCBI): domain Eukaryota; kingdom Metazoa; phylum Nematoda; class Enoplea; order Mermithida; family Mermithidae; genus Mermis; species Mermis nigrescens. The sequence continues at coordinate 16,979,793 of JAVLUZ010000154.1, forward strand.
CAAGCACAAATGCTGTCCAGGCAGCTTTACCCTACTCAATCCAAAATATTTTCTAGAAGCCTATCCCAATGCTACTTCTCATTCGCATGACTATCTTCTGATTGATCTCACTGAAAATTCTAGAGATGAGCTTAGGCTAAAAACAATTATTTTCAGTGATAGTTTTACTGTTCATATACAAAGATCTATAAATACTAAGAAAAACACTAATGAAATAATGTAAAAATGGGTAAAGAACGATTAAAACGCAATATTGTATGTCTACATCTCTTATGTAAAACAAAAAGACCTCAAATAGACGCTATTATAAATACTGCAACTAAAGCTCAAATCCTTTGTCTCTGTGACTGTGCAAACAATTTCCTGAACAGTAATATTCATTCTTCTGAGAAAGATATCAAAAAACTTTGAAGATACAGAAATCAAATAAGATACTTGGCAAACAATAGACAGGCAAGTACAAAAGAAAGAAAAAATATCATAATACAAGACAATGTTTTCTTCCACTTTTACTTAGTCCTATACTTACAATTGCAGGCAGTTTGCTAGCTGACGCAATTACAGGTAGAAAATGAAACATACTGAAAAAATGATTTTAATACCTGCTGAAATAAGCAAACATTATAAGCCAGTAAATATTCTACCCAATTCCTTGGATAATGAGATGCAAGAAATCTTGGATAACAAAAATGTATCACCTGGATGCAAAGCTCATAAAATATGATCAGATACGTGTCAAATTTAAGAGATTGCAGGAGCTGAAACAGAAACCATATAAAAGCTTGCATTGCTGAAGATGTAAGTAATGCACTTAGTGATGAAGAAATACTCTCTGGTATGCCAAAAAATCAAATTCCAAGAACAAGCTGCATCTTCACCATATACATAGGTACTAATGCATTTCTTTTAATTGAGTCAGGTAGTGAACTTGTAATAGATGGTCAAAAAATTAAAGACTCACATATCATAGATTTAGTTAATGATCTGGCTTCGCAAGCGCAAAAATTAGTAGATATCCTGGCACAAAAGGACTGCTGAACATGCTCAATTGTAAAAATGTTCCACTCGAAAGTATTGTAAATAGGCAAGCTGGGGAGATTTTTGCTGCAGGTAATGAATTTGACTGGGATGAAAGTTTATAAATACTACCGCATTTAATTTAGAAAATAAAATTACAAAAATGCATGTACAATTCACTCCTGACAATTTAGGCATTTGTTCGGAATATTATATAGAGGCAGACAGCCCAAACTGGCTATCGGTTGGAGGGGTTCAAGGGCATTCCATACCAGTGGGGTGTTGGTCTTGGCAGCTTTTTTGTTCCCTTTTCAGAATGACCATCCCTGTTTTGCAATCTATTGGTAAAGTGAGTTAGAAAGCATGCTCTCAGTTGCAGGTTCAAACATAGCATCTGATTTGGCTCAGGAAAAACCGCTTTTTGAGTCCACTAAGGAACATTCAAGCAAGAAGCTGCTCAGTTGTTTGATGAGGCCTCCAAATCTTGACAGCAGCAGCAATAAGAGGGTCTTAGGAGCCGCCCAAAGTCTATAAATTCTAGCATAATAGATGCTTTTTCTAGAAACAATGGCACTCATAGACGTAAAATCCATCCCAAGTACTAAAACTGAATTAGACCTTGTCACTGTCCCTCATACAAGTTGTTATAGAAGCGAAGGCTTTTGGCATGAAATTCAGCCTACCCATCCAATTACCAATGAGGAGCCTTATAAATTCAGAATACCTCCAGACCCCCATTATCTACAGCTATAAAAATTACATTCATGTGTTACTGCAAATGAAAAAACCAACAGTTGCTGCTGGAGCAGCAGTACCTGACTATGCACCTATAAACCTTATTGGTAAAACTTTCTTCAAGCAGGTAAAATGGCTTTTAGTAGGCAAAATAGTTTCTTAACAGCTGTGATAAATATGCATACATCAGCATACTTTGAAACTGAACTGAATTATAGGTATGATGCTAAGCATTCACACTTGCAAGCAGCATTATATTTTCATATTGGTAGCACTAAGTGTTGATGCAAAAGATAGTGAATCATTCAAAAAGCGAGCTATGTTTAAAGATGAAAATATTATGGAAGTTGCGGCTCCACTACATATTGAAATGTTCTTGCAAGACAGGTATCTGATCAATTACACCAATTCTTGCTTAGCATTACATAGAAATAGTAATGCGTTTGTTTTGCAGTGCTTTAAGGATGTCATCTTAGACTTGAAAGTCTCACAAATGAAATTTTTTTATCAAAAAGTTGAAGTATTAGACAGTGTAAATTTAGCACTCAGCAAACAATGCTTTCATACATGGCAAAATATCCTATTAGACGTGTAGCTATGACAAATTTGCACATCTCTAATCCTGCTAGAGAAACACACAATTATATATTGTTTACTGGTCAGCTGCCTAGGTGTATGCTATTTGCTTGTGTTGAAGACAGTAGCTTATTTAGGCAATCTTACAAAACTCACCATATAATTTCAAACCATTAAGCATATACAATGTAAAAGTAACAAGTGGTGGCATAACATATCCTGCTTACCCACTCAACATTTCATTCAAGCATGATAGGTACTTGCAAGCATATAATCAAATGTTTGATGCTTAATATATAGGGCAAGAAGGTAATTTTATTAGCAGAGATGAGTTTGGAATGAGTCACTATTTTTTTGTATTTGGTTTGACACCTGATGGAGATGATGGAGAGCATTGGGATCTAGTGTGCAAAAGAACATTAAGCATATCTGTAAGATTTACCAATAATTTGCCCAATTCTGGTGTAGAAATTATTATATATGTTGAATTTGATAATTTAATAATGATTGACAAAGATCAAAACACATTTAATGATTATAATGCATAAGCATGAACACTACTGAAATATTTGAAATTCTTAAAAATAATATTAAAAATGACACATTTTTAGGAGTTTTTCCTTTAGATCACTTACCATCTATATGAGCATACCCCGCAGCGCTAGTGGTAAACTTTGACACAAGCAACAAATCTGGCTCTCACTAGGTAGCTATATATTTTCAGAGCAAGGAGAATTATAACTATTTTGACAACTATGGGCAAAAACCACTTAAACATTTAAGGAATTACATTTCAAATAATGCACTCTGCATATACGTACAATAATGGCACAAGTACAAGGAGTTTTCTTAATAAGCTGAGGTCATATGTGTTTCTATTCCATTGTTTGCAGGAGTAGAGGTCTTCCATTCGAAAATATTGTTTTATGTTCAGTGATAAAATTTATAGATACTTTGATGACTTAGAATTATAAACATGGATTCTAAACAGTTTTACATAACACTTCCAAGCAATGCACAGGAAGCCAATACTGCAGCCATATTTGTATCTAGCCTACCTAGGCAAATCGTATTAAATGGCAACTGGGAGGTTGGTATGGCTTAAATAATTTATGCAAATACATGGCATAATGTTGCTTGAGGACCAGAATATGATACAATTTTATGACATCAAAAACAATGCTCAACAAAAAATGTTAATCCCTTGTGCAAAGGTATTTAAATATAAATGACTTGATTAAGACAATCACTAATGGAATAAAAACAATTAGCATTACAGAAAAATTTGAGTACTTGCAATACTTTGGAATAAGGTATGATGATAATAAGAAATTCTGTCACCTAAAAAATAATACAGAATATATTCAAAGTGTAAAGTTAACAAAAGCATTTATTACTATATATGCTCGGATTTCTGGAAAGTCAGCTTAGCAATATAAACTATACTGTGGCACAAGATTTGACTCTAGTAGCACACCATTCTCAGAATATGCTAGGTGGAATGTATAATTTTAACGTTTACTGTGATATAGTCAAGCCTCAAATTGTTCAGAATATTTTTACGCCACTTCTGCAAGTCGTAAATATTGAAAGAAAATATATGGATATTATTAATCATTCAATATATTAGTCCACAATAGATACCTGTACTCAAAAGCATTTAACACTGTTGAAATAAATATTAAAAGCGACTAAGATCAACCTGTAACTTTTGAATTTGGCAAAACTATCGTAAAATTGCATTTTAGATGCCAAAATTGAAAAACGGTACACAGTCTCCAAGACGAAATAACTTTGTCTATAAATAAGAATTATGTTGTATGTAGTTTTTTTTCTAAAAAAATGGATCAGTACTCTGAATTAGGCAAACATTCATTCAGTTCTGTTAGTAGGTTTAAGTCAACTGCATGGACTTTTTCAGCTAAAGTTTTGAAACCTTGATGACTGTCCTGATATTGAAGAGATGTTTGAGCAAGCTATTTGAAAGATGCTCAAGCATTTCCCTGCAGACAGTCTCATAGGTCTAGAAATCAAACATTCATGCCTTGACTTCCCTGTATTAGTCCCATTCACACCTGGGCGTGGGGGTTTGGGGGTATGCACCCCCCAGAAACCAAAATACCCCCCCCCAGAAATCAAGATACCCCCAAGAATTCAATTTTTGAAAATTTTTTTTGTTTTTTTGCAATTTTTTGATGCCAATGGATAGTGCTTGATGAAAAACGTCAAAAATGGTGTTTTTATTGCCATACCACCGTTTTTAAGGCCATTTTTTTACATTCAAAGAATCTTGCACTCCCCAGAATTTTCTCGCTGCCCACGTATGTGTCATATTTGCTCAGCGTCAGTATATGAATGCCAATAAAGTTTTTATTATTATTCAGAATATAGCACAGTCCAATAAGGGGCTTAGCTTTGACAAAGATATGATCTTCAAGGTAGTCATAGTAGATAAAAAACAATTCGGTAGAGGAGCATACATTGAAACTACCTCAAATTATAATTTAATGCTACCCAAGCTGTTGTTGCAGGAATAGCAAAGCTAGTCAATAGCCCTAAATGGGAAACTATTAGAGAAGGAGATAACAGCCAATGTACTATGCAAAAACGGATAGCACTAGATCTAATGCACAAAGCTGATCTTAACCTTCCGTTTACCATCATGTTTTTGCAGTCAAAAAGCACCATCATGGCATGAATTCCTAGTGCATATTAAGCAATGGCATATTAAGATCCTCTGACAGCTATTACTTTCATTTAGTGCAATTTTTAATGCTTTTTCAACATGTATTCTATTTTCTGTGAAAATTATTTTTGAAAGAGGTATATTATAAACATTATCACAAGTATAAGAATAGGCACCTGTTGGACATTATGCAAAAACAAGAAAAAGTAGATTTCTGTCGTGTTAAACACATCCAGGGAATGCATTTAAAGAGCTGAAAGGTACAAACCACTAAATTTTCTTATTAGGACCTCATTTTTCCATCTTGAGTTTTTGTGATATCACTGGCCCCAACAGTGAGGTCCAGGTATAGAAACTGCCGGATTACATCTAAAGTTATGCTGAAGTTGATGACACAGTTCGAGCCAAATGCTCCAAAAACTTGGAATCTTATCTTAAAAAAATTTGGATCTTGAGATAATTTAATCTTAAATTTACAGGATCAAGATCTTGTGTTTCAATTTTAATGATTTTTAGCGCATCCAATTTATTATTGGGAAAAATGCCTAATTTCCGTTTTTAGTTAAATCTAACAACAACTCCCTGCTCCGAAATGAATGCATTTTGTATTCAGGACACTTTTTGTACTCCTTCTTAATCAAAAAGGCCGCCTGGAGATTGTCTATGATGATGCACCTATCACTTATTGAGGCGGGGAAAACGCCTCCGTGGATAAAAGGACAAATTTCTGGGAACAATTTGCCCTGCCAAAGGTAAGTGGCTTCTGATATTTTTGCATTTTCCATACATGGGAGGGCATAAGGTTATGTCCTCCAGATCTGAAATAATACTTTGTCCAGTCCAACTGACAATCTGACCTTCCCCAATAACAAAATTGGTGACCGAGGTGCACACATCTCGACAACACCATGAAAATCGAATTTTGAGTTTTAAGTTGGTGGTCGTCCAAAAATCATTTTTATCCTTCTTTAAATGAATCTCTTGAAATTCTTTATTCTTGTTCAAAGTTTGACAAGTTTTGCATGGAACCGGTTCATTTTCCTTTTATCTGAGATTTTGCCTTTTCCACCAAAAAACCCATAATTAGTACTCACTGTTCTGGTGATTTTCATGCATTTTACAGCAGAACTATTTTTGGGCTGAGTTCTCAGGACAAAAATTGTGACATTTTGCTTTTTCTAGTCTTGGGAGTTCTCCTCCAGGTAAAATGCATTGGACAGAGCGAGGTAAATTTACGGGGTGCCCACTGCAACTTGTTCGGCAAATTTAAAATTCCCAATTTCCCATACCACACTGCAAAAGACTTGCCAGCAAAAAAGTCATAAGAGCCTTTTCAGTCAAATTGTTTATGTTCATGTTTCGGAATTTTAAGTTCGTTTACTAGATTTTATAAGTATGACATCATATAACCCAACTGTAATATAATAAAGGCAACTAAGAATCAAAATAACTTGAGATAAGCACAATTTAAATAGATTATAAATAGAGATGCAAAATTTACAAAATTACTCCAAACAACTTAAATACATAGCATGCAAGTGATTAGGCAACTTAAATATATTTAAAATATTAAGCATATTAGATAGAATGTAAGTGAGAAATTTGAAAAATTGCACAAATTTAGACAATTTATTTTACAGCTTTTACAGATTGTTGGCCTTTTTGTTGCTGATGATTTCTTCTTTAGCCTTGTTGCTATTATTGCTTTAGACGAGCTCGTAAAAACCCAGATTGTCACTGCCAGTTTGCACAGTTGTCCTCAGAGGCCAACTTGGACATCGTCCGTAAAGAGACTGTCATTTGTAAATAAGTTTTGTCAAACTTTCAAGCTTTAAGTTTAGCCAGCATATTTTTAATATTGAAAACCAAGTCTTGAGTCTATTCTCATAGAGCGAAGTCGTGAGTTTTTGAAGTAGAATTGCTGATAATAGGACTTATGTTTGGACTCTTTAGCAATTTTGCTTTTACTAAGTTTACTGAAGTTTTGGCTAATTTGACCATATTTTTAGCTTATTCTGATAGAGTATTACCAAAATGGCTAAATGCAAAACTCTGTCAATTTGCAAAAACTTATGGTTATTCTTGTTGGGCGTGAAATAAAAAAACAATACTACTTAAGACTTGACAAAGTTTCCGGTTTTCAATGTACAAAAATTTACTCGAATTTGCATGAGAATGCTGTTCAGAGCTTTCTCAAAGTATTTCAGAAAATGCCTGAAAAAAGGATATTTACATATTATTCAAATTATGAAAATTTTTAAGTCCCAAGGCCAAATTTTACTTTGAGAATCTTCACACAACACACATAGACAAGCACATAGTCTCATCCATGTCCAGGGTTTATTTCAAAAGTAGCAAAATTTGACAAATTTTTTTGTTAAGTTTAGAAATATTTTTGTAAAGTTTGGAAAATTTTTGTTAAGTTTGGAAAATGGTTTGCAGAGTTTGGAAATAATTTTGCATGCTTATTGATTCAGACAACAAAAATAAAATTTCTTATTCAAATAGGGATTGTGAAAAATCAGAAGAATTCACATTATCTAATGAGCAACTATAAAATATTGAAGAATCATTGACAGCGCAACAAAGACTTCTCAATTCTACTTTTTAAGCATCTTCATTCACTATGCAGCACTGCAATAAGTAAATCACATTCAAAGGGCGCACGAGTTCAAATTCAGTGTGTCCCTCCCAAGTACTTCACTTATCATGAAATCCCAAATTTTCTCAACAAATTTTGGATTGTTCAAAAGATTTTGAATTTAAAAATCTACTAAGCCACTGACTTGTAAAATGGCTAAAGATCCTGAAGAACTAAAAATACTATTAAGAAGAGCATTTGAAGGGTTTGAACAACTCCTTCTTGAAGAAATGCAGGGTTCAAGAGACTATGCATACTAATGAAAATGCAGTTTTTACTGTGTCTTTGTACTATGTTTGATACCCAACCACCCAAACATTCATCTGGAAGTTTTGGTGATAATTTTGACAAATGGTGAAAAAGTTCAACAAATATATTACTTTGCAAGGTGTAAGAAATGCATCATTGGAATATAAAATTGCACTTTTGGAGTCAAATCTGATGGGATAAGCCCTTGCCAACCATATCTGGGCGTGGTTTGACGAGGGGGTATGCACCCCCCAAGAAACCAAAATATTCTATAGACATCTAAATACCTCCCTAGTTTTTGAATTTCTTTGTTTTTGTTTCAATTGTTTGATGCTAATAAATAGTGTTTCATGAGGAAACTGCTTGAAAAATGGTGTTTTTTTGCCATGCCACCATTTTTACATCCTCAGAGATTCAAGAAAACAAAAATGAGATGTTTCAAACCAGATCAGACAGATTTATTCCGGGGTGCTTTGGCTCTGTTTTCCACCAAATTTGATAATGAGGAAATTAACGTGAGATATTAACCCAAACAATCCTCTACCGCCAGATCATGCAGGACCTCCTATAATTGGATATGATATGTTATTTGTGGCCTGGGAATACATGAATTCACGTCACATAAACAGAGTAAATTTCATCTTTGAGCAATAATGAATTAGACAAACTTCTCAAAATTCTACAGGATAGAAATGATGAAATGCCTGAATTTATTATTACTTTTGTGCCCAGCAAAAACATCACGGAAAGTATTCACAACATCATTCATGCCATTATTCCACTAATTTAGGAGAATCTCCCAATTCATCTTCATGAGCCGGAAAATTTTGAGTTTACAAGATGTTAATGTCCCATTACAAAATATTTAAAATTTAATGGAAATTAATGTTACAGAGTTATTCAATTTGATCTATCCTTCACCGGCTTTGCCAATTGATGAATTTAAGCCGCATTGAATATGCCTATTCTGTCCAATTCATAATGCACGCCACACTCATTCTGCCATACCATGGATTTGGCCCTCACATCGCAAAAAACGTTTGATCACTGAAGACAACAACTGCAAAAAAATGGAGATTAAAGCAAAAACAAAGTGGGATTGTGAGCCTTGAGGTATGAATATTATTTATATTCTTATTATTTTAGATTGTTGTAATAAATGTTTTTGGCTTAAAATTTAATAGAAAAATTTATCAAGTTTTATCAGAAACATATACTATATTACTGGGTAAATTGCCTTGTGTGTTTGTTAATTGCTCACATACTAGTATGTAGATTATCAAGATCACTAAACTAAATGCCCTACTTATGAGAAATATAATTTACATAGTCTCTTATTGAAATGCTGACTATGTAATGATTGTTCAAAAAGTAATATTTAAAGTTTACGAGTAGTTATATGTATGAGTCTGGCCCAAATGGTATAAGATGCGCAATGGTCAAGGATAGGCAATGGTTAAGAATAGGCAATGGTTAAGGATAGGAGGCTGGTTCCAGCAATAGTCTGTCCCCAGTGTTATAGCATATACAGTGTTGTAGCATGGCCCCAATGTTATAAGATAGGCAATGGTTAAGGATAGGCAATGGTTGAGAATAGGCAATGGTCAAGGGTAGGAGGCCGGTTCCAACCTTAGTCTGTCCTAGTGTTATAGCATATACAGTGTTATAGCATAGGGGTTGGCCTATGAGTCTGGCCCCCTCCCGTATAATAAGGTACATATTGTTGGAGGATAGGAGGCCGGTTCCACCCAAAGTTGGCCCTTATGCTGTAGCATCTGCGAGTGTTACAGCATGGGGAAAGGCAGGCCAGTAAAGTGAGTGTAAAGTAAAGAGTTTTGGCTGGGGTGTCCCTTTTTTGTCCTACTTGATTTTTGGACTTACCTATAAAAAACTATAAATATGGATTTTTTTTGTTTGCAGAGAGTGTAAACCAGTAAAGTGTGGCAGACGCGCTTATATTCATATTTTGTCAATTAGCGCATAGACATGGTGGTAATTAAGCCACTTTGTCCAGTGCATGCATGCTATCTTACTTAATCTATGTTGTCTTGAAAACTCATATTTATAAAAGAAATGTCCAAATTTTGAAACATCTAGTTTACAAAGCTGGTGCTGCTTCCTACGCTTTTAATCCTGGTTATTTTACACTTGTCTACTCATTGAACGCTAGTACAATGCCACCAATCACTCCTAGTTATATGGTGGCCCTTGAAAGGGCCATTGGGTCTAGAGAATACAATAAAAAACGGATTGGTGAGCCGCTATTGATCAATCAATTTGCTCAAGCCATTAATTGCGGATATATCTTTAGGATCACATATCTGTTGTCATTGTTTGACTCGGCCTGCACAATTTTCATGGTCCGGCATGGCAAGCTGGAAATGTTGCTCCAACCAAATGTATAGAAGAATGTGTGGGTGACAATCCGCCACTTTGCCCCATTGTGATTGATCTTGTCTTTGATGTATCCATAGTCCAATGAATGTTGGACCTGATTGGCCAACTTGTAATGCGGCACTGTGAATTAAGACATTGAAAATGGATTTTCTTCCTCCAGCAGCTCCCAAACTCTTTGCTCAACCAACGTGCTTGGCCACATGACCATAGTAGGTGAACTTTGTCAACTTAATTGGCCACTCCATTTGACCGCTTTGATACATTCCCGTATACAAACCATTGTTTCTGAACGAATAAGCACACAAAGACACATGGGCACTGGGTGCAGAAAGTTCTACAGAAAATTTGTACCGCCAAAAATTTGTACTGCTAAAAATTATTCTGCTGAAAATTTGTACTGCCTAAAATTTGTACTGCATTAAAATGTGAGGTTTGCTTGGAAAATTTGTACCACTAAAAATTATACTGCTAAAAATTTGTACCGCTAAAAATTATACCTACCTCTGAAAAATTTGTACTGCTGAAAGTTCATACAGCTGAAAAATTCATACCGGTAAACTTATCTCATAAATATAGATGAAGTTAGTGTTAAGATTCATTTGTCTAATTATTTAGGGTGGATTGTATTGTGGTCAATTATGTCTGTCTCTTATTTATAAACATAATTGACTTATAGTGCTTAATTTGTCCAAGTTTTATTTTCCAGATAAAACTTGACTCAATGAACTCATGCTGGCAAAACAATAAAGGACACGGAGGACATGCAGCAATGAACTTGCATGAATAAAACATGAAAATGAAATACAGCAATATCTGTGTTATATGATTATAGGCTTCTTACTCTAGCAACATATGCACACTATATTATGGTAAGATCTAATATAACATGCATGATGAAGTCATTTAAACAAATGCTAAATTCTCAATTTGAGAAAAAAACAAGCAGGCACACAGTGGAAAGCACGCTAATATTTAATGTGCAGTGAAAATTGGAAATAGCTTGAATAGCAAAATACACTAACTTCAACTCCTTTTGACTGTTATGTCAGAAAAGAAGGAAAGCTTCAAATAATAATATGAACAATATGGAAAATAAGTAAGTATCTGGAAAGTATGTTATATTTCATAGCAAATTAGATCTTAATCATCCATCGATTCTTATTCACAATCTTACCATTGTCCATCTAATTTTATGATCTTACTAATATTAATTGTCAATCAGATGTTCTTGACAATCTTACTTACAGATCACTACCAAATATTAGTATTAACAAATAAAATGAAATTAAGGGTCTCATGGGACCCACTTGGCATTAAAGCAGGCATAAGAAAATCACTAATATTGGCACAATTTTACTCTGTCTGGCTGTCGGCTCCTTATTCTAGAAAATATCAAAATGTAAGGGTAACTGGCATAGGTGGGCAGCACAAAAATTCTGGGGGGTTGAAAAAATTTCTGGAGGGGATGAAAAATTTCTAAAGGTTAAAAAAATGGTCTTAAAAGTGGTTGTATGGCAAAAGAACACAATTTTTTGACGTTTCTCATTGAGCACTATCCAATGGCATCAAAAAATTGCTAGAAAAGCAGAAAAAAATTTTTTTTGGGGGGGGGGGTATTTTGATTTCTGGGGGGATTTCAACTTCTGGGGGGTGCATACCCCCAAACCCCCTATGCCCATGTGTGGGGCGTGCTTTCCCAGTTGCCTCTAAAAATCTGACAGGCAAAGATCACATTAGATAAATTTACTAGTCGGAGAGAGTGTTAAATTAAACAATACACGGATATTTAAATGTGATTATGACCTCCTATCACTTATATTAAAATAATATGTTACCTAATTAAGATTGTTATAAGAATACATTATTAAAAACCCAGTAAATTATCAGCTTGCATCAACTGTAGGTTGAGACTGTTACACTGTATACCTGTGTTAGCTTGTAAGCACAATTATAAAAAAACAGAAAACAAAACAAATGAAAAAATGAAACTCTGCTTGTTACTGTATATGACTATTGTACAACTTATTATTTATATGAATAATTTCCTTAGCCTGCATTTTTGGATTCTCAATCTCAAGATTCAGATACATAATGCAAGTATTTTAAACGGTCAATTCAGTTTCTGGCAGAATTTTTGGGCTAAACTAGGCTTAGTAACATGTGATGTCTTAAGAACTAAGTCGCCTATTGTGTAATTTATGCAATGAATATTCTTATAATACTGCACAGTATATGATTTCTGCAGAGCAGCATTGTTTTGCTGCTCTACTGTAATAGCCTGTGTGGAAAACTGTTTTACTTTTATGGCGTGATTGTCTAGGTCGATTATATGAATTGATGGGAAAAAATTAAGAGCTGCGTCTGTAGATAAAAAGGGATGATGACTATACTAAAGCTCAAAAGGAGGGAAACCCATGGCTTCATGTTTATGTACATTTAATGTGAAAAGAGCATATGGTAAATAGTTGTCCCAATCTGTATGCCATAGGTCTATATACATATGAATGCGCGTTACAAGAGTATTGTTGATGCGTTCTACTTCCCCATTGGCCATAGGGTGGTAGGCCAATGAGTGTACTTTGTGCGTCCTACATAAAGTCATAATTTCCAAGAAAAGGGCCAAAATAAAATCCAAACAACAATCACAATGAATAGAGCTACTTTGTGACAGTAGCTCTAGGACTCATACTCTCTAATGAAAATTCTAAAAAAATCAAACAAGTTGTATGACCTCTAGTCAAAACAAAACATTTTACCCACAAATTTCTGTTAATCTTAACAACTCAAAAGACCAATCAATTTTCAATACTCTTAATGCACTGATTGATACTGGATCCAAAATCACACTTATTTCTAAAAGTATAGTACCAAAATTAAAGTTGAAAATATCATCTATTAAATCTATCACTCAAGCCGCTGGCTTTAAATCTTGTTTATTAGGTGCAGTCTGGATGCATTTAGACTTAAGTAACCACAATTTTTATGAACCTACATTGTTGAAAATTGCCCAATTAATCTGATTCTTGGAAATGATTATGTTTGCCACTTTTTCACTGTGACACTTAATTGGCATAAAGGAATCATGGAATTAGGTCCAAACTCAATTCCCCTCATTGAATCACTCTACATTTCTGATGCTCTACATGGAATTATAAGACTCCTAATCAAATAACCCTACCCCACAGAGTATGCATATCATGTACAATACTGTTCTGCCTCTATATGACACCATTGAAAATGTACTGTTTGAACATGTTGATAATTAGCTGCCAAACATTGGGCACAATTAAGTTGTTTGCTCTTATTCCCTCATGAATCACAAATACCCATCAGCATTTTAAAGTTAAAACATTGTGCACCACTTTAACTTTATGCCTGCACAATTGTTAGGCCAAATAAGAATGTTTGTCCTCCCCATGCAAGAAAATCAGCCAAGAACCTTAAAAACTACTCAAAACATAAATTTTTCCAAAATTCCTGATGTTCCTCACATTCCCAACTCTGAAAAATAAAAACTATCAAAGCTTCTGTCAAAATTTCCCAATATTTTTGCTAATAATGATGGTGAACAAGGCAGAACAGAACTTGTCAATTATCATATTGATACTGATTCCGCTCAACCCCTAGAACAACAATTTTATCATGTCCCTCATAATCAGTGTGAAACCATAGTCACTAAAATTGAGAAAATGTTAGATCAAAACGTTTTTGCCAGCCCAATTGTTTTGGTCCCCAAGAAAACTGGTGGCTTCTATTTTTATGTTGATTATTGAAAATTAAACTTGGTGACTAAAAAAGACTCCCACCCTCTCCGCTGTATCAATGACATTTTGAAACACTCATTAAATGTGCATATTTTACAACTCTTGGTTAAGCCTGGGTATATTGGCAGATCCCTCCTGACCTGGAATCTCAAGAAAAAATACATTTATCACATACAATGGTCTCTATAAATTTAAAGTTCTCCCTCTTGGTCTCCGCAATGCTCCTGTCACATTCAGCGCTTAATTGACCTTTTGCTCTCTGGCCTACAATGAGAAATCAGCCTCATATACCTCAATAATATTCTAAGTTTTAGCCACACACTTGAAGAACATTTTGAGCACATTGAAATCATTCCATCAAAACTTAAATTTACCGATCTAAAATTATGCCTAGAAAAATTTAAATTTGCTCAAAGCTCAGTTTTGTATTTGTACTGTCATCTCAGAGTCGGGAATCTTTTTAATCCCCAGGAAGGTTCATACATCAAAGATTTTCCTCTCCTACAAATCTAGAAAAAATCAAGTTTTTAAAGAATTGCTAGATACTATTGCCATTTTATTCACAACTTCTCATTAATTGCTTCTATTCTTTACAACCTCGTCAAGAAAGATAAAGAATTTGTTTGTTCTGATTTATGCCAAGAAGCATTTGAAAATCTCCAAAAACGCTCTTACTTCTGCACCACTTTTGATCTTCCCAATTTTTCAAAATCTTATATTATCCAAACTGATGCACCAGGCCAAGGTATTATAGCCATCCTTGCTCAAGAGCACCATGGAAAAGACTACCCCATTGCCTATGCTATTTGAAGTCTTAAAGCAGCTAATGCACCCCATTTTTGAAAAGGAGGCCCTTGCTGTAGTCTGGTTGATTAAATATTTCCGCTCTTTCATTTATCAACAGAAACTCATAAGAGTGACTGATCATGCTGCGCTTCAATACATACTAAGAGAACCGATAAAATAAAAAAAATCAAATAAAAACCAATAAAACCAAAACACCAATACCTTGTATTGCTCACTGGGGCCTAACTTTCCAAGAATATGATTTTGAAATCGGTTAAAGACTTCAGAAAAGGCAAGCTAATGCAGATGCACTTCCATGTTTACCATGCCATCTTTCCACTGCTACATTAAATAAGACTAATCTCTTAGATAATTTTCAAAAAATCAGCAATCTGATACTTTATGCGCATTTCTAATTGCTTCTCTTTGCATGGTGAATTACCTAATGATAAATCAGCATGCCACATTACCTTGACTAGTCATAAATTTGATGATATAAACAAGGGGGAAAGGTAAAATCCGGTTTTTGATGGAAGATGGTTAATTTTCAATATTGTTGATTGTGTCAAAATCATGTTGTTTCTCACCAAATTCATTTATTTTTGAAGAAAATTCAAAAGCGCAACCAAAAATGGAAAAAATTAAACAAAAATGGAATGAACATTTTTCTCCATTTTTGTAGATTTTCCATTTATACTTACGCTTAAAAAATTTTTCCAAAAATTGAGAAATTTGTTGAATCACAAAATGAGTTTAACATTTACAACCAAAAAGTTTGAAAATTAATCATTTCCCATTGAAAATGAAGAAAATATAAAATTTTCCATTTTCTATTTCCAAAAAGCCTGTTTTTACATTTTCTGGCAATTTCCCATCTGCAACAAAATTGTTGTAGTCAAAGTGGATAATGATTCTTTGCGGATCTGATAAGTCAATTTTTTTCTAGAGAGAAGAATTTTGAGTGAAAACATGAAGGAATGAACAATTTTCAGTTTTTTATTATTGTAGACCTTTTCCATTTTTAGTTACGCTTCTGAATTTAAAAAAAAAGAAAAATTTGGTGAGAAACGACATGAGTTTGAGATTTACAACCAAAAATTTTGAAAATGAACCATTTCCCTTTGAAAATAAAAAGAATGGAAAATTTTCCATTTTCCATGTCTGGGTTTTACCCTATTTTTCCATTTTCTGGAAATTTTCCATCTGTGACCAGATTGTTGCAGTCAAAGTGGATATTGACAATGTTTTCGGATCTGGGAGGTCAATCTTTTCAAAAGAGGAGAATTCTGAGTGAAAAGACAAAGAAATGGACAATTTTCCATTTATTTCTATTTTTTGTAATTTTTCTATTTTAGTTACGCTTCAAAATTTTTCAAAAATAGAAAAATTTGGTGAGAAACAACATGAGTTTGACATAAATGACCAAAAATTTAGAAAATGAACCATTTTCCATTGAAAATGAAGGAAAAGGAAAATTCCCATTTTCCATCTTCCATTTTCAATTTTCAGCTTTTACCAACTTTTACATTTCCCATTTTCCAGCTTTTACCTATTTTTCCATTTTCCATTTCTGGCTTCTACCCATTTTCCATTTCTATTTCCGGATTTCATCCACGCCCATAAACAAATCCCTCTGCTTCATAAGTCATCAAAAGCATTCACGTATGAGCATCTACTTGTAGTGCTTGAATCTCTTCACCAAAATTTTATTTGCGAATTTCAAAATAGTCTTTTTGCTGGCCATTTATGCTTCAAGAAAACGTATTCAAGGATAAAAGAATGCTTTTTCTATTCAGGAGTATTTTAATATAAACACTCACTGCAAAAATATTTAGATTGCTTAACTCTAAAATTGCCCTCACACCCTTACTTGAACTACCCTTCCCTTTATCCAATCCCAGTCCACAACCCATTTGATAAAGGAGCAATCAATATTTTGGGACCCTCTAAATGACCAAAAAGGCAATTGTTATATATATTCATTTTTACTGAATATCCCACAAAATGCAAACACATGTGCCATACCTAACACTCTTGCAAGAACTGTTGCAGAATGATTTCTCAACGAAAGTATTTTACAACATGGAGCACCTTGGCAGCTACTCCCTGATCAAGGTTCAAATTATATGTCCAAAGTTTTCAATAAAATTTGTCTTCTTTGTAATACCAAAAAAGATTAAAACCACACCCTATCACCCCCAAACAGACGGACTCATTGAATGCTTCAATAAAACTCTTGCTAGCATGCTTTCCATGTATATTAATCCAAGTCACTGACTGAGGTAAATTTCTGTGTTTTTACCCTACCACCATTTTTATGGCTATTTTTTAACCTCTGAAAAATATTGCACCCCCCTACCCCAGAGTTTTGGTTCTGCCTATGTATGATGCTGTCCAGCTCTACCATCAATAAAGTGACTCAAACCATGCCTGACTTCATTCATTGCTTGTTAGTCCAATCACACAGCCAATGCACAATGTCCACTGCCCAATGCTTTTCCTAGCTTGCTGAATCTCAATGTTGCGCCCCAGCCCACTATGCCACACCAACCTATTGTCAACCTGCCACTTCCAGGTGAGAAATGGAGAAGGGAATTTGCAGAATTACTGACAACCATTGAAGCTAATTTGATGTCCACATACCCAGCAGGCTGACCATGGTCAACCAATTGCTATTTTGCATTCATTAACACATTGTATGACAACCTGGTCCAGTCCTTTGGCAATGTTGATTTGAGCTACTTCAAGAAGCTCTATGGTTGTCTCAATAGTTCCATGAAAAATTGCTAGGTTAGCCATAAACTCTCAGACGCACCAGAGGATCAAATGCCACCAAAGCTGTTGTATCGCCATAATGCATAGTAGATAGTAAAATTTTGCAACTTTCATATATCTTGTAATACTCGAGGTTCTATTCAAAAACAGAACAGAAGGGGAAGAAAAGTAATGCTGTTTTAATTAAATGAATTAAATTTCAATACTTTTCTTAATTTCATTACTGGCAGCATGCACTTTTCCTAATCTCGGCCATTTACTTCTACTCAGTGAATGACAAGAAAACCTTTCGGCCATTTGAGCAGCCAGATCCCTTCTCTATTTCCATAAACACTGATGAAAATATTTAAAATTGTATTTTTGGTTCAAAACTTCAATCAGTTTTTTCCATTTTGTTCTGCAAAAAACTTATCCTCAATAGAAAGAGCATAAACCTCAATACTGCAAAAATGCTGGTCTCTCTCACAGATAAGATAAAATTCATTCAGATAAAATCGTTCTTTTGATAGCTAGGCCCTTGACAACATTCCACCACATCCATTTTTGTTCATGAGATCTTTTAGGCTCTGCATTATGCTCTAGAACAAATATCAATGTGCAAGCTAATTGAAATGCATGAAACATATTTTTACGCTTTGGCTTGGCCCAACCTACAAACTGCATGCTTAACTTCCACAGTATACTCTGAATCATATTTCTGTTCCTGAGCTATCTAAAACACATAAAATCTGTTTCTGTTATTATTTTCTGCTGGCCCAATCCTGGAATGATTCAAATGCTTATCACACCTTTTCAGTGCTTTTCATCAGTTCAACCTCCAAAATGCACTGCTATAAAAATACAAAGTGCAAGCATTCTTTGCTTTTTTTGATCATTCAGCATTTGGAATTTAGAGGACATCCTAATGCAATGTAAACATGCAGTCAACTTACCATTCCTTTCTTTTTGAATGCCACACACTCTCTCTACCATACTTCAATATATTAGAATTCGTTAATCCGTTTTTGGCTGAGGTTCTTGCACCCCCTCTTTATTCACAATTTTGTTATAGGTAAAGTTGTTGTTTGCATTATTAAACCTAGACATCATTTACCCTGTGAATTGCATTTATTTGCAAGTAGTGCACAATAGTCCAGATTTTAAGTAGAGCCAATCACGTGGGCGTCACCATAGGTGGGCAGCACCAAAATTCTGGGGGGAAGTGAAAAAATTGTCATAGGTCAAAAAATACTCTTAAAAGTGGTTGTATAGCAAAAAACAATATTTTTCGACGTTTCTCATTGAGCACTATCCAATGGCATCAAAAAATTGCTAAAAAAGCAAAAAAATTTCAAAATTTGAATTCTGGGGGAGGGGGTATTTCAACTTCTGAGGAGGGGGTGCACACCCTCCCAAACCCCGCCTACGCTCATGTGTGGGCGTCACCCCTGAATTTTGGTGCTGCCCACCTATGCAGCCTATCCATTAGGAACACAGAAATCACTGCCTAATTCCCTTTACACATTTGTTAGAATTTATCAAAATAATTTTTCTACCTAAAAATAGTATAACTTCAACATTTTGCAATCTTTTAAGAGTAAATTTATTTTTATTTATAAAATATGATTCAGTTTTGATTACACAAGTATTAAAAATGATATACCACATGCATGAGTGTTTAAATAAATATTTCATGATTTTGGATATCCTTTGTCAAATGTTAATATTAATATCAATAATGTATCAAAAAATCATTTTTAAAAGTGCAAGCATGCTGTCTTTTAAAATAGAGTATTTATAAATCAAAAGTTATTTTAAGAGTGCAAGAAAAGGTAAATTATAGGTATGCATATGCTGATTTGTGCTAAGCAGTAGAGTACTGTTTACTCAACACAACAACTACTGTACAAAATGCTCAAAAAAACCAGCAAAAGATGCCTGATACATACACCATCATAAGTACTTTCTGTATTTACCTAATTCATTGGATTATCTGCCGGCCTTACACTGCTGTTTACATGTAAACATATGTACTATACTAAAATGTGTGATACTGTTTACATAACACAAAAAATGCACACAAAACACATGCACCTATACATTGCATAGGTATGCTACTCTCAACTGTAAATTTGCAGTCCAGGGTAGCACACGTTATTACAATACGAGGGCAGCAAGAAATTTCTGGGGGTGCAAGATTTTTTTGAAGGTCAAAAAATGGCCTTAAAAACGATGGTATGGTGATAAAAACACCATTTTTCGACGTTTCTCATCAAGCACTATCCATTGGCATCAAAAAATTGCGAAAAAAGCGAAAAAAAATTTCAAAAATTGAAATCTGGGGGGGGGTATTTTGATTTCTGGGGGGGGTATTTTGGTTTCTGGGTCAAAGTGGATGACAATTTTTTTCGGATCTGGGAGGTCAATCTTTTCAAAAGAGGAGAATTCTGAGTGAAAAGACAAAGGAAATGGACAATTTTCCATTTATTTCTATTTTTTTTTAATTTTTTCTATTTTTAGTCAAGCTTTTGAAATTTCTTCAAAAATATAAAAATTTGGTGAGCAAAAACAACATGAGTTTGACATAAATGACCAAAAAATTTAGAAAATGAACCATTTTCCATTGAAAATGAAGGAAAAGGAAAATTCCCATTTTCATCTTCCATTTTCAATTTTCAGCTTTTACCAACTTTTACATTTCCCATTTTTCCAGCTTTTACCTATTTTTCCATTTTCCATTTCTGGCTTCTACCCATTTTCCATTTCTATTTCCAGATTTCATCCACGCCCATAAACAAATCCCTCTGCTTCATAAGTCATCAAGAGCATTCACGTCCTGAGCATCTACTTGTAGTGCTTGAATCTCTTCACCAAAAACTTATTTGCAAATTTCAAAATGTTCTTTTTGCTGACCTTTTATGCTTCAAGAAAACGTATTCAAGGATAAAAGAATGCTTTTTCTATTCAGGAGTATTTTAATATAAACACTCACTGCAAAAATATTTAGATTGCCTAACTCTAAAATTGCCCTCACACCCCCACTTGAATTACCCTTCCCTTTATCCAATCCCAGTCCACAACCCATTTGATAAAGGAGCAATCAATATTTTAGGACCCTCTAAATGACCAAAAAGGCAATTGTTATATATATTCATTTTTACTGAATATCCCACAAAATACAACACATGTGCCATACCTAACACTCTTGCAAGAACTGTTGCAGAATGATTTCTCAATGAAAGTATTTTACAACATGGAGCACCTTGGCAGCTAATCCCTGATCAAGGTTCAAATTATATGTCCAAAGTTTTCAATAAAATTTGTCTTCTTTGATACCAAAAGATTAAAACCACACCCTATCACCCCCAAACAGATGAACTCATTGAATGCTTCAATAAAACTCTTGCTAGCATGCTTTCCATATATATTAATCCAAGTCACTGACTGAGGTAAATTTCTTCCATTAACAATTTTTGCTTGTAGCACATCAAAACAAGCATACACTTAATTTTCGCTATTCTATTTACTTTATGGTCGCCAATCACACTTGCCAATCAAAATCACAATTCAGAATAAACTTATAGCATTGATTTATTGCATTGATCTTTCTGATTATAGCACTAAAATTGCTCACCTCCTAAATGCTGCTTGGGAAACTGCATGCTACCACATTTTGGACTCTCAAAGTACTAAATAAATTCACTGCAATGAAAAGGCTAATGACATTCAATATGAAATTGGAAATTATAGTATTTGAATTTTTACCAGCTTCTATAATTGGCTAAATCTCCTAATTCTTGCATCTCTGGATTAGCCCCTACAAAATTACTCATATTTTATACCCCTCTGTTCTTAAACAACCAAACTCTGATGTTAAGCTGAAAACTGAATGGGTCCATATTAATCACCTAAAACATGTTAAACAGATACCTTGCTTAACCTCAAATGAATATAGCATGCAGCATGTAGATTAAGGCTACAACCCTGCATCACAATCAAAAAGCACACACTCTCATGATTTATGTTCTGGCAACTAAGTAATTTTTAAAATGCTTAACCTATGTACATAATTTCACACTTACTTACCATCATCACATTTCAGGAAAATGTCTGAGAACTAAGAAGCATTTCCAATTTCTCAACATGATGAACCACATTCACCAAGCAGTAATCTTGAGCATATGGGGAACTGGAAGCCCCCATACCCCTCAAATTATCTGAAATCAACAACTCCAAATCAAACAAAGCCATGGAAATACCACCCAACCAACCCTCAACAATCCTCAAACAACAAAATGAGGCATACAAGAATTGGATGATAGCTGGTTATGCCAATTCCTTTGCCTTCCACTAAGGATCAATCAACCCTACCAATGCCTTATAGATGTCAAAGATAAATGGCATGCAGAATCCTCAACAAATTAATTGGTCTGCATTCCAATGTCTTTGGAGTGACTATTAGCTATGCTAAAAACATTATCTCTACAACGCACTTGCCTCCAAATTTCATCTATATTTTATGACTGAACCCAGCTTCCTGCTCATTTTTGATCTTCTTAAATTAAATGACATTCCAACTGGCCTTTTCCTGAATCAGAATAAATATTTCATCTGGTGCAACGCCAATCAATTAACTGATCTAGCAATATTTGATGACAACCTGCAACATTCTGTGGTCACCATTGATGTTGGCAATGTTATCATCTAAGTTAGCTCAGAGTACCTGGATCACCTGAACAAATTGTAAGCATAAGTGAATAGGATTTCAATGGGCCGAAATTCTATTTGTTCAACAATCTGCTGACTTCTTGAAAATGAGAAGTTCTTAGGGAAGAATGCATCTTCCTCCCAAGATATCAATATGCCCCCTCAGGAATTCAATTTTTTGAAATTTGTTCTGTTTCTTTTCATCAATTCTCGGATGTCAGTGGATGGTGCTAAATGAGAAACTTTGAAAATTGTGTTTTTTCACCCTACCACCATTTTGACCTCTGAAAAGTATTGCACACCCTAGCCCCAGAGTTTTGGTCCTGCCTATGTATGATGCTGTCCAGCTCTACGCATCAATAAAGTGACTCAAACCATGCCTGACTTCATTCTTGGTGCAAAGGTTCAAGTGATGTTGGCTTTGCTACTCACTCTGAAGCCAGAAGTCAGACACCTCAGGCACTTGATAATGTCCAAGTTGAGCAAACTTCTTAAATAGATTATTCAACACAGAGAAGAATTGTAACTCAATCATGTATGCAAGGAAGAGATCCAGTGGTGATTCAATCGCCTGGTTTACCTATAAGATTTGCACATGTTATGCAGACAGGATTGTGTCTTGGCAAAGTTTAGTTGTAACTTTGATGATGAGTTGTTGTTAGCATTCTGTATTCCAAACAATCCTATTGTGGACAAGAAGGCTCATGTTATTCCATTCAGTACTCATGGTCACTTATTACCTCAGAGAACTAGACTGAATAGGATTCTTCAGGTTGCTAATTATCTGGCAAATTTAGCTACAGCATAATATATGTCTTTAATTATGTTTTAAAATATTTCATTATGTAAAATATATTTAGCATATGGTATGATAAGTTGTATATGGCATGCAAGGATGGTGATGCAGATATATAGCCTCTCCCATTAAAAGAGAACCTCCTTATTCAAGGTGCATGCTGTGTAATGCTAATGGGGTAATCTCTGCCTGCGAGTAATGGCGCTAGTATAATAACCCATCCTCTAAAGTCCTCTTGGGATGCTGATGGGAGAAAATGCCCATCTCCAGTTCAATGGTGGCGACCATACGTGGCAGCAAAAAAATTCTGGGGGGGGGGTGCAAGATTTTTTGAAAGTCAAAAAAATTGCCTTAAAAATGGTGGTAGGGCAATAAAAACACCATTTTTTGACGTTTCTCATCAAGCACTATTTATTGGCATCAAAAAATTGCAAAAAAAGCGAAAAAAAAATCTTTCAAAAATTGAATTCTGGGGGGGGGTATTTTGATTTCTGGGGGGGTATTTTGTTTTCTGGGGGGTGCATACCCCCAAACCCCCCACGCCCAGGTGTGGTGGCGACCATGGGATCATTGATTGTCATGGAACCAGCACTACTTGGATGGAAGCCATAATGGGTCTGTGCAGCATATGCCACCAACTGACTTCTACACCAGATGAGCAATGCAGCAGTGCTTCACATACTAAATGGTCATCTGGAGAACCAAACCAGATGTTGGCAACAGGCCCTAGTAATAGGCCAGTTGACAGAATACCCTCGTCGCATCATTATGGATATGGCACCAAACAGTTCAAGCAAATTAAGCTAGAGTGTCCTTAAGAAATTATGCACTCAGGCATGGCCCGGCCTGTGCAACAAGTTGACAAGGGTTCCCAATGAATGGATGTTGTTGGGACGTAAGTAAGCTAGTCCTGCAACAGAAGAGCAACTCAAGCAATATTTGAATAGTGACACTAAATATTGGATTACTAACTGGCCAATCAAATGAGCTTGCCATCATGCTGCAAGAATGCCACATCAATGTCTGTGCACTGCAGGAGACCCAATGGAGTGCATTGGCAAAGGCTACAAAGTCATCTACAACAGTTGTGCAAGGACATGGAATGGAGTTGGTATTGCAATCTCAAAGCCTTTCCAAGATGCAGTTGCTGAAGTCCAGCATTACAACAGCTGTCTCATGAAGATTGTAATCATTACGGTGAAGCTCCACATACAATTCTTCTCTGCATACGCATCACAAAGTGGATGCTCCAACTTGGACAAAGATGCTTTTTTTCTTCCCTGCATACTCATCACAAAGTGGATGCTCCGACTTGGACAAAGATGCTTTTGGGCTTAGCTTAATGGAAAGACCAAATATTTACCGCTGAATGAATACATTATTGTCACGGGTGACCTAAACAGCCATGTTGGCAAGATGAAAGATGGTTACAACCACACCTGGGCGTGGGGGCGTTTGGGGGTATGCACATCCCCAGAAACCAAAATACCCCCCCAGAAATCAAAATACCCCCCCCCAGAATTCAATTTTTGAAAAATTTTTTTTCGTTTTTTTGCAATTTTTTGATGCCAATAGATAGTGCTTGATGAGAAACGTCAAAAAATGGTGTTTTTATTGCCCTACCACCATTTTTAAGGCCATTTTTTGACTTTCAAAAAATTTTGCACCCCATCCCCCAGAATTTTTTGCTGCCCACGTATGGTTGCAATTGCCATGGTGGATACAGTTGTGGAACTCAAAACAATGATGGCAAACATATCTTTGAGGACGCCAATACCCATGACCTTATCATCACAAACACGTGGTTATGCAAGCAACCATCTCATCTCTTCACCTACTACAGCAGCAACACAAAATCACAAATTTACTATATCCTGGCTAGAAGATGCAATCTGAAGTCCGTCCTTGATGCCAAGGCCATCCCTTACAAAATGGTTGCTGCCCAGCATTGTCCAGTGACCTGCTGACTCCGCATAGAACCGCTGAAGGAAAATAAAGTAGAACAAAATGGCCCAGCTTGCATAAAATGGTGGAAGTTAAAGGAAAAAGAGGCCAATGTGATCTCACGTATTCAGCTGCCACCCATCATGACGGTTTAAAAAACCTGGAATAAAACAAAACAAACCATTTTAGAAGCAGTAAATATGGTACTCGGCATGACAAAGCCTGGACGTAAACAGATTGACAAAGAAACGTTGCTGTCGACAGATGAAGTAAAGGCAAAGGTCCATGAGAGAAAACGCCTCTACCACATCTTTCTTGCTGACAGAAGTCAAGAAAATTGGCAGAAATATTGCAAGGCCCAAAGCAATGCAAAAATGGCCATAACTGCTGCCAAAACTGTCCACTATGACAAATTGTACAAGAAACTTGACATGTGCAAAGGAGAACATGACATCTACTACCTTATAAAGTCTTGCCATAGGCAAACTGAGGACATCAAGAAGTTTTTCGGTGTCAATGACAAAAATGGACAATTGATTAATTACAGTAGGAAGGCCACCAAACCCTGGTGGAACTACTTCAAAAATATCTCTATTGAGGAGTTTCCACATCCACCAATCTCATCAGCCCTTCCCACTCTTGGCCCAGTGCAGCTGATCACAGCCAATGAAGTTTCCAATGCACTGAAACAAATGAAGCCAGGCAAAGCTAATAGGACCAGGCAACCTGTCGGCAAAGCTTTGGAAATCAAGATGTTGACATTCCAGTGACTGGTTGGCAGTTAGCACAGTTTTTCAACAAAGTCATTTTGGAGTAGAAGACACCCATCAAATGGCAGATCAGAACAGTCCCAATCTGGATCTGGAAGAAGAAAGGCAATCCAGCAGAGTGTGTCTACTACTGACCGATCCAGACTGCTTTTGCACACAATGAAGATTCTCAAGCAAATCCTCGATTAGCAAATTTGCAACATTGTCCGCCTAACAGTCAATCAAGCTGGATTTGTTAAGAACTGTGGAATGACTGATGCAATTCACGCCACCCATGCTACTGTTTGAGAAGCATCAAGAGAAGCAGTAACCTTTGCACATTGCCTTCCTTGAGCTCAAAAAAGCTTTGAGTCTGAGTACCATACAAAGTCATCTGGCATGCGCTACAAAGGCACAAAGCTGCTGAAGAGCTGGTTGAGTGAGTGAAGTTGCTCTACAAAGAGCCAAAAAGCTGGGTGCAAGCAGCTGCTGGATTGTCAAAGGACTTCCAAATTACTGTGGGTGTCCACCAAGGATTGGCCTTGTCACAGCTTTTATTTATCCTCATGATGGATGTCATACAAGAGACCTCCAAAAGCTAGCACCATTGACAATCCTCTATGCTAACATCATTATGCTTACCTCCAAAAAGATGGCCAACCTTGAACAGTTTATCTATATAATGTGCGTGTATGTCAGTTTATCTACATATTGTGCGTAACTACCTACATAAAGAATTAATATTTATAGAAAAATACTTTATAAAAATGCATACCTATCATAACTAATGTAGAAAACGCATTTGAGATAAAATTTTGTGACATGTAATATCATTTAGCTATAAAAATAAGGACACATACATTACTGTAATTGGAAAGAATAATTGAGCAAGAGTACAACAAACAAAACAACATTGCATCAGCGTAATACACGCGAGATTTGTGCATAGTAAGTGCATTTTTCTGAATAAAGTAAAAAAACAAAAATGAGCAAGGTCTTTAAAAAAACATGTTGTAAGGCACACGCCACTGGTTTAAAATATAACAGTTTTGCAACAATTGTGATACTGTAACAAGGAATGATTGACTACCCTAACTGATTTGTTTTGCAGAACTAAAAATATTATTTTAGGCATTTCCTTTTTTACTAAAAATGAAATAGAATAAAATCCATTTGTAACGTCAAAGCAACAGTTGTGTAGCCAATCAATGTACCTACCCAGCTTCTCACTTCTAGCAACAGAAAATAAAAATGCTCTATTCATATTTTAAATATTTCATAGCAGTTGCAGTCACCTCTTCCTTTGAAAACATTGCAAAAGAAAATTGTGGATCAATTTTCTTGTTTTTGAATCCACCTAGGTTATACATGCCTATGATCTCCCAGATTCTGCATTCAATATTGTGCACCTTATCAGTCTCCTTCTCATTCAGCTTGCGCTTCAATGCGCGCTTTTGGTATTTGGAGTGCGTATTTAGTTGCACCTTCATAAATTTTATTCAGTCACATACCTGTACTTAGGTACATTTAACCATAGCAAGTTATTAATATTAATTTAAGTTATTAATTTATATATATATATATATATATATAATATATAGTATTTTAGTACAATCATGCAACGTACGAGTATGTTGCTGAGTGTCAATGTTGGTTATTTGACAGGGGCCTCCAGATTTTGACCTGTTTTGGTCGATTCACCACCCATCTAAGATTTAAAATATGTATTTAAAATCAACATTATTTTTTTAAATTTGTTAGTCTAGTCAAAGCAAGGGCAGGTCATTTGAAAGCAGTAAATCTCTTCAGCGTTTGTACATATATTAGAATAATTTTTGTTTTTTACTTATTCTTTTCTAAAATATTGTTTTTATTGCAATTTGGAAAAAATTACCAATGCATTCCATTATTATCAAAAATAAGAAATAATTCGAATATTATTTTTAAATTCTAACCTTGACCGTTTACTTTGCCGTAAGTTGTTGCGTTAGATGATTCGTGGGGCTAAAAAGTAAATTTCATAAAATTTTTGTAACATGTTAATATCATTTTGTTATGAAAAGTATATTACCGCCAAATATGTGCAAACTGCCCCATTTTCATCCGTTGAATACTTAAGGCCATAGAAAAAATAATTTATACTGTCTGTGTAGGATTTTCAAAAACATTTCATTTAAATTACTTTTTTTTATGGAAAATAATATCTGCAACCATTGTAAAATGTGATGGTAAAGTTATCTTCAGCTTTAATAATTTAAACAAATTGTTCTACATTTATTTTCATATGTAAGGTAAAAAAGTAGAAAGCTAACAAATTTTCCGGAACCTAAATAAAAATCTTAATATCTATGTTTTACATAAATATTTCTTCATATTCATTATTCACATCAATGAAGCGTCAAAAATTTCAAAACTTAAAGTCAAACTCAATTTTGAGCAATTTCAATTACCCCTCCTCTCAAAAAATCACCTATCTACATCTATTCTTATTTTGTAGTATCTGATTAATTATTACTTCAACCATCTCAACATTGTCTAAAAAGAAATTTGGCACCGTGACTGCAACCCGGCTGTCATTGGCAACAGTTATCTAAAAAAAGAGGACCGTTTGCATATTTAATCCATAAACATGAATATTTAGGTTTAAACTACTTGTGCCGCTATAGTATTTCCATTGACCAAAAATTTGTTCACATAACTAATATCATCTAATTCAATGAAATAATCAAAGAAGGACATTTTTAGGGTATATAAAATGCACAAAATGTACAAATGTACAAGTTTGCCTGAATAAAAAATAAGAATTATTCATTGTTTGCACTGCGCTAATGATCTCAGTCACTCATTAGCGCCTACCGTTCCTATTATTCACTCACGCTGCGCTAACCTAAAAATGAAAAAATATAACATAGTAGGATGCTTTTTCCTTATTATACCTCCAGCTTGCTTATATATGTAATCTTTTTCTCATTCTTTTTTATTCAGTAAAAGTCGGACAAGTCATCAATCTGCCTTACATTTTTAAACGTAATACGATTTTGTTCATCATAATTTTTTGTGATCCATTTTTGCAAACAAATTGGAAATTTTACGAGAATTTTATAATTCATGAACTGCATAGTGATTTTGAAAAAACATTTTCTATAGTCGAATTATCCAGAAAAAAATTCGTGCCTTCAAAAATAAACTCAAAATGGTGATTTCTCGTCTGAGCATTTTTGATAATATGCGTAATAGTGCGGCAGGCAAGCCATCAGTTCACATGGATATTGCAAAAAATATAAAGTCAACAGTAATTTTTTCAGATAAGGCAACGCATTCAAAACAATTTCTACCATATGTAACAGTATTAGGTCACAGTAAGATCGAGAAACAAAAAGCTCGGTAGGCTGAAGCAATCTTAGAAGCAGGACAAACCATGAATCAAATGTAGAATTTTTGAATTACAACGCGATAAATTGAAAAACTATCCAGAACGTTTGCCAAATTTTCAATAGAACAAGTGTCTAAAATGAGAGTTTTAGTACACGCATCATTAAAAATGGAAACCAGCTTTCATTAATTTCAGTATTCTCAATTTTTATGGTTGCAGGCCTGCATTGCTTGACAATTTCCACCATCATTCTACCAGTTGCATCCGTCATGTTGCGCGATGAATGCTCGCAGGGTCCCTCACCCACAAAGCTAATTTTGGGGCCACCCTTGATTGATAATTTTTGGGGTCATTGTCCGGATTTCAGGGGCAAAAAAGATCCTTGAGTGAAAAATAAATTTTCATCAATAAAAATACTCATTGAAATAGTCTAATGAATTGAAAATAAAAAACATTTAGCTATTCAAAGTAAATTTTCATAATGAAAAACAAATACATTAAATACCGCATACAAAGTTTTAGAATGTAACTTTCTGCTTTTTCACCGAAAAATTTTGAAAATAATCGAGTGATAATAGCTTTAAATATACAATTTTTCTCACAAAAAAATTTGGAAAAACTTATTACTGTCTTATATTGGCTCCCACGCACACCTGGGCGTGGGAGGGTTTGGGGGGGTATGCACCCCCCAGAAACCAAAATACCCCCCCCCAGAAATCAAAATACCCCCCCCAGAATTCAATTTTTGAAAATTTTTTTCGTTTTTTTCGCAATTTTTTGATGCCAATGGATAGTGCTTGATGAGAAACGTCGAAAAATGGTGTTTTTATCAGCCATACCACCATTTTTAAGGCCATTTTTCGACCTTCAAAAAAATCTTGCACCCCCCCAGAATTTTCTTGCTGCCCACGTATGCTCCCACGTCTCAAAAAGTGATGGAAACGGTCAAGTGTTTGGCCAAAGGAATATCTTCATTCAGAATTAAGCTGTGCCATTCCCGACAGACGCCCACAGCCCAGAACCAAGCCAAAAATCCAGGTAGCCAAAGATTTTTAATTTCAACTTAATAGGTAAGCTATGGAGCAACATTGTGACAGACAGAATAGCAACCTACTAACAATCAACTGACAAATGATCACATATGATGTGCCATACAAACCATGTAAAATATTCCCCCTAAGAAAATTTCCACCAATCAAATTTCCCTCTGGGAAATTCACACCAATCAAATTTCCCCGGGAAATTTTCACCAATCAATTTTAGAACGTTTCTCAATGGTATTTTGCGTTCAGGGTAGCCGAATGACTCGAGCTTATCCTCAGTACAATTAAAGGGTAGGGTGTTAATACAGACAGCAGAATTTTTGTCTAAAAATCATTTTCCCCATGGGAAATTTTCCCCCAGGGAAATTCTCCCCTGGGAATTTTCCACTTATGTTTCTTCACAGTCTATAATTGTTATAATTGTCTAACAGGAGCAAAATTAGAATATTTGTGTAAAACTGATTTTGGCAAAGTACTGGCTCATATTTCATGTGGAGAAACTAAGTTTACAATAACATGTACAGCCAACGGAATACGTTCTAGTACTATACCTAATTTTAATAAAGCTAATATTAATGAGAATTGTACTGTGAATTGTCCGGCTGGATTAAGTGATTTTTCGATTTATGGTGTTTTAGTCTATATCAAAAAAGAAAGAATTAATAATTTATCAAATATAATTGCATCAGTAAATATGACTGAAACTAATAATAATTATGCATTCGATTTCAATTTTGATTTTTTAAAGACCAATTGGATGAAAACATTGATAAGCGTAATAATAGCCTATTACTTTAGTTATTATGACAATTGTTATTTTCCCATATGCATTCCACTTATTTATTACGATTCTTTCATTGATAAAATACCCAAGAAAACGTGCTTTGTTTAATACTAAGCAATGGTGATATCTCACTTAATGAAAGGTGAATAATTGGTTTCATATTATCACTTACATTTAATCTGTTGATAAATTTGTATGCATTCATGAACATGTGTAAAGTAAATTCATTATAGAAGTAGGAAGAGGTTCAAAGATAATACTTAAAGTTGTTTAGTGTATTGTAAGAAATGGAAGTTATATCAGATCAAAAGGTGATTGATAACTTGACAAAATTTGTGACCGTCTTGAGAGGTTGGGTACTTATAATGAGAGAAGACCCAATATTTGTTGAAGAGGACTCAAAATTGGCATATAGTCAGAAAATGCGGAAAATACTTTGGCATGAAGCTAAAGAATATACTAAAATTATCGCAAACATGCAGTTTCAACCGCCAATTTCTTTCTTTCATAGTTATATCTGGAACCTGATGGTCAATGATGAAATACCTATAGAATACACTGTCAATTGACTCAAAGAAAATTTGAATTTTTTTGTTGCATTTTTTCAAGGCTGTTAGTTTCAAAACTATTGTCAAATTGGTCAACTCCATTAACTATTCACCGATAAATGCAATAGATAACTTGGTTTTGGATTGTGATGACAATGAAATATTTGTTGCCGATTGCTATCCCAATCCGGAAGTTTAAAATTTTTGGCAAATTTCAATAAACTTGGCTTATTATATGGAATAACTTCATGTGCATACTGTGGTATTTTTTGTTTAAATAAAATTGTTTTAGAAATGGCTCTATTTATAGTTTGTTTCAATTGCAACATGCCTGGACACACGAGCAACATTTGTTGGTATAAAGAAAGA
The DNA here is from genome assembly GCA_036768485.1 of Mermis nigrescens. NCBI lineage: Eukaryota > Metazoa > Nematoda > Enoplea > Mermithida > Mermithidae > Mermis > Mermis nigrescens. Next base: position 17,011,711 of record JAVLUZ010000154.1, read on the forward strand.
CCATTTCATCCTTTTCAGAAGCAATGTTATATATGTAATTGTGTTAATCAGGTAGCTTCACAGTGTTGGTTTAAACCACAAAAATTTAACATTTATTATCCTCAAAATCATCAATTTAATCATATCTCAACAAGGAAAAAAGGTTTAAATGGAATAAAAATGACATGATGATTGATAATAAACATCCATATCCTACTTTACATGGTCAATGTTGTATTGAGTCAAAACAAAAATTTAACGAAGGTCATTATTATAGTAAGATTGATATACATAAAGATGTTAATGATACATCGAGTTTCTTGGAAAAGGGGAAAAGAATGAAATTTTATAATGAACGTCAATTTAAAAACTAAGTCCCTTGGGAGTGTTGCAAACAATCGCAAACATTTACCTTATCTTTCAAAAATAGCATTTATACATACTTACTACTACTTGTGTCTTTATTGAACTATGAAATACGATAAATTTATTTTTTTAATAACACGTGATACAACCTTGATGAAATTACTGGCAACCGCATTCCCATGCTTTTGATGAATAGAGATCAGTTCTGGAATTAGAAACCAAAGAAAGACTGATATAATGTAAAAATTGTTTGTGACCTTTATTCAGCCACTCGTGATCATGATTAATAACTCCCACTACATCTGCTGAAAGTTGTATATAAGGATCATTTGATTATTACTTTTTGGGTTTGTGTGTACAAATGATTATTCATCATATTATAGATATATTAAAAGCTAGTTTATCAGCAGTGAGTTATTCTCTTAAACTATATAACATTAGCAACATAATATTTGGCACTCACGGATGATATCAAGTCACAATTAATTTTGACTGAGTAAAGATTGGAAAGTTAATTTTTGGTGAAAATAATTAAATGGCAAACCAGAGTTTTGTGTCTCAATCTATGCCCATTTGTCAGTTAGTAGACTTAATTAGTGAGAAACTGGCTTCACACATTCAGGAAGCATCTGAGATGAGTGAACCAGGAATTAATAAGATACTGTCAAATGCAGAAAATTGTTTAGAGTTAGAAAACACTATTAATTTTAAGAATAATTTGTTAAATAGAATTAATCAAGCAGTAAATGTTTTGGAGACTCAAAATTATCAGTGGGATACGTTGCAGAGGTCTCTAAGTAATAGTGACTTAGAAGAAGAATTGAAAATATATGAGACTTACTCTCTGAAGCATTCTAGCTTTATTCAACTTTTAAATCAGAGTAAAGAAGTTAGTCTAACCTTGGAATCCGAGATAGTAGAGATCGAAGAGTTAAGATCAAACTTGGGGAGATGAAGTCTCCAAATAAAGATTGGACTATAGATCTATTAAGTAAATGTTTAAATGAAGCAATTCAAAATAAAGAAGAAGCATATCAGATTTCTGGTTTCAAAAACTAATGTAAATCATGATCATAATTAGTTTTAATAACAATAAACGCTTTAATCAAAATAACACTATAACTGATTCTTCTGTTCATGCTTCACAGAATAATTTTAAAACTATAAAAAGTTTTAACTGAGATAATTTACATAAGAAAAAGAGGGAATTAATTTTATATTCTGTGAAGATAGTCATTGGAATGATTCTTGTCCAAAATACACTATTGCGCAACGTAAGCAGAAGATTATTGAAAATAAATTGTGCTTTAGATGCTTTAAATCTGGTCATTGAGTTAAAGAATGTAAATTTAAAATTCCGTGTGCTTATTGCTGGGGCAATCACAATAGAGGCTTTATGTTATTGTAAATCAGAAAACAGAGGATTTCATACTATAAACAACTCAGAAAAGAAGTTATTAGAATCTACTTTAAATTCTGTTGGCTTACAGAAAGAGAATGTTGAGTAAAAGTGTAACGCTTCCCCATTAAATGCTGTTGGTACTTCTTGCACTAAGTTTTCTGATTGTGAAACATGAGTGATTGAGAGAAATAGCTCAGATAATGTTAAATTGTTAACAACAACTGTGATAGTGATTAATTTAGAAACAAAAAGTAGTCATAGAGTTAATGTTTTTATAGATTCGGGTAGTCAAAAGTCATATTTGACAAATGATTTAAAGGAAAAAATGAAATTAAAGACTGAATATAAGGAAGTTCTTTCAGTTTACACGTTTGCTTTGACATCTCCACAACTAATAGAAAAATCTGTTGTTAATTTTGGAGTAATGCTTAGTGATAGTTTGATGAATTGCGTAAAAATGAATAGTGTAGAACATTTGACAAAAAGAATAAAACAAGCTAATCTAGAGACATGCAATAAAGAATTTTTAGGGAAATTCAAAATTAATCATTATTTTTTGAATATTGAAACTTCTGTTCAACCTGATATTCTAATTGGCATGGACTACTTTTGGGATTTAATGGAGAATGCCCAAACAATAAAGCTACCATCTGGAATATACTTAATGACAACAAAAATTGGCTTCTTATTATCTGGTAAAAAGGTTGACAAAGAAAATCTGTGTTGCGAAAGCCTATGTGCGGTCAGTTTTTTGACTGAAACTTCCAATGAAAAGGGATTCAATTTAGAAAAATTTTGGATGCTAGAAAGTATCGGAATTCATGATTACTCTAACATAACTGAAAACAAAATAGCTCTGAAATCTTTTAATGATTCTATTAAATTTAATGAAGAGAGTAAACAATATCAAATCAGCTGGCCTTGGAGAGAAAATAAGAAAGAATTACCTGATAATTATGCTTTAGCTCTTGGAAGACTCAAATCAGTGATTAAAAGAATAAATAAAAATAATGAAATGCTAGATAAGTATTTGTCAATTATTAATGATCCATTACAAAAGGGGATAATTGAAAAAGTATCAATGAGTAATCTCAAGTATTTTTGAAGCATTATTTACCACATCACTCAGTGATTACTCCACAAAAAAATGACAACTAAAGTTTGAATCGTTTATGATGCTTCAGCAAGACTTAAAAAGACAGCCTTAAGCTTGAATGACTGTCTTTCTCCGGGTCCTGTCATAATGTCAGATTTATGTGGCGTGTTGATACGTTTTTGCTCAAATCCTATTGCAATAATCACAGATGTTGAAAATGCATTTTTGCAGATAGAAATAAAAGAAGAAGATAGAGATATTACTACATTTCTTTGGCTGAAAGATACGAAAAATTTAGACATTAAGAATAATATTCAAACTTATAGATTTTGTAGAATTCCTTTTGGCTTAAACTGCAGTCCGATCATTCTGAACGCTATCTTTGAAGCATCATTAAAGTTGTGCTAGAAGTCCAAAAACGCATTAGGAGCATCTAAAAATTTATATATCGATAATATAGTTATGGGAGTTGATAGTGAACTAAAGGCAACCAAATTTTATCTAGAATTGAAGGAAACTTTTTGTGAATGCTAACATGAATCTTGCAGAATGGAACTCAAACTCTGAAGTTTTCGTAAATAGTCTACCTGAAAATGATAAAGCTGGCAAAAGTGCGCAAAAATTATTAGGAATAAAATGGAGCACATTTGAAGACTTGCTAACTTTGGAACTAAATGTTGAAAATTCAAACATTAATAAGAATACAAAAAAGACAAATTTTGAAACGTTTGGCTAACATCATTAATCCACTGGGTATTTTACCTCCATAGACAATGCGGGGAAAACAATTCATTCAAAATTTATGGAGAGAAAAAGTTTCATGGGATGAGCAATTATGAGAAGGAAAAATTAAAAAAGTGGAAAGAAATTGTAAATAAAAGGAAAGGAATCTCAACTATAAATATTCCTAGATTTATCAAATATATTTCAGAAAATTTGGAAAATATGCCAATTACTTTTGTAGATGCATCAAAATTTGCATATGCAGCTGTTGTCCACTTAGTTGTGAATGATAATGGAATCATGAACAGCTATATTTTGTACTCTAAGAATAGATTAGCCACAATAAAGGAAATAAGTATACCACATTTAGAGTTAATGGGATTGATAATCAGCAAGAGAGCTTTGGAATTTGTTGTAGAGCAATTGAGAATAAAAATAACAAAAAAACTTATTTTCACAGATTATATGTGCGCTCTTTATTGGTTGAACTCAACTAGACCCCTAAGTGTCTTCATCGCTAATAGAATCAAGGAATTAAAGAAAACTAATGATATAAAGTTTTGATATGTAAAGAGTATTGACAATCCGGCTGACATTGCAACTAGGTTCACTGATTTTGACAGAGCTGACCATTCACTGTGGTTTCATGGGCCTAAATGGCTCAGTGAGCCAGAGTTAAAATGGCCTAATCTTGAAATATGTAGGTCCGAAAATGAGACTGTAGAATATGAAGTCCAGAGTGAACAAGCCAGTGAATTAATCTCTAACCTGACTGAAATAAAGGTTATAGAGTTTTGTTTCAAGATTAACAGATTTTCTTCATTGTAAAAAGCTAAGAGAACTTTAATTTATGTCTTAAAATTCATAAAATCTGAGATTAAAGTACAGAATAAATAACTTGCTAGAATTTTTAAAGTATTGTAAGGACGTTGGTTATAGGTTCAATGGCAAAAAATGCAAGAGATAATCCAAGAAAACTATGATAAATTGATTTAGAGATTATCAAAAGAGAAATGAGGATACTCATTTAACTTAATGATAGCCTTTCTTAATAGTATTTTAGTTTCATACACGTAATAGAGATAACATCAATAACACTGAAATGTAATCAGTTGTCGCCTGTTGAGCGCCCGCATTCATTTACAAAAATTGGAGATAAGTAACAAGAACGTAGCACAAATAAAATGCTAAATGAGCATAACATACTAAAAAATAACACAAAGCAAAACGTATTTATTGAGAGATTGGAAGGCGGAACATTCTTTTTTAGCCTTAAATACCAAAAAACTGTGAGATAAGTTGTGTTTGATTTGTCGGTACAGAAATAAGATGGCATAAATGAAAGTTCAAAGTTGCCGGTGCTGAGAATTTCTTGATGATAGGAACATATTTTGCAAGAGATGGAAAATGAGATAAAAAGATGACTTGGGTTGTTGACATAAAACTTGCTGAGATAAGAATTGGATTGACCCACGTTAAGATGAAATGAAATTTGAGACCATAAAAACCTTTGATGATTTTAACTATATGTGGTCTTAAGAGAAAAGCATAATATTAATGAGATTTACATAACTAATGAAAATCAACTGTTTTACAGTACATCAACGTAGCAGGACCATTTATGATCAATGAATTCAAGACAATTGAAACTCAACTAATAGAACACTGTCAGCAGCAATGTTTTGATGGAAATGATAAAAAATCTGAGGCAATTTTTTGTCAGTTAGGTGTTAAAAAGGATAATAATGGAATTTTTTGATGTTACAGATGTTTAAATTATTCAGAGTTGAGCGAAGATAGTAAATATCCCATTTTGCTGCCTTTAAAAGATCCTTTAACAAATTTGATTGTGCTTGAAGTGTACAAAGAAAATATGCATTTTGGTGTTTTACATACTTTGTCACTTATTCGGAAAAATTTTGGATTTTAAAATGGAAGGACAACACTGAAGACAATCTTGAAAAATTGTCTAATTTGTAAAAAATATACTGTGGGGCCATTTAAACAGTTACCTTTCGCTCAGTTACCAGTTGAGAGATTTAATAGAGCGACACTATTTCAGTATATAGGATTAGATTATTTTAGTCCTTTTCAAAATTAAAGATAATGAAAAATCATGAAGAAAAATATTGGGTGTCCCTTTACATGCTTAGTGACAAGAGCTGTACATTTGGAGTACATGAAAAATCAAAGCACAATATCTTTCATACATTGTTCGAGAAGGTTTATTTCATGAAGACAGAAGCCGGATAAAATAATTTGAGATAATGCAGCTCAATTTAAATTGACAGAAAGAATGATTTGAGATACATCGCCAGGGCCCAGTTGCACCAACGACTTGTAACTCATAACAAGCTACAAGTTTGAAGGAAACCAGTAACTAGAGTTGCACCAAAATTTTTTACAAGTAAATCTTTAACTAGAATATTAGTCATTCCGGTTGCACCAAAGTTTTAACAAGTAGTTTTTTAATGAGTATACTAGTTCTCATAAACTAGCGTTTTTTGGACTAGTTTATCAGCTTAAGTTGCACCAAAATTTTATACCAGTTATTTTCTGCCAACTTGTTAATAAAAAGTGGGTTTTTTCTACTAATCCGGAGGGCACCGTTTATACGTAACTAGTAGATTATTTTTCCTAATAATGCATGCAATTTCGGATTCATCGGACAACAGTGATGTGGAAGACATTGACGTGAGGAGGAGACTACTTAGACCGCGAGTTAACTTTGATTTGGACAGATTTTTCTGAAAGATTTCGGCTTTCAAAATATATAATCACGGAGATCATTCAAGAAACCGGTCATCTTTTAGCAGCTATAGCGATAGAAATTTCCCGTTGGAACCGAAAGAGCAGCTGCTATTGTGTATTCGTTATTTGGCCTCTGGATCCTTTATGCAAATTGTTGGGGATGCACATGGGCCGCATAAATCAACGGTTTTGCTGAAAAGTACACAAAGTTGTAACGATTCTGAATAATTATTACTTTGATAAGATAATGAAATGGCCTCAAAATATCGAAACTATTGTGAATAAGTTTTATCGAATAGCAAACTTTCCATGCGTCATTGGGTGCATTGATGGCACTCACGTACCAATCAAATCACCAAGTATCAATGAACTGCAATACGTTAATCGAAAAGGCTTCCATTCTTTGAATTGCATGATGATTTGCGGTCCTGATTATAAATTCTATTACGTTAATTCGCGATGGCCCGGAAGCGTTAATGATGCACGCGTTTTTGCGCACAAGCAACGTTGCAAGTAAGATTGATACAAGTTCATGAAAGAGACTTATACAGGGTGGCCCAGAAAACACTCCTTTAATAACTCTACAAAGGATCACTGGTTTTTTTGTACGAGCTACTTTGTATATGACAAAAGTTAAAAAAATATCTTTGTACGGAGGAATTTTTCTTCGTACATTCCACTTTTTAGCGTTTTTTTGTGTATTTTCGACCTTTGTTCCGATAAGTTTCTTTGTATCATGCACAAAGAGCCCAAAAAAATCTTTGTACGGAGCCTAAAATCTTTGTCCCGCCCGTACAAAAAAACAGTGCCCTGTAACGATGCGATTTTTAGTTCAATAAACAGTGATCGGGTCAGCCTACGCGCCCGGGAGTTTTATTTTAAGGCCCGATTCGAGAAAAAAAATGGAACATATGGGTTTCTCTTTGCGTCGGCTTTGTGTGGTACCTTCACAATTTGCTGAAAACTCGTATTTTCCGAAACAAATTTTGCAAAGTGTTTCTACATGCTTAGAAACGTCAAAAAATGCAAAAAAGTTATAAGGCATTTCTGGAGAATAATGGCTTTAAAGAACGTTTTTCCACAACAGAAACATTTTTGGACCATTTCCCAATTTCAGGAACTGTCCGTTGGGGGAAAACAGTGAATGGAAGTCAGCCTGGTACTTTTAGAGTAGGTAAGTATTTTAAAAAAAGTGGTGCGTTTTACGAGTATTTTTATTTTGTATAATGGGCTAAAGTTTGCTGATAAATAATTTAAATTCTATGCCTTTGTTTGCAGAAGCAGGTCTGCATATTTTTTGGACATGTTTCCGGGTTTCGTTTTAAGTAAGTTATAATAATGTTTTAAATGACTACGTTTTTGATGGCGTTTTTCATGAAATATCTGCGAGAATATTTCTTGGTCACACTGCATAAGGCATGTTTTCATCAAGTTCTTACTCATTTTAAATGTTACTGTTGGACTGATAACTTTTTTTCCCCATAAAGTGCAGTCAACACAAAGTATTTTATCAAATTCTCATGCTACATAATTGAGCAAAATTATTATTTTGTACTAATTTCATTTTATTTTCCGGTAAAATAAATTTCAGTGACGATTTGAGGAAGGCTGGCTACCCATACCTGGTGCAGTGTTATTGGGCGATTCTGGATATCCTAACAACGACTGGCTTGTTACGCCAATTTTAAAACTAGATACACAGATGACTAATAATGAAAAGCTTACAATAGGGCTCACAAAAGCACCCGTTGAATTATCGAGAATTTGTTTGGAATTTTAAAAGACGATTTGCCTGCCTACAGTTCTTATGTTTGAAGCCTGAATTTTCTGGTGAAATTGTAAAGCTATGTTGCATTTTTCACGATATCTTATTAGCAGTTGATGATTATAATCAGGGAAGATTGCCATTTAATGATGATCAGATGATAATGTCAATGTTCAGAATGATGCTCCTCAGCGTTGTAATCTTATTGTTCAAACTTTTAATCAGTAAAACCGAGGTTTTTATTTAACACACTGAAGTATTTAGCTTCAATAAACAGAAAAAACGTACTATATATTTTCCAAAATTTTTTATTTTTAATATTTTTTAAAAGCAAGTTTTAAAACAAGAAACATGAACTTTCGTAGCTTAATACAAAAACTGATACGTATTTTCCGACATATCTGTGGAATTACATCCGTAGCTTGGAGGAGCAGTTTCACTTCGGCTCAAAACATTTGGTGCACTGTTGTCGCCGAGTTGATTTTGCAACAAACGTATTTCCAGTTGAGCCTTAAATTCCAATGTTTCTGCCAATTTGATTTTCTTCTCGTAATAGGTGTTAGATAATTTCAAGTTGGCGATTTGCAAATTACGTTTTTTCTTCTGCGTTGGACGCCGTCCAATCCTCCAATTCATTGTTGATCGTTTGAATAATTACGCTTCTTTGTCATTTTGTTTTTCAAACAGGCACTGTAAGAAAAAATTCCATTATGAACAAAAAACCAGATACCGTATTTATTGTGTTTTTGCTGCGTTGTTTATTAGAGGCGCTGTTTATTAGAATAAATACGGTGCCACCATAAATTTTTAATACGTACTTAGTGATTCAGAATTTTGATGGAGTTAAAAGTAGATATGAGTGGTAAAAAAGTTCCAAAGGGAAGGGGATTGGTGAGAACAAATAGTTGTAAAGTTCCAAAAGTTCCAACAATGCCAAAAATAAGCTCAATAACGATTGTTTTCGACGAACACGTTCGTAATTCGGTGATCACAAAATATTAACAACATAAAAATGAGTAAAATTTCAAACCAAAATTCTAAAATGTTCAAGTCCTTCGATTTTGACCAAGAATCATTCCAAAAAATTCTGTAATAAGCATTTTTATTCCAAAAAATTGTGGTGCATTATGTAACTGTAAGCACCTGTGAAAACGTCATACACGAAAACATATGTTTTCTGTACCTAGATTAAAAGTTAATTACAGTTATCAACTTACCTCAAAGTAGCTTCGGTCGGTTCCGGGTATATTTTGTAGTATCAACTGACAAATATTTGTCGTCTTTATCCATCGATTCCGTAATTGACAATCCGATAACTGCAGCAGATTCCGAACCAATTATGCTGATCACTTTCTCATCGACTACTGACAAACCGCCGTCCTCATTCCCTTCACCAGTGCTTTGTAACTTATCTCTCTTTGCAATACTTGCTTTTCAAATATTCGGCCAAACGGTGTCGCAAACGTAAGCATAGGTAGCGTCGGATGAAAAGCTGTAGCCGATGCTTTTGCCGAACTCAAAAACCGCTTCCCAGGCTCGAGAACGATTGTTTTTTGTCAACGATTCACTGAACTTTCCGAATAAAATTTCCTTTTTCTCCTCAATTTTTGTTAAGAGTAAAACTTTTAATTTTTCCGAATTTATTATTTTCGGCATAATTATAAAACTGATGTATTAAAACCGCGTAGATAATTGACTGTTTACCAACGTGACTCGTAACTAGTATAAAATCGCTAGTTAAAAACCACTAGTTTTATGAGTAGGTGGTGCAACCCGATTTTTCAACACTAGTAAAAGACTCGGAACTAGTATCTGGTAACTAGTAACTAGCGAACTTTGGTGCAACCAGTTTAAACAAGACTAGTAAAGACGGCGGAAAAACTAGCTTGTAGCTAGTTATCAGTTACAAGTCGTTGGTGCAACTGGGCCCAGACAAAATGGAAATTACAAGTTGTATTAGTAGCGCCTTGCATAAAACTATTAGTGCTACAATTGTGGGTTGGAGACTTGTAACTTTTAATGCATTTTTCACAAGTCGTTTTTGACTTGTAAATTAGGAATTTATTTTGTCTCACTTAAAATTATGGATTCTTTTTGATAGTGACAATAACTTTAATGATGTTGTATTACTTCAAGATCACCCTAAAAAGACTTTAAGACCACATATAAATTTTGATAGACCAATAAGTGAAAATAAGGAAGAATTTGGATTGAGTGGTAATGATATTACTACGTTATAAGATTAATTTAGCTTCCCATACTTAGAATATCAGAAAACAAGAGGCTGCACACAAAACATGGTACCAAAACAACTGACAATGTTTACTAATTTTTGGGTCATGTGAGTAACTTATTGGAAAGATTACTCAAGGTCAAAAGCATTAGATGTAAGCTGATGAAAAACGAGTATACATTTATGCAGACAGCTGCAAACGTGAAAATATCCAAAAATGAGTCATCAAAACAAGACCATTTGCGCCTGCCAATTTTCCTATAAAAGCGGCGCGACTCAAAGCCTTGTCTCTTCCTACATTTGTCTTGCGTCTGGTCATTTCCTTGTCCCAGCCTTAAGTCCCGGTATCATACTTATTGCATGCATTAATTTATTATAATAACCGACGCTTTAGCTAATCCTAGCTAGCACAATCAGAAACCACAGTTGCACCTTCTTTTCCACCTACGTTTTGCTCATGTCAAATTATTAGATAATTTAGATGTTTTTATTCAATTCTCAAATATAATTATAAATTCCTTATTTGTTATTCTTATCCTATTAATGCATACAAACTCAGGGTTGCCCTTGAATCTACTCCATTAATAAAGTGCACAAACTTCATTTGAAAAAATGAGCTAAAATTGGTGAGTTAAAGCTAAAAGTTGTGAACAATTAATAAGGTGGGAATTGGGCGTGACAATAGGTGTGCAGCCCCGAAACTCTGGGGGTGCAAGATTTTTCAAAGGTCAAAAAATGTTGGTATGGCAAAAAGAACACCATTTTTAAACGTTTCTTATTGAGCACTATCCATTGGTATCAACAAATTGCAAAAAAACAAGCAGAAACTCAAAAATTGAATTCTGGTGGGGGTATTTTGGTTTCTGGGGTTGCTGCATACCCCCCATACCCACCACACCCACGTATGGTTGTGTTCTGAATTTGCATAATTTTGGAGTAGTCTGTATTACATTTTAGTCTAATAAGCTTCTTGAGCCACGATTAGCAATTCAAACTTTTACTCCATTTCACAAAACCTCGTCTTAGTCATCCACTGAGTAGCTACAAAAGTGGTTTCTAGGCACTTAATTGTTATAGAATTTGGCACAGTAGATCTTGATATGCTTATCAAGTTCTTTGAGAAAATATAGCTTCAACCTCTTTGTTGCCACTATATTTGACAAAGTAGAGCTCCCTTCCCAAGTGATGAAGGCAGCTAGTGTTTTCAGAAAGAAGAAAACAATCATAACACTGTTGCATGCTTTGGGCCAGGCTGACATGTACACCTATATTAGATACTGGGCTGGCTCGCTCTTGGGATGAGCTGGGTACATAAGCCCAAGTTTCCTACCATGGTTGGACCCAGCCTCCATGTGACTCAACACTTCAAAATTTGGTTATATTTCATCATTTTCAAGCCTTATGATGAATGCTTGTCATTCAATATTTTATACATCTCCCAATCCAGGGCATTTAATACTTGATCCACTGGTTTACTTTGTTCAGAAATATCTGCTGGCACCAAAATCATTTTCTCTGCATGCTTCATTTTATAGGGTCTGCTAGTAAACTACCTACAACTGATAGAATAGGTGTCAATAAAAGAGGTAAAAAGCCACCGTTCTGAATAATTAAGTGTTTTTTATACCTTGTATTTAGTCGCTTATTATTAGCTAAATATCATATCTCATTTTAGTATCTTCTTAACTTTTGTATATCTTCATCAGTGAAAGGAATGTTGCCATCAAGAAAATTGTTTGCGCAATTGCAAATGCAAAAACGTTGATCTTTACTTGCCTTATTTATAAGCACATCCCATTGGGGTTTTCTTGCAACACTCAGCAAATGTAAACAATTAATGTTCCGTTTCAGTCTACGAGGAGCCATTTTTACAGCTTTCAGGTAGATTGCACTGCATATTTATAGATTTTGGTACATACACTGTAGGGCGCTTGCCCAAAATATCAGTTTTCAACCTGTGTAAATCCTTGGCATTTTGTGTCAAGCCAATGAATAGGTATCCATGTGGCTTAGATTTAGCATCTGAAAAGGCTTCAAGAAAATATTTTGGATTGCTAGGGTATAATTGGCGTGATAAAATATGTGATTGCAGCTGATCTCTGGGGTTTTTGAAAAGGACTACATAATCTGAATTGATGTGCAAGACACAGAGGCCATCATAACATAAGTTCTGCACGATCTGTATCACACTTATGTTCCAATGATGACAAGCTCTAGTGAACAATTTCATAACTTGAGCATTCCCTTTACTTTCATGCATTAAATTGTCAAGAATCAATAGTTGCGGTGCATGACTCTTTTCTTTGTCTATCTTCTTAAAGTCAGGTAACCCTTTAATGAAGATAACATTCTATATTCTATAGTATAGGGGCTGTTCTTTGCTGTAGCACCAGTAAATTTTGCTCATTTTTATATCAATGATTTTGTCCCTATTTTCAATAAGCTGCTTCACAGTTGTTTTACCAGATTTTGTGGGACAAGAGACAATATATGCAAAAGGGTGGTGCATAATCATTTTGGCTGTTCATAGAATTTTGACTCTGCTTTTGACAAAATTGTATCAAATTTCTTTGGCCAATTTTTAAAATGCGCTTTATACTCTCCTTTGCCCTTATTTATAATTTAACCTATTTGCTTATGTTGCTCAGCATTGGGTTCAGCTATTTGTAATTCTTTTCCATAGAATGCCCTTGTTATTGGCTAACCCATGATATCTTCTAGTTTATACATTTTTGGGCAACTGTCTGATACCTCTTTAATTTGAAATAATTCATCAGTGAATGTATGTTTACTGGCTTTTGTGAAGCTATTTTCAATGTTGTTATTTGCACCAATTGACCAACATCTAATGGTTGCTCAGCAGCACATTTATTTTCCTTTCTTAGCATAAATGCTAATAAATCACCCACATTTTCAGAATTCACATCATTAGGGGCTATTTTATTGAGACTAGTATGGGGAGTGCTATTATAACTTTCAATAATGCTTTTGTACACTCTAGTCCAGTTTTGATTAGAATAATATGTCATAAACTTCATCAATTTATCTCAAAATGTTCTATGGAAACGTTCTACAAAATTTGCTTCTATTTCAGGGCTGCTTGTTAATATATGCTTAATTGAGTAAGCTTTTAGCAATCTATTGAATTCCCCTTTGAATTCATTACCATGATCGCTTCTAATTGATTGTGGAACAGCTTGTTGCAGAATTTTTCAAAAGCCTTGGATGCTGCTCTAGCACTCTTATTTGTCATTGCCTGTCCATAGGCTTTACGTGAGAAAACATCAACAGTCATTAAAATTTATCAATTCCTAAAATTTCTATTCTGAAACTCTCTCAAGTCCAACAAATCTACATCCCACAATATGTTTGGCCCATCTACAATGATTGCTCATCTGTGAAATCGCTTTTGTATAGGTTTATGCAATTGATATGTGAATTGCTTTTGTAGAAAGGATTTTATCAGACTTGGTGATTTCTTCGAAACTTGCTGCAACTTATTCACTCCTGAAAGTGAGGCAGGACTTTACACATTAGTCCATTGTTTTTTAATGCTCTCTATTTTCCATCATTTTTGATAAGTATTTGTTCTTACATTTATAACCTATTGTACTCTGAACTTTGTTCCAAATTTGACAACCTTTGCTCCAAACTTTACAAACTGTGTTCCAAACTTTACAAACTTGCTATGTTATACGTATAAATTAATTTCCAAACTTTACAAAAAATGTTTTAAACTTTACAAACTTTGATTCATATTTTACAAAAGTTTTTGTGCCCATTTGTTGATGTCAGACCTACACCACAAGGAGGTTGGCACAATGGTAGGTCATTTACAGTTTATATCTATTTAACCATGGCTCTAGAACTCCTAACCATGTGCCCGCTTCAGAAGGATATTAGGTGCCCTATTGCCATGAAAGAGCAAAAAATCCTGAAAATTCATTTTTTATATTGGTGTGTGTTCAAATGTCAAGTGGGACTGTAGATATGCTGTCAGGCAGGACTTTTCTCTTAATGTATAAATATGGCAGATCCTGTTTCTCTTGAATGTACGTCAACATCTGATTATAAGGTTGCATCCACACATAGGCATGAGGGGTTTCGGGGGAGGTATGCATCCCCAGAAATCAAAATACCCCCCAGAATTCAAATTTTGAAATTTTTTTGCTTTTTTAGCAATTTTTTGATGCCATTGGATAGTGCTTGATGAGAAACATCAAAAAAATGGTGCTTTTTCGCCATACAACCACTTTTAAGACCATTTTTACCTTTAGAAATTTTTTACCCCGTCCCCAGAATTTTGGTGCTGCTCACATATGGTTGCATCCTGAATCCAATATTTTTCCTACATTTGCTGTTTGAGTAGCCAACACACCAGTATACTGATCAAAGGTTAGCCGATTAATTTTTTCCATTAATTCTTTACTGCTGACTTTGATATTTCCTGTCAAGTCATCAACAGCAATATATGTTTTTGTGGCTAAACAGCACATGACTGTTCCTTTAAACTCCTCTTTCAGCAGACCAGAAGTTTGTTTAGTGGCTTTTGATGTCACAAACCACTTTTTATGTATTTCCTCAAATTCTTCCCTGAGTTCAGGCTTCACTAAATCCAACAAATTTTCTATAGATAGTGCCAAGCACACATGGGCGTAGGGGGCGGTGGTGGAGGGGTATGCACCCCCAGAAGTCACAAACACGCCCTCCAGAAATCAAAATACCCCCCCCTTAGAGAATTCAAATTTTGAAATTTTTTTGCTTTTCTGCAATTTTTTGATGCCATTGGATAGTGCTCAATGAGAGACATCGAAAAATGATGTTTTTTGCCATACAACCACTTTTAAGACCATTTTTTTGACCTTTAAAAATTTTTTAACCCCTTCCCCTCAGAATTTCGGTAATGCCCACCTATGGTGCCAATTATATGCAGTTAGTGTCTGTCTGAATACACTGATAATTCGAAATATCAAAATATTTTAACAGCACATCATAAAAGAACTCCAACATTCGGATTTTAGCCCAATTATAGACTGATAGACCAATTATTATAGGCAAATCTCAAACAATTTCTTTTTTAAACATATGCACTTTATAACAATTCGTTGTTATGAATTTAACTTTCTTAATATATGGGCTAAGACTTGCACATCTACACATCTACGTGCTCTTCCTTATTAGTTAGTGTTTTGCCATATCCAGTGTTGCCCAATAGTTTGAAAGTATCAGCAATCATGGCCAGTTCAGGGTCCTCATCAACTTCTTATCTATGCTTGGTGACTGTATCCCTAAATTTTTTAAATGGCTTTGATCTATCACACTGAATAACTTCATAAACTTTCTCCAGTACAAGGCCATGTTGCACCAAAATCTAATCATTTCTGTGGGAAGCAGAATTTCTTTCCGAAATAACTACTGATCAGATTATGTCAAGGTTCTGTAAGTAGCCCATTTTTCTCTGCATACTCTTTCGTCAGAGGGCCGATATTCTCCCTGCCAATTTCTGCATGTTTTATTATTGGCGGGACATTGGCAAGTAAGGTTTTCAAATTTTCATGAGTAGAAATATCTACTTTTGCAAAGCCAAAGAACCGACCCATCTAAGACTGCTTGGGTCATTTCTGCTTCATTTATCCAGACTTTGAAGTAAAATTTGCGGGCAGTTTTCTGATATTCCCCCTAATAGTGTGTCATTCGCATTCCCACATACTAATTACATTATAGCCCAGTGATCGTATGTAGGCTTCTTTTGTCTGAATCCATGCATGTGCATCTGCAGGATCCTTTTTCTTGTTTCCTTGTCCTGCCAAGCAGTAATGGCAGTGATAATAGCAACCGTAAAATTCATATACTGTATGTGTATCAGCGCAAAATCCATCAACTGGTAAGCAGGCGGGTCCTATTGTTTTTTCCTTATTGTTACCTAAATGCTGAATATGATGACTTATTTTTCACTCTCACATTCTGAGTATTCTACTGAAATAAGCTTAGAAGAGGTAATTTTGTGAAATTTATTATTTTTCTCAATTATCCAGTGGTCGTAATAACCGGCAGGCATGTCTTTAGATTGAGCCCACAAGTATAATGCATTAAAATCCAGGCCTACTACTGATTTCACTGGTTTAAATGGGTTGATCCTGATAAATGTTTGGTCTTTAATTGCTAATCGAGTCGTAACCATCGAAAGACCTCCAAACATATTCAATTTTAGCATATAGTAAACATTTTTTGAATTTTCCAAGAAAAGCAAAAATTTAGTATCAGGAATGCTCTTGAAAAGGTACCATTCTGTGGTTCCAGGGAAGGACATTGCTTTCTAGAAATACTCAATTTTAAATCTGTCCCAATACAGCTGTGATATGTTACTACAGGCTTCTATGAATGGTACAACATCCCTCAAATTATAGAAAATTAGATAGTCCTTCAATGTTGTCATATTATATTGTTGCCAGCACTGCTGGTATTGTGCATAATCGGCTGTGCTGATGCATTCATCTTTAAGTGAGCTGTAGAAGGCTTCAGGAGGCGGTAATTGGGTCTCTGACAATTTTTCAAATGAATCTAAATATTCATAAGGAAATTAGGCTTTCACTAATGTCGCCTTGTATGCTCTCATGAACACATCTAAACTTAAACCAGGTGCAACATAAGTACTAACATTGAGAAACGTAAAAATGCTAGTGGATAAGCAAAGTGTTGATCCGTTTTGTAAAATTGCTTTTGACCATGTATTGTTTTCAAGATCAGTCCACACTTCTTGAATGAGTACAGGAAATAGATCGGGTTTATATCATCAATTTTCCCAAATTAAATCCGACACATGTAAGTTGAGTGCAATATCTATACTGCTTAGTTTTAGTCCAAATCAATTTATTGAGTAATCCTTTTCTCGTCTAGCATTGGCTTCTTGCTCCCTAATATATGCCTCACTAGTGCTTATTTTTGCATCAAGAGCACCAAAAACATGTTGAAATGTTGACAAAAGAATGACACTTTGCGCCTTTTGAATTTTTCCAGATGTTCTAGAAGCCGTTTGACTCAAATGATTTGGATTACTGTCCAAAAGACATTGGGGCTGAAATCCTGGAACACTTGTATGCATAGCACAGGAAATGGGCTGATGTTGAGCAACAAATCTTAATTTTTCAGAAGTTTCTATTCATTTTTTACAAGAAGAGCTTCAAAATCGTAAACAGCAAAGCAACTGCAAAAATGTTGCTCATTTTCAATCTGTATTTCATATTCCTGCTATTCCTCAAAATTGTTATCTTCAGCTGATATACTCCACCAGGAAACTTATGTTTTGTTTTGCCATGCCTGCAATGATGTTTTGCATGATCACTCAATTTTTCTGCTTTTCTAGATAACCACCTGCACATGAGGCACATGTATTGTTTAGCATACTGATCGAGATTTATAATGTAACTATAGTGAGCTTGTCTAGAATTGGTGTAAGAAATCTCAAGATTCAATAGTTTTTCATACTTTCTAACTACATTCTTCCAACAGACACCTACCTCATCCATGTGAAAACACTGAATATCTACCTGAAACGATTTTTCGATCATTTCTAAATCTGTTTATGGGACGCCAATAGAAGTCTCAACATTTGCTTGAATATTTTTCTTTTGGCAGTACTTGACAAAAAGTTGAAAAACAATATCAGGCTCAAAATTTCCTACAAGACACTGTGCTAAACAGCAGTAAAAAGCATAAATTATCATTAAATTTATGACAATTATTATCTTGAGTTGCAAAGTGTGTCGCTGATTTGTTACTTCTAGTGGAAGTTCGACATCTGTGCAACCACTTATAAAATCTTTCTGTGGTGTCACAAAAAATTCGATATTGGTTATTGCCAGTAGTGCCCATTTAGTGTCAGGGCGAGTAAATTTTTCTTCAATATCAATTTGTGTGCAATTTTTCAGCAACATTTTATACATCATTACCATTAGTTATAAAAACCGGTTTTCCTAATAGCGTAAAATTATTCTGACATGTGTCAAGATATCAGCACAACACTGTATGTATGCTTTAATGATTACCTTATATGCATTCTTTGTACATTCCATTATTTAGGTAGGTATAACTTATTCAAAAATTATTATTTATGTGTCTATTCGTAAAGCGCGCTGAACGTATACCGTATAAATACGCAAAGAAATCTTGAGCCGCAAGGCGATGGGAAAAGTATGAAAAGAAAGAAGCATGTTGTAGTAAACGGTAGAACGTGTCTTAATCTAATTAAGAACAAAAGATTAAGGAAGAAATCGCAACATTCTTAGAGCCGGATTACCTAAAAACCACCCAATGTAAAACAAAAGGCCAAAAATCGAGAAAATCCTCGCTAATCCAAAATATTTAGAAAATTCTGTACAAACGTGTGCCAAAGTCCGAAAAGCATGTGCAAAATACATTAAAACCAACCGACGCACGAGAGAATCATAGCAATAACGTTAGGTTGCATGTAAAATGATGCAGAATTCCACAGAATAGTAGCAAAAAGGTAAAAGGACAAAAGGTCATACAGGAAATATACAAGCAGCTAGATTTAATGAAACGGCGAAGATAAAAGGAAACCAAGATTACTGCATATTTCTGCAAAAATTAGGCAAAAGTTCACACGGTAGCCAAAGGAATGTTCTACACTTGAAAATACAAAAGAAATAGCATCAGAAGCTTAATCTTTCTCATTAAACCCAATCTCAGACCGAAAAAACCCAAAATTTCTGGTTTTTAGGAGCTCTATAAAACCGGCAAGAATAAAGAAAATGTGCCCAGTCTTTCTTTTGCCTTAACAATCGCAAGCTCAGTCTATTTTCTACCTCTGTTTCAAACCGTAACTTTTTCCATCCGACTAAATATTCTCCCAATTCCGTCGAATCGTCTTTAGAGCCTATCGCTTGTCAGCTCGTCGCGTTTACTCGGAAAGATTGTAAGTTTACTTGTTTCAAACAACTGTAATTATAACTACTCAGTATTTTTGCTTATTTATTATTTTATCATTTATCTAATCTAATAATAAAAGGGATTCATCCCCCAGCCAAGGCAAATCATAACAACAAAATAAGTAACTTCAATTAAATAAGTAACACGCTACCCAAACTTAGAGAAAAACAGCGCGAGAGACCTGACATAAATTTCTGGTGGCAGCGGTGGGATTCAAGATTTTCGATTTTTCTTGAATTCGACTGCTGCAACCTTTTTTCAAAGGAAAATATATTCATTTTGAATCCGTCCTGCCTGATAAAGAATTCGCTTTTTCATTTCTGAAAACATGATAGCATCTTTTCCTCCCCTGGGAGTTTTATATAGTTTTCCTCCCGCATGCCATTCTATTTATATTCGTATATTGAATATAATTTGTTTTTGAAAATCACGTCAGCAAATTAATTCTTTGTGTAAAGGATTATTTTTCTGTCTCAAAAATATTGTTAGTCTTGTGAAGGAGCAGAGAAACTTTTCAGCTATTTATTTTTCTGATCAAGGAGGTACTCCGGGACTGAAAAATTGTTCCATTAGTCCAATGAAAGGTCTGAAAAAGAATTAGTTTAAAAAAGATTTGCTGGTATTTTAAGTGTTTCAAGCTGCGATATATTCTCTGAAAAGGGGCAGAGTGAAGCGTAAGCTCTCGAGCACTTCCTGTGAAAATAAAACTTAGAAGAGAAGCTAAGGATAAAGCACAGGCATTTATTCATTCATTTTTAAATTAATTGTAGAAACAATTTTAAGACGTGAAAATAAAACTCGGAGCAATCGAGGATAAAACGCGTCGCCTGACTCTTTTTGTGATTTTTAGTCAGTTACTTTCTGGGCGCCCTCCATCTTTTTTCCCATTGTAGTTGACTGGCCAGCGGCTTCAACAAACCTCTTCAAAAGTTAGTGGAAAAAGAGTGGATATTAATTAAATAATTGAATTAAATAGTGGTGAAAAGCCAAGGAAAACTTGGAAAAGCACTACCTAAGAATCAAATTGAAGATTTAAGAAAGGCAAAGTAAAATTTTGGAAAAAGCAAAAAACTATCTAGTTCAAACCCATAACCAGTACTTAGATATTGTGGTTTGGGTAAAGAAACGGTCAAAAACATTCGAAAAAGCAGAAAATTAATTAAGGTAATTTAATAATTACGGATTCAAGTTTGGAGGATTCTGAGAAACAGAGGGCTGCGCAAAATACCAGTCCCGAATCTAATTCTGATCAAGAAACTGAAAAGTTTGAAAGCACTCTTGAAGCTCATCAAATTTTTCTAGATTCACTTTTTACAACTTTCAAACCCCCAAGAAGTTGAAGTACCCCTAAGGACACTTTACAGTCAACACCAACTCCTCGCTTTCAACGTGTGATTAGCTTAAGTCCAGGTACTTCTAAGCAACTAGAATTTAGTGATACGTCTCATAGCACGTCAACTGAGGAAAAGGAGGCTATATTCCCACCTGATAGTCTACTTTTAATTAAAGAATTTTGAATTCAAACATCTGAAACACCTTTGACGAGGAAAATGATGAATGATCCACAGCAATTAGAAGGTGCTTTTTGGCGAGCTTTTGAAACATATGGGGAACCAATAAATTGGAGAATTGCTGAACTAAGAGAATTAGTGGGGCAAAATCAAAACCCGCCAGTACAGGTTGGAGATCCTTTTCTACGCTTGGGGACTCTGATAAGCGCAAGACCCCCAAAACCATTTTCAGGAGCTTTTGGCGAGTCATTTACAGACTGGCACGGAAAATTCGAAAAATATATGGTTTTACAAGGCGTTTCTGATGCTGAAGCTACGTATAAAATAGCATTTTTAGAGTCAAATCTAACGGGAACTGCTTTGGCAATGCTCACCAACATTCTCAAAAATTTTCAGCAACCCGTCTATGCAGATATTGTAGAAGCACTTAAAGAAACTTTTCCGGAGGGGCGAGATTCAGACATATACCAGGGACTTATTTATGACGCTAAGCAAAAGAAAACTGAGGCCGTCCTGGAATTTTTGGAAAGATTAAAAAGGCTAGCAAAATCAGCCTACCCCCAACTTTCAGACAAAAACCGGGAATCCATCATAAAACCGATTTTTATTCGCGGTTTATTGCCAAAAATTTATGAAGGCATAAAATATCAGGAAACTGAGAGTCTTAGAGATGCAATAAAACGGGCTAATTACACAGAACAGCAGGTATTTTGTGAACAAATCCAAGATTACCCCGTTCCACCCAAAGCTGCACCTAATTATAATTTGTCAGTTTTGTCTTCAGAAAAACCATGGAGAAAAAGTTGGCAGATATCAAAGCCGTTTTAGGCGAATTCCATTGACAAATCGCTGGATGCGCTGTGTGCGGGTGCAAAAATCATAGCGCCGAGGACTGCTACTACTGCACGAGCGGCAGTAAATGCTTCAGATGCGGAGCTATTGGTCGTCATGCAACGCAGAATTGCCCATTAAGACGCACAAGTAATAATAGTAATAATTATATGCCAAACAATTATAGTAGCAATAATTCAAATTATTGTCGTAATAATTCTTTCAGCTATAATGAGCAAAATCATTGATCGAAATAAGTAGTTAACCGGGTCTCCCTAGGATCGCAACACAAAGTATAGCCCGTGCTTAAGCATAGGCTGTGTTGAAGCATAGTCCTGTGTTGAAGCATAGGCTAGTATACTTTGTGTTGCGATCTAGGGGAGGTGACGTCACACTATAGTTAACCTCAACTATGGGTATACTGGAGACTATTTTAAATTTGCGGATCAAGTCAACCAGGTATACTTTACACTACAGCAAGAGTACCTATTTAATGCAGGGGGATATACGAAAAATGGGGGAATCTATCAGAATTTTATTTTTTAGGGGATAACTATGAACACCGCTTACTATACTAAATGCGTACAATATTCTAACTTGGGTATCACTTGACCACTTTACACTTTACACTCGAGTAGTTTACACCATATCATAAAACCGCTATAAATCATGAACCAATGACCGGATTGAGCTGAAATGTTCAGAATGTAAAGACTACATGCCAAAAATAATGTATACGGAAAATCGTGTACCGGCTTACTGTAGCTATGTTATAACACGTATTTTTGAACCAATGGCCGGATTGAGCTGAAATGTTCAGAATGTAAAGACTACATGCCAAAAATAATGTATATGGAAATTCGTGCACCGGCTTACTGTAGCTATGTTATAACACGTATTTTTTGAACCAATGGCCGGATTGAGCTTAAATTTGAGAAACAGCATATACGCGAGACACAAATTCTTCACACATTGTCTTACTGTAGGTATACTGTAGCTTTCTGGATTTTCTATATCTCACAAACTAACAGTCAAATAAAGCTGAAATTCAATAAATTAGATGTATATGAGTCAAAAATAACGTACGCAAAATATAGTGCATGGGGTTACTGTAGGTATGCTACAACACGTATCTTTTAATTCGCCGAGCTGGAAATTTGAGAGAATTAACAAACACGATAGAACAGGGCACAAGGACTACTATAGGCAACATTTAGTAACCCATAGTGAGGAAAAGGTGGTTGTGAAAAAGGTTACAAAGGGTCCACAGTCTCGCACAGATCTCCCCCAACCTAAAGCTAGAGGATCACTCTGTAGACTGCAGATCTTTTGTATGAACACACTGAAAACGTACATAATACTTAATAAGGTTATGAGACAATAAAACATGAAGATACGGGTTTAACGAAAAAATCAGACATTTTTTGTAAAATTTGGAAATTATTTTGTAAAATTTGGAAAATTTTTTGTAAAATTTGGAAACTTTTTTTGTAAAATTTGGAAACTTTTTTTGTAAAATTTGGAAACTTTTTTGTAAAATTTGGAAATTATTTTGTAAAATTTGGAAACTTTTTTATATGGTTAAGTATAGGTGTTTTGTAGAATTTGGAAACTTTTTTGTAAAATTTGGAAATTATTTTGTAAAATTTGGAAATTTTTTTGTAAAATTTGGAAACTTTTTTGTAGAATTTGGAAATTATTTTGTAAAATTTGGAAATTATTTTGTAAAGATTGGAAATTTCAAAAAAAAACAAAAGTATTTACAGTTTGACTACCGTGGAAACCCATGAGTCAAATTTTGATGGGTACCCCCTCCAGTGGACCAGATATTCGGTCTTATTATTCCTCCTACGCGTATTTAGAATTTTATCAACAATCAAAAGCTCACCTTTCTTTACATCACACTTATATAACCGTGTTTTAACCCCCTTACTACTTTTTTCTCATTGGCCAAGACTATACATGAGACACAATGCCTTGATTTTTCCTTTCCAATATTTCAGCTTTGATGAAACGAATAACATACAGAAGAGTGAATGTAATCAGCAGTGCAATACAACCCGCTATTTCATTTGTAATAATACCTAAATCACTTCTTTCTTCACATTTCATAATATTTTCTATACAACGACCCTCAATTTTGATGCCTTTAAAGTTTTCATCAATTTTCAAACAATTAGTACAATAAGGCAAAAACTTTATTGATCCTAATTTGGGGTACTTTTCAGTCAGCTCTTTCCAGTCAGAAACCTGGAGATTGCAGCTATCTCTAAGAATAACTGATTCAACACTCTGTGATAAATATCCATAATTATTAATTTTGTCACAAACTGTGTAATTTCCATCGAAAGTACAATTTTCCCCACACACAGTATGTAAGACTGTCAAAAATAATAGAAGAATCATTATTGTTTTATTTTTTCTTTGAACATCAGTATTTATAATTTTCTAAAATGCAGTTTGGTTATAGTTTTTCCAAATTCAAATGGGACTAGCTGGTCTTGATCCGTTTTTACACTGATATCAATAGTGTTAAAAGATTTCTTCAAAACGGGTATATAATGTGGACTTATATATGAATGATTTATTATATCCAAATATTTTCCCTCAATATTTACAACCTGTAGCAGCTGTGCAAATACATTACCGACTATTTGCGGTTCTACAATGTCACAGTAAATGTAAAAATTATGCATTCCACCTAACATGTCTGGAGAATGATCAGCTACTGTAATTTTCTCTGCATCTTCAATATTATAGTCTATATTATTGAACTGACTTTCAGAGAAGCCTAACATGTATAATAAATGTGGACTTAATTTTACACTTCGTATGTATTTTGTATTGACCACCATATGACAATACTTTCTTATTTCACTGTATTGAAATTTCAAATGAGATACATAATCACTTTTTTCATTAGAACCAGCCATTGCAATTGCTTTATTAAGTATTTTCAATAACTCATCAATTGTTTGATATCTACTAGGAGGGATAATCATTTTTGACCTAACTTTGTTCTTCAAATCAAAAAATTGCAAAAAGTTTTGTTCTTTTGCAACATTATGCCAAGTATTTGCATAAATTACTTCTGCTAGACCAACTTCCCACTCGCCTGTTAAATTTATTTGACGAGGTAGTTTAGTCACAAAACTAGATGCTGTATTAAGTGGATCCGAATTGCTCGGTAATATAATATAAAATTGTTTTGCCATTTTTCAATTTTTGATTATTACAATACGTTCTATTATTTATAAATTTTTGAAATTTTCATAAATTTCTGTGTGATACATAGACAGTACAATGTTCTTGAATGATATGCCTTTGGCGCGCCATACTAAAAAATATATACACATATGGCCACAGCTAGTCATAAGACATGTTTGAATCTGTACATTATTATATGTATACGTTCCTGAATTATCCTTTATATATTGTTTGAGCTCAGTCGGTTCATAACCATAACTATCAAAGTAATCACAGTGCCCATCAATGTCAAAATACAATGCAACCCAGTGGGAGCCTGGCTTGTTGCTAGTATCTAGGTTTACTATTAAAGCGGTGGGATATTTTGTTATCGGTGGAACGAGATCTAGAGGAAAAACTCCAAAAAATCTATTCTTTAAGTAAAACTTCAAAATGTTTAACACTTCTATAGTATTCATCTCTTAAGCGTTATAATCATAAAAAGTGTTACGATTTTTATCGACTAAGATTAAATTGTCAAATTCAGCATAAACAATTATTTCCACTCCTGTATCGGGTAAATTACCTTCAAATCTTACATAAATACTAGTTGTCCCTTCTCGGACTAAATCCCAATGCCCGCTATTGTCTTCGTCTGGAGTAAGATCGAAAACAAAAAAACAATGACTCGTTCTAAAATCTTCCCTGCTAATAAAATTACTTCTGTTATCTTTTCCAATATCGAGTGCTTCATACATATTATTAAAAACTTGTAGATATTTATCATTTTTGAAAGAAATATTGAATGGCTGGGTAGGGAATGTTTGTCCACCACAAGTCACTCTGACATCATTAATACCAAAAGGCTTGAAATTGAAGGGTGATTTAGAGAGTACGCCTCTATAGGCGCTACCCTCAACACATGCAAAAACTATACGTCGAGGAAGTTGTCCTGTGAATAGTGTATAATTAGGTGTTTCTCTAGATGGATTTGAAATGTGTAGGTTCGTCATTGATATCTGTCGTATAGGATACTTTGCCATGTACGACAATAAGGTTTGCTCTAGAGCTAAATTTAAGCTATCTAAAACTTCTACTTTTTGTATGAAAAACTTCATTTGTAATATTTCTAGCTCTAAATTAACATCCTCAAAGCATTGTAGAACAAAGTTATTACCATAGGTGGGCAGGCACCAAAATTCTGGGGGGCTGAAAAAATTTCTGGGGAGGGTGAAAAAATTTTTTTAAAGGTCAAAATGGCCTTAAAAATGGTGGTATGGCAAAAAAACACCATTTTTCGACGTTTCATCATCAGCTCTATCCAATGGCATCAAAAATGCTATAAAAAGCAAAAAAAAATCTTCTGGGGGAGATTTTGATTTCTGGGGGTATTTCAACTTTCTGGGGGGTGCATACCCCCCAAGCCCCCCCCCTCCCCACACGCCCATGTGTGGTTATTACTGTTTCTATGTAATTCTAGCCTTTAGGTCGGTAAAATTCAACAAATATCTGTCCTGGAGAAAAAATCAATGTGAAGAGGAGCCGAAAACTTCCACAATTTTATCACTTTTGAAATATGTCACTCTCTTTAAACCCCTCATTGTCTTTAGTATCAACATTTTTTCCATGTTCGCAAAAATATAAAGCTGACTGTAAATGAGACTTTTTTGCATCAAACCCATAATTTAATTCTGTTTCAAAATATGCCCTATTTGCGTATTTATCAGAACTGTCAAAAACTAATTGCCCGCCCAAAAACACTTTACTTGTCTAAAGAACGTTTTTCCAATCAAATTGATAGGTGCATAGTCGGGTACTGCTGCCGCTGCCGCCACAACTGGTTGTTTAATCCTAAAAGTCATATAAATGTAATTTTTATTCAATTGTAAGTAATGTGGATCGGCTGGTATTCAAAATTCATATGGTCCCTCATTTGTGATCGGATGCATTGGTTGAATTTCATCCCAAAATCCCCGTTTTATAACAACCTGAGTTGGGGGAACTGTAAAAAGATCCAACTCAGTTTTAGTACTCGGAATTGATTTGGCGTCTATTAGAGCCATGTTTTGTCATTAACCTTGTAAATGAATCGTTTGTATTCATATTTATAGACTTTAGCCGACTACCCAAACCCTCGCCAGATTGTTGTTGTAGAGCTTTAGAGGCTTCATCAAAAAGTTGCGATGCTTCTCGTTTTGAATGTTCCTTAGTTGACCGAAAAGCGGTTTCCCTTGGGCAACATCCGTTGCAATATTTGCCCCTGCAACTAGAGCGTGTTTTCCAACATTTCTCCCTATAGATTTCAAAACTGGAACAGCCATTCTAAACAAAGACCGGAAAAAACTGCCTAAGCCGCCACCTCTTTGGTATGGAGTCCCTCAAAATCCTTCCAGTCCATAGCCTGTTTGGGCGGCCTGCCCACTATAGTACTCTAACCACAGATTAAAATCGTCCGGATTGAATTTAACATGCATTTTTATAATTCTTCTTATTTTATGATGTATTAATTAATATTTATAGACTTTCATCCCAATTGAAATTTGCATCAGTCCGTGCTGTTGCAAAAGAGTGTCTAAGTTTTTTATTGCCAACGTTTTTAAGAGGTATATTGGAACGATCAAGTATGACTGACAACTCTTTTGTACCTGGAAGTCCACTAATTCTTTGGTCTCGAGAAAACTGATGCACCAAATCAACAACATTAGAGCCATAAATCTTTTGTCCGTTAATTATCAGTTCACCATTGGACTCTATTTCAATATTAGGATTTTTGCGCATATCATTTAGAAATCTTTCTGCAACTTGCAAATGCGTTTTAGGAATATCTGCCAATATTTCGTCATCACTGACTCCCTCGCCTGTATTTTCTACTATATTCAATTCATAAGGTTGCCGTCTCTTCTCTTGTAATCTACTAAATGTCTGTAAAACTTTATTATATTTGACTAATTTGATTTCACTTGGTATATTTTTGCTCTTGAGAATCTTTTCCATTTCATTGTTCAGTGAATTAAACACTGCGTCTATTGGCTTAGAACGCTCAGTTATATCAGCTGGGACGAGAATCGTTTTTTCAGTATGCTTCATTTTTTCCCAATTATTGCATCTGCTATCAAACTACCAACTACTGAAAGAATCGGAGTAAGTAAGAAGGGTAAAAAACCACCGTTTTGAATGATGACGTTTTTCCTTTCCTTTGTTGATGCCTTTTTATTATTACCCAAGTACCTTATTTGCTTTTGATATCGTAGTAATTTTCGAATCTCTTGATCGGAAAATGGAATATTACCCTTCAAAAAATTACGCGCACAGTCACAAACACATAAAATTTGATCCTTACTAGCCGTATTTATAATAGCATCCCTCTGAGCTTGCTTAGCTGTATTTAATAAATGTAAGCAGCCAATGTTGCGTTTGAGACAATTTGGAGCCATTTCTTTTCAATTATCTCTTGCATTATTATTATTTATAGATTTTGGGATATAAACAGTTGGATGGGTACTGAAAATGTCTGTTTTTAGCCTATATAGATCATTAGCATTTTGTGTCAAATCGATCAAAAGGTAACCATGGGGCTGACTAGTTGCATCAATAAAGGCTTCTAAGAAATATTTTGAATTCGAAGGATAAAGCTGGCGTGCTAAAACCTGTGCTTGCAGTTTATCACTTGGATTTTTAAGCAGCACTATATAATCTGAATTCACTCGCGAAGTTCGAAGACCATCAAAAAATAAATTGTGAACAACATGAATAAGGCTGACATTCCAATGATGACAACCACGAGTGAAGAGCTGAATTAACTGTGGCTTGCCTTTGCTTTCTTGCATTAAATCATCCAACACCACTAACTGTGGTGTTGGACTATATTGCTTAATGCGATTAAAATCTGGAAAACCTTCTACAAATGTGACGTTTTTTACTTTTTGGTAGAGTGGTTGATTCTCTGTATAACACCACCAAATTTTTGATATTTTAGTATTTATGAGCCTTTCTCTATTTTGAATTATTTGTTGAATGAAGGATGTCTTCCCGGACTTTGTTGGTCCAGAAACTATACACGTGAAAGGATGCTCAAAAAGCATTTTTAATGATTGCATTTACTTTTTGTAATTTGTTTTAATATTTATAAACTAAGTCTATAAATATGAGTAGCGTTCCCAAATATTAGGAATCCTTTCGAAGATGGAGGAAGTGCATGAAATTAAGAAATATCCTTTTAGTGATGAGGAAAGGAAGCCGTATGGCAGGTCGATTAGACCGCCAATAGCTCTTTGTGGGCGAAACTTAGAACGGCCGATGTTTCCTCTCATGATTCAATTATGTTTTTATTGTCAAAGAGCCAGTTCGGAAAAAGATTGTTTTGAAACAAATTCAGGGCGTACATATTTTACTGTACAAATGTGTCCAAGATGTATAGAATATAACCGAGCGTCTCAGGATGCAGGAAACAGCGTTATAAGGCGATATATAGCCCAAGATTTGGAGAAAGAAAAGGAAAAATTGAATTATTAAGTATTATTTATGATTGAAAATTGAAAAAAAACAAAAAAAATAATAAAAATATAAAACCAAAAAAAATCCTGCTCATTCATCTATAAGTATTGTCAATCCATTAATTTAATATAACCAAAATGGATAGAACATTGAAAAACTTGTATTATAATAGCAAGACTGGTTATTCTGGGGCAAATCAGTTATACAAAAGAAGCAAAAAAGTGTTACCGAATTTAAAACTTTTGCAAGTGAAAGCATGGCTGGCTAAGCAGCCCACATATACATTACATAAACCAGCCAAAAAGCATTTCACACACAATAAAGTTCTAGTAAGTGGTATCGATGAGCAATGGCAGGCTGATCTTGTTGATTTGCAGTCATTGAGCAAATTCAATGGTGGGTATAAATTTTTACTAAATTGTATCGATTTGTTTTCAAAATACGCATGGTCTTTGCCACTCAGAAGCAAAACTTCAAAAGCGGTTCTAGAAGCATTCCAGGAAATTTTTAGAACTGGTCGAATGCCATATAAATTGCAGACAGATGCAGGAAAAGAATTTATCAACAAAGAAGTTCAAAATTTTCTAAAAACTCAGGATATCCACTTTTTCACAACCAAAAGTGAACTAAAAGCTAGTGTTGTAGAACGTTTTAACCGCACTCTAAAGGAAAAAATGTGGAGATATTTTACAGCCAAAAATACATATAGGTACATTGACGTTTTGGCTGATTTGTTGGAAAATTATAATAATTCGTACCATCGAACTATAGGGACATTTCCGGCAAATGTGGATGAAGAAAATGAGCAGGAAATTCTGAATAAAGTATTTCGAACCATTAGACAACCTATTATATTTAAATTTGATGTTGGAGATAACGTACGAATAAGTAAAGTAAAACGCGCATTTGAAAAAGGCTTTTGGCCTAATTGGACAGAAGAGTGGTTCACAATTAAAGAAAAATATGCAAGAACACCGCCTGTTTACACTCTGCAAGATCAAATGGGTGAGACATTGGAGGGTGTCTTTTATGAGCCGGAACTTCAAAAAATCCATGTAAAGAAAGGTGAGCTTTTGATTGTTGATAAAATTCTAAATACGCGTAGGAGGAATAATAAGACCGAATATCTGGTCCACTGGAGGGGTACCCATCAAAATTTGACTCATGGGTTTCCACGGTAGTCAAACTGTAAATACTTTTGTTTTTTTTGAAATTTCCAATCTTTACAAAATAATTTCCAAATTTTACAAAATAATTTCCAAATTCTACAAAAAAGTTTCCAAATTTTACAAAAAAATTTCCAAATTTTACAAAATAATTTCCAAATTTTACAAAAAAGTTTCCAAATTCTACAAAACACCTATACTTAACCATATAAAAAAGTTTCCAAATTTTACAAAATAAGTTTCCAAATTTTACAAAAAAGTTTCCAAATTTTACAAAAAAGTTTCCAAATTTTACAAAAAAGTTTCCAAATTTTACAAAAAATTTTCCAAATTTTACAAAATAATTTCCAAATTTTACAAAAAATGTCTGATTTTTTCGTTAAACCCGTATCTTCATGTTTTATTGTCTCATAACCTTATTAAGTATTATGTACGTTTTCAGTGTGTTCATACAAAAGATCTGCAGTCTACAGAGTGATCCTCTAGCTTTAGGTTGGGGGAGATCTGTGCGAGACTGTGGACCCTTTGTAACCTTTTTCACAACCACCTTTTCCTCACTATGGGTTACTAAATGTTGCCTATAGTAGTCCTTGTGCCCTGTTCTATCGTGTTTGTTAATTCTCTCAAATTTCCAGCTCGGCGAATTAAAAGATACGTGTTGTAGCATACCTACAGTAACCCCATCCACTATATTTTGCGTACGTTATTTTTGACTCATATACATCTAATTTATTGAATTTCAGCTTTATTTGACTGTTAGTTTGTGAGATATAGGAAATCCAGAAAGCTACAGTATACCTACAGTAAGACAATGTGTGAAGAATTTGTGATTCGTGTATATGCTGTTTCTCAAATTTCAGCTCAATCCGGCCATTGGTTCAAAAAATACGTGTTATAACATAGCTACAGTAAGCCGGTACACGATTTTCCATACACATTATTTTTGGCATGTAGTCTTTACATTCTGAACATTTCAGCTCAATCCGGCCATTGGTTCATGATTTATAGCGGTTTTATGATATGGTGTAAACTACTCGAGTGTAAAGTGTAAAGTGGTCAAGTGATACCCAAGTTAGAATATTGTACGCATTTAGTATGATAAGCGGTGTTCATAGTTATCCCCCAAAAATAAAAATTCTGATAGATTCCCCCATTTTTCGTATATCCCCCTGCATTAAATAGGTATTCTTGCTGTAGTGTAAAGTATACCTGGTTGACTTGATCCGCAGATTTAAAATAGTCTCCAGTATACCTATAGTTGGGGGTACCCACCCGTGTGACGTCATCACTGACGTCATCCCCTAGGTAGCACCACAAAACATGTAGCCTATGTTTCAACACAGGACCATGCTAAAGCATTGCCTATGCTTAAGCACAGGATATACTTTGTGTTGCGATCTAGGGAGACCCAGTTAACTACTGAAATAATTTTTGGAATGGAGTAAATTATAGAAACACTTGTAATATGCCTGAAATGAATAGAAATAAACAAATAAGTCAAGATAATTTTAATTATAACCGTAATGCAAACCAAAATACGCATTATAATCACAGGAGTGACAGCCGGAGTCCTGGGCCCTGGGAAAATTGTCCTCCAACCCCCAGGACTTTTCAGAACAAAAATAGAACTGTTTGCTTTTCACAAAGTCCAAAAAAGATCGGCTAACAATAATATTCTACCAGCAGATGACTTAAATCAAAATACCCAGACGGTTAAATTTTTTGATGTTGAAGATGAGGGACTACTTGAGAAATTTTAACACAAAATAGCTATGTAAATTTTGTGAACATTTTTTCCTCTATAGCCCCGTTGCCCGTGTTAGACGACAGCAATGATGAAGCACTCAAAGACATCCACTGTCTGTTCGAGCTGCCGCCGTTGCCCTCGGATGAGGAACGCGAAGCCGCGGAGGCCGAGTATGCGGCCATGATCAACAATCTGAATTGTCGCTTGGACGCGTTTGCGTTTAATTCCAGTTGAAATCTGGAGCAAAACGTCGAGCGAATCGAGCGATTCCTCTGTTTTGTCGTACGATGATACCAGATTTTGAGGCATGGAAAGAGCATAACCACTTTTTCTGGTACCACAATGGCGAATGGGCAACACATTTTTGATGGAGAGCCCAAAGTCGCCGGATCAGCAAGACCAAAAGGATGTAGCTGGACCGATATGTCGGCAGCAAGATAATTTCTGGGGGGTGCAAGATTTTTTGCAGGTCAAAAAATGGCCTTAAAGATCAGTCGTACGGTGCATCCAAAACATCGTTATTTCGACGTTTCATCAAGCACTATCCATTGGCATCAAGAATTTGTCGAAAAAAGCGAAAAACATTTTGAGAATTGAATTCTGGGGGCGTATTTTGATTTCAATGGGGGCGTATTTTTGGTTTCGGGGGGCCCGCATACCCCCCAGACCCCCAATGACCCAGGTGTGAGCTGGACCATTGTCGTCAAAGTGGGACCGTCACTCCGATAAGAATCAGTTTTCAAATTCAGTAAAAGATAAAATGCATAAAAAACACTTTTTGGAAAATATAACTTTACGAAATTATGCTTTATTCTTCAAAATACTCATATTTCTGATTACTATTTTCGGCATCATCCTTTTTGAACAATTTTTGTTATGCAAGCTAGTAACATTCTTGTGCATGAATCTGTTATCTGTATATTACTGCGTGTATTATTTGTGTCTTGATCCAAAAATCTTCAAAAATATTCAAAAATCAAAAACTTCTGACGCAGCAAAAGAATCGAAACATAATTCATTTTCTTACAACTTTTTCAATCAACAATCGATTATCGATTACAATTATTTACTTTATGAAATTCTTGGCACTATTAACTTATTTCCACTTTTCCCCCTGTATTTTATTTGTGCATGCTATAAAATGAATATTGACGGTATTATTGTGATTTGTTTGTCGTATTTCTGGTTTGTTAAATCGAAAATTGGTGTTTTCATGTCAATAATGAATAAGATAGCTCGAAATTACCCTAAAATGAATCAAAAGGCCGAAAAACAAATAAAATATCTGATTATCGCTGAATTGGAAAAATATCCTCCTTACTTATCTCTGAGTAAAAGCATAAGCCGGAAAATACATCAATTTTTTGAGAAAGTGTCAAATTCATGGGCTTTAACTATCCAAAAAGTAGAACTCTTGGTGAAAACGACTAATTTATTCTATTTATTTCCATGTCAGACGTGTCGGACGCCGACGAGTCCGAAAAAGACGGAAAATAGGGCCAATGAGCCGAAAGTCCAGTCGATTGATTGGCAATCCGTTGCACCCATCTGCACCATCGAGGCACAAACTGCCGGAGCCCCTGCACTCAAGCACGCACGTTTAAAACTGATCTTAGTAGCTTGTGTTTTCGTAATTTCTGTAAAATGTGCCACGGGTTTTGGAGAATTTCAAGTTTGTGGAACCAGTCGTAGTGGCCACCCAGTGAGCCTCTTAAGATCTGTCAGTTGTATTCTTCCAGGAGAAAACCTATCTGAGCCCGAGAAACAAAATGTGAGAATTTACACTCCTCGAATTAAACCAAAAACGGCTTTTGCTATAAAATGCATGAAAATCACTAGAACTGTTTGTACTAACGTCGGATTTTTCGGGTCAAAAGGGATCGTTTCAGACAAAACCAAAACTGAACCAGTCTCTTATCATCAGTGTCGAGAATCTTATGAAATTAAAAGATTTTCAAATTTGAATTTAACTAAAGATATTCATGGATTTCTGACCACTAATTTAGCACTAAAAGTTAACTTTGCTTGGTGCTGTAAAGACACATGTACGACAGTTACTAATTTTGTGATAGAGGAAGGGCAAGTTGCTAGTTGGAACGGAGAAAATATTATTTCTGACTTAAGGGATTTGAGTTCTTGTCGTCCGATTTACGGAGAATGTCGAAATTTAGAGAGTACGTTCATCTGGGATGGTGAAAACTTTAAAGAAGTATGTCAATATGAACCACGTGGCACATATGTCGCACAAATAAGTAGTAAATTCGTAGTCGTAGAAGAGCTCCAGGCTGCTTTCTTAATAAAAGAAAAATATTTAAAGTGTAGTGACATACAACATGCTTACAGTTCAGAGCAAGGAGTACTTGTTGGGCTAAATTCTTCTAAAATCTTTCAAAATCCTGAAGAATTTAGAGCACCCGGTAATATAAAAATTATTAGAACCAACCCTGATCCGGTAAATCTCAAGTTAAACTATCTCGAAACTCGTCTACTTCAAGCAGAAATCGCAAATTTTCGAAGAATTTGGCTAGAACTTTGTCATCAATTTCAAAGAAACATAGACATAATTTGGCAACTTTTATACTTAGACCCTACACTAGGGGCCAGAGCTTTTTTCCAACGTACAGACCTTGTCGCTGAATTCACTGGTCAGGCTTTAACGTTGTGGAGCTGTAAAAAGGTTAATGTAAGTAAAATTTATACAGAATATGAAATTAATGGCACGTGTTATAAGTACCTACCTGTAGAGTGCGAAAAAGAAATTTGGTTTGTTCTACCAGGTGGAGAAGACTTAGTCCATTTTTCAGAAACCGTAAATTGCTTACACAAAAAGGTGCCAATTTTTCGCCACAAAAATGAATGGGTGACAAACATGGGACTCATTCATGTCAGTAAAATTCCGATTGAATTGAATTGGAAAATAAATGATACATTTTTTCAATTTAACACACCATCAGTTTTTCATGATCGTTTAGCAACTGGGGAACCAACTTTCGGTTTATTTCGGAATTACTTATACAAAACCGAAAATTTAGAAAAAAACCTTAAATCGACTAGTTGACTACACCTCTAAATTAGCTTTAGAGCCTAGTATTGTACGTGAAGCATTGGTAGGAACCGGAACCGGAATAAAAACTGCGTTGAAAGGAGCAGAAAAGGCAGTTGAAAAACTCTTAACAGGGACACAAAGTACTTTCCTTACTAATTTATAATGCTTTATTAAAAGGACCAATACAGCTTTTAATAAATTTGCTGCTAATAATTTCGGTACTTGCTATTACTGGCTATTTTGCATTTTTATATGTAAACCGGAGACGCTCTTCAGTAATTTATTCGCGTCCTCTGCCATCCACGTCGACGGCACCGCATAAGGAAAGTTTAGGTGATGCTCTGTGGAGAATCATTAATCCCAAGCAAAAATCACAAAAACGGAATTCCCGAAAAATCTTTTGGAAAAAACGAAGTGGAAACCCTGAGGAATCGTCAGTTACAATTGCATTTATTGGAGAAGGGAATAAACGAAACCCCCATATATATGTAACTCTGAATGAATGTATCACGGTAACTGCCATGATCGACACTGGCGCAGTATATTCGTTGTTAGATCTGAAAATAGCACAGGAAATACCAAATTTTAGACTATATAAAACATCAGTTCGTCTTACAGCGGCGAACAATGGAGAAATCGCTATCATCGGATCTGCTTTAATTAAAGTTAGCACACACGACATAGAAGAAACATTACTAATGTATGTACAAGAGAATTGCCCAGCTGAATTGATTTTGGGTTCGAACTTCCTTTCGAGGTTCAAAAATTTGGAATTAAATTATGAAAAGTCAACCATAAAATTCCGAAAAAGTGCTATACCATGTGAAGGAATGTTTTACAACCCCCAGAAACGAGAAGCACGGTTATACTAGAAAATGAAGAGAGGATTAAACCTCGCTCCATCCAGGTAATATTTGCTAAGACCTCAAAATGCTATCGACCTATGGACCAAGTAATTTTCGAGCCCAAATTGCCCGAAAATAACGAGAGCATTGTACACTTAGCACACTCAATTTGTTTTGTGCAACAGAATGGCACAATACCGATTCAGGTACTTAATCCAAGCCCCCATAATGTACACTTATATGCCGACATGCGCTTGGGTACTATTAATATGCACATAGACAATAAAATGAAACAAGAACAAGATCGTGTCCCAATAGAAATAAGAGGTG
Organism: Mermis nigrescens; assembly: GCA_036768485.1. Lineage (NCBI taxonomy): Eukaryota > Metazoa > Nematoda > Enoplea > Mermithida > Mermithidae > Mermis > Mermis nigrescens. Next base: position 17,048,131 of record JAVLUZ010000154.1, read on the forward strand.
GCAAACCCTTCACGGACACTGAATTAAATGAAGATACAATACATGTAAGCCTAGATACATGTAGTAATATTAAACAATGGATAACCAAAAACGCGGATATCTCATCGTCGCTAAGTGACGTGGAAAGAGATGAAATCATTAATCTACCCGCTAAATTCCCAAATCTATATGCAAAAAATGAAAAGGACAGTGGAAAAACAGAATATGTAACGCATTCAATAGACACAGGCGAAAATATGCCCATACATAAACATCCATATCGTACTTCTCCTGCAGAAAAAGAAATAATAATAGCAGAGGTGAAAGCATTAGAAGAACAGGGCATCGTGCGCCCCAGTATTTCACCATGGTCAACTAATGTTGTCTTGGTAGGTAAAAAAGATGGTAAACATCGTATGTGTATCGACTTTAGAGGCATAAATAATATAACAAAGAAAAACGTCTATCCATTGCCAAGAATAGACGATATATTAGACACATTAGGTGGAATGAAATATTTCACAACATTAGACCAATCAAATGCATATTACGCTATATCACTCAATGAAGCGGACAAACAGAAAACCGCCTTTAATTCACCGATCGGGTTGTACGAATTCAACTATCTACCATTCGGACTTTGCAACGCCCCAGCATCTTTCTCAAGGCTGATGGACATAGTCTTGTCGGGCCTGCAGTGGAGCATTTGTTTGGTATACCTCGACGACATCCTAATTTTCTCGCCAACACATAAAGAGATGATCGAAAGGTTGACGATCCTACTCAAAAGATTAAATGATGCAAATATGAAGCTGAAGCTATCAAAATGCAAATTTTCGCACAAAAAGACGCTTTACCTAGGTTATGTAATTTCAGGAAAAGGTATCCTACCTGACCCCAAGAAAGTTGAAGCAATTAAAAACATGCAGAGACCGACAAGTGTAAAGGAAATTAAGTCCTTTTTGGGTTTAATTTCGTATTATCGAAAATTCATACCTAATTGTTCTAAGGTAGCTGAACCTATCAATAAACTACTCAAAAAAGGACACTGCTTTGCATGGAAAGAAGAGCAAGAAAATTCTTTTCAAAATTTAAAAGATAAGCTAATAGAATCACCTATCTTATCTCATCCTAATTTTAAACAACCATTCATACTGCAAACGGATGCATCATATAATGGGATAGGTGCTGTGCTTTCACAAATACAGGAAGACGATCACGAGCATCCAATAGCTTATGCAAGTCGCAGTCTAAAGCCCGCAGAGAAAAATTATTCAGTTACAGAATTAGAAACCTTAGCTGTAGTAGAATTTATTAAATATTTTAGACCGTATCTATATCAGCAAGAAGTAACTGTTGAAACAGATCACACTGCGGTTAAATCAATTTTAGAAAAGTCAAATCCATCTGCTAGAATTGCGCGTTGGGGACTTGCTTTAGCAGGAATCAAAATTTTGGTCGTTCCTAGAAAAGGTATTAAAAACCAAAATGCCGATTCTCTTTCTCGTTTACCAAATTCAACAGAATCGAAATACTTTAATATCGATGAAAATGAACTCACAGACGAAAATAAAACAGAAAAAGAAGGAGTATTAGAATTATCAATCAATTTAGTTGAAAGGAACGAAAACCTTATCGAAGAACCTGATCTTGAGCTAGGTATTGGCTCTTTACAGCAAAAGGATCCCAATCTGGAAAAATATTTTCCACCGAACCCACCAGATCAAAATTTCGTGGTAAAAAACGACGTTCTGTACAAAGTAGAAGATAACACAAAAAGAGTCGTTATACCTGAGATATTGCGGAAACTCATAATATATGCACATCACGATGATCAATTTGCAGGCCATTTTGGAGCCCGCAAAACTATAAAACTCATCGCAAAAAAGTATTATTGGAAAAATATGACTAAAGACATAACAGAATATTGCAACACGTGCGATATATGTCAAAGAAATAAACCTACACGTGCTAAGATCGCTGCGAGTTTACATCCGATTTCAATTACAGGACCTTTTGACAGAGTAGCAGTAGACTGCATTGGACCCCTGAATGTCACCGAAAATGGCAATAGATTCATTGTCGTTTTTATCGATTATTTTACAAAATTTGTCGAAGCTTTCGCGACCCCAAATATAACTGCGGCAACGATAGCAAAATTATTCGTGACCCAAATTGTCTGTAGACACGGAGCACCCCAGATTCTTCAATCAGATCGAGGCTCTGATTTTACATCCGAATTAATGGGAGAAATCACAAAATTGTTCAAAACTCAAAGGATTTATACTACGGCCTATCATCCCATGGCCAATGGCGAAGTGGAAAGGGCTAATCAAACCCTTATCACGAGAATTAGAATGTACATAGGCAAAAATCAAATCGACTGGGACGAAGACCTCCCATACGCTATTTTTTCGACCAACATACATGATAATGAGACTACAGGTTTTAGTCCATTTTTCCTCATGTATGGGTGAAACCCAAAATTACCCATCGATACAGTTTTAAATTATAATCGTCCAATTTATCTTATGGACATTGAAACGTATGAACAAGAAGTTAAAAAGCATTTTTCAGAGGCTTTAACAAAAATTCAAAAGCAAATCGAAATCTCACAGGAAAAATACCAAACAACCCGAGATAAAAAAGCTAGAAACATAAAATATGAAATAGGGGATTTAGTTTTACTCGAAAACGAAAGAATAAGAAAAGGTGTTCCTAAAAAATTTCTACCAGTTTACACTGGCCCATATCGAATCACGAAAGTTCAATATCCCAACGTCACCATCGAAATCGAGAAAGGCCGAACTCAACCAATACACGTCAATCGAACAAAACCATATCGCCCGAGATCAATCGTTTTGGAGGATGAACCACAGTCGTTTGAAAGAGGAGACAACAAACCCATCGAAGAGGACTTAAAAAAGATGCCTAGACATGGATATTTTCTGCGAAGCCAACAATTTCCGTTAGCCGAGGACATCTAACCCTAAAAGGGGACGTGTCAAGATATCAGCACAACACTGTATGTATGCTTTAATGATTACCTTATATGCATTCTTCGTATTTCTATTATTTAGGTAGGTATAACTTATTCAAAAATTATTATTTATGTGTCTATTCGTAAAGCGCGCTGAACGTATACTGTATAAATACGCAAAGAAATCTCGAGCCGCAAGGCGATGGGAAAAGTATGAAAAAAAGAAGCATGTTGTAGTAAACGGTAGAACGTGTCTTAATCTAATTAAGAACGAAAGATTAAGGAAGAAATCGCGACATTTTTAGAGCCGGATTACCTAAAAACCACCCGATGTAAAACAAAAGGCCAAAAATCGAGAAAATCCTCGCTAATCCAAAATATTTAGAAAATTCTGTACAAACGTGTGCCAAAGTCCGAAAAGCATGTGCGAAATACATTAAAACCAACCGACGCACGAGAGAATCATAGCAATAACGTTAGGTTGCATGTAAAATGATACAGAATTCCACAGAATAGTAGCAAAAAGGTAAAAGGACAAAAGGTCATACGGGAAATATACAAGCAGCTAGATTTAATGAAACGGCGAAGATAAAAGGAAACCAAGATTACTGCATATTTCTGCAAAAAATGGGCAAAAGTTCACACGGTAGCCAAAGGAATGTTCTACACTTGAAAATACAAAAGAAATAGCATCAGAAGCTTAATCTTTCTCATTAAACCCAATCTCGGACCGAAAAAACCCAAAATTTCTGGGTTTTAGGAGCTCTATAAAACCGGCAAGAATAAAGAAAATGGCCCAGTCTTTCTTTTGCCTTAACGATCGCAAGCTCAGTCTATTTTCTACCTCTGTTTCAAACCGTAACTTTTTCCATCCGACTAAATATTCTCCCGATTCCGTCGAATCGTCTTTAGAGCCTATCGCTTGTCAGCTCGTCGCGTTTACTCGGAAAGATTGTAAGTTTACTTGTTTCGAACAACTGTAATTATAACTACTCAGTATTTTCGCTTATTTATTATTTTATCATTTATCTAATCTAATAATAAAAGGGATTCATCCCCCAGCCAAGGCAAATCATAACAACGAAATAAGTAACTTCAATTAAATAAGTAACACGCTACCCAAACTTAGAGAAAAACAGCGCGTGAGACCTGACACATGCGTACCAATAATTTACTGCACTAGTCTCACGATTTTTGAGGAAACACCCAAGTGCTGCATCTACTCAGAAAGCTTCCTTTTCATTTTGGAGAATATTGCTCAACATTTCCAAGTAGTTTCCAGTTCTCCATCTATAGTTATATGCATGATCCAACACATCATTCACAGTTTTAGTTGTTTGGATAAGCCGCTAATATCTCACAACTTCATCCCTAATTTCTTCAGGGTAGGTGGACAAATCTTCAGCAATCATTTTGTCTTCAGGGATAATTTCAGTAGTTTCAATTTTTTCAATTGGTTCAATGACAGGATTAGCATGTACTTTTAGGCATCTTTTCATGTGAGTGTCCAGAAATAATTCCTTTTTTGAATTGAATGATTGCTCACAATACATACATTTTGGTACTACATGTTTCACCTCAAAATGAGTAACTAATTACCTTCTTAATCGGAAAAGAGTGGCACATGAAGTACATTTATACCTAGATCCTAAATGCGAAGAATTCTCATGCTCTGCTAACCTGCTTTGACGCGTAATAAATTTATCACATACAGTACATTGGTGCAGCTTGCGCTTAGGAAGCTGCGATTGGTTTGAATTGGCACCAAAAAGATTACTGGCGTCTGCCAATGGAGGCTCCTTAGAAGCCCCACTGAGACCAGTCACACGAGATTTGACAATGTTGGTCATAGTAATACTTTGACGTTTGTCAGAAACTATATTTCAGTTGTAAGAATCCTTATTTATAGACTTTCAGATCCAGCTTTCAGGCAAAACATGTTCAGACTTGTTCAGGTATGCCTAATACACCTCCAACATGCCTAACACAACTATACTGCGTGTAGGTAGCAAGAGCGGACCCTCTCAGAATTATCACTCAAGTGTACAGGGGTAGCAAGATCAGACTCCTGCCTCACAATTATCACTCAAGTGTGTACAGGGGTAGGAAGAACGGACCCCTGCCTCAGATTTGTTAATTTTTTATCACCAAAACATGTGATGTGTTGCATGAGCGGCCTCAGAATTATCACTAATTCTTATCACTGCAGGCGGCGGCTTCCAGGCGGCTCCCTGACCCCATGGCTACTCCCATAACATGTCAAGCCGTGTTTAAGTGTCTTTAACTTGTTAAGCTTGTTTTTTATTCATTTGACTTCACATTTTGTGCGTCCAATAACATGTCACAATGTGTTTAGAACACGTCACAATGTGTTTTTCCATTTTGCATATCTTATAACATGGGCCATGTTATAACGTTATCCCCAGGGTAACAGGGCTAGCTACTACTATTAATCCTATTGTTAAAAAATTGCTTCGCTAGTCAACAAAATGCGCCAATCATAAAAATGCTTCGCCAATACGCTTATTATAAATTCCAAACAGGCTGTGCGGCCATCAAAGAGAGCCACCAGTTGCAAAAAATGCTTTACCAATGCGCTTATTATTAGTCAGGCTGCCAATGCGCAATCTTACCAGCTGCAAAAAAATGCTTCGCCAAAGCGCAATATGCATCACAAGCTGCTTAGCCAATGCATGATATTACGATTGCGTCACTTAGCCAATGTGCGACCTAATTGTATCTGCTTATTATAATGTTTCAGAGCCCAACAAGCGGGTTAAAAAGTGGTACCCCTGTGTTCAAAAGATAGGTGGACTGTCCCCACATAACATAGCTGTACCCCCAAAATGCGCTTGCAACCCCCCTCCATACTACTGAAGCAATAACTGTTGACATTTACAAAGTCTTGCTCGCGATTTAGAAATTTGGCTTCCTACCACACATTTTTGGCAAACTTGACCCCAATCTCATGAGTATAGCTTTGGATTAGTTCAAATGCGACCCCCAAATTATGCAAAATTTTTCAAATGAAGATGATAATGTGACTAGCGCAAGTATGGCTACGTTAGTTTTCAACACTTATGCTACTATAGAAAACCATTATGACGAATTCAAATATGAATGTGATTGCTTCGAGAAGGAGAATGGAAAACGATCATTTATGTTGCCTGAACCAAAAATATGGAGTGCACCAGGTCCGGGTTTGAAGCCAATTGAAGCCTAAAAGCCCGTCGTTAATGCAAACCCATGGTACAGAGCACCGATTCCGCCTCCGCCCGGATTACGTCCACCAGCTCCACACTAAGATCCAAGCCGCCCGCCATCTCAAAGCACCTTTGCCAACACCACGTCCTAATTATCCAGCTGAGCCGTTTGGTCCAGGCCCTCCAGTCCAATTTGGAGCCGTAGATATCCACACTATCAATGTCAAGCATTGTTTTGATTAATTGATTTGTGAAGCAGTTGCACAATTCAACGGCCATTTCCATGCCGCTCAAGACGTGCAGTGGACCCCACAGTATGAGGCCCTCTTCAATAGCTGGTGCAAATGCCTGCATTTGAGTTTTGTCACGCATCCTACTGAGATGCGCAGCAAGGAAAAGCGGCTACGACGTGTAATTAATATCCATATCTACTCAAAAGGAAGCATTGGACGCCAGTATTAATGCCCTTTTATTGCTATATACTATTTGCTTCCAGTCTAATTGTTTTACATCACAGCTATTATATGCCACAATGTTTTATTTGTCACAGGTACAAAGCAGCACTTATATAAGTCATTCTGACTTAAAATTTGTTTTATTAACTTCAAAGTTATGTAATTATTCAATCACTACATTAGGTCCTACAAGAGTAATAGTAAAATTACACTAAACTCTTAAACCATATTTTAAAACGGGAAGAATGTAAAGAAGCTATCTAATCTGATTGCGTGAATTAGCGACTTTTAGTAATTTAGTGTTTAAGTTGATATTTCATTAAAAACTCTGAAGTAAAGTTACGAGCTCAAATCATATGAGTATTTGTGTCAATCTCTTATTGGCCATCTCTGAGCTCGTAGTACAGGAATTTTTGTGCATCAACCTAATCATAAGATCTCCCAGCTTGGCCCAAGAATCTAGGTTCTATAAAAAGTTAGGTACATGCAATGAGCTCACCAAGTAAATGTTTAGCAAACTTACTTTTTGTGTTGTTAATAATTTGACGTATTATTTGCAATTTGCATTTAATATCAGACATTGGACAATTTCTATATTAAGTTTATTGCATAACAGTAGTTAACCGTGCTTCCTTGGAACAGTGTGCTGAGGGATACCCTATGCTTAAGCATAGGCGGGCGGGCCCAGACTTGCACCCTTGGGTGGGGCCAGGGTGCAATGGTTAGGGATAGGCAATGATGAAGGATATGAAGGGGGAGGGGGACCCGTCCAGACCTGTCAGGGGGTCCTTGGGGGAGGGAAATTGAGTTTCCCGGAATCTTTGATTATTGATTGATTTTATCAATTTTTTAGTAAGTCAAGAACCAGCGGTCGGATTGGGCTAAAATTTGCAGAGTATGTTGAATATATGTTATGTATCCTATGTACAAACTTTTAGCGTGCAACCTACAGTATACTAGCATCAGTTTACACTTTTGCATATAGGAACGTAAATCAAGAACCAATAGCCGGATTTTGTTCAAATTTTCAGGATATGCTGTATATAGGCGAGGCATGCTATGCGCAGAATTTTAGCATGCAGCCTACAGTATATCAATTTACTTTACACTTGGCAATATTTAGTTTTTAAGCACAATGTAGCAGAGTATGTGCTCATCAATTGATCGTTCAGTGAAAGTATGCAAAATATTGCTTTGCTTGGTCATTGAAATTTTGCCACAGATTAGCTAGAGTGTGTATGTCTCGGAGAGTGCAACATTGTTTGATGAAGCGAGAAAAGTTGTTGAAAGCCTCTGCATTGTATTGCATTAAACTTTGTTTGTACTCGGCCTTGAGCAGACTTGGGCAGATACTGCAAGCCAAGAAATGATTGTAAATTTTTTGTCCTTGGATCCATGTTACAATATTGGTAAAAGGTGATATTTAGGGCCTACTGGCGTCTGAAATGCAATTTAATGATAGTTTTTCCGAACTCAAAAGGCACGGGTTTATCTTGGTCGCTTTTAATGTCCTTTTCAACAGTATTGAATGCTTTCTTGAGTACAGGTATATAATGAGGGCTAATGTATGAGTGATTTACAATATCCATGCATTTTCCTCCAATATTTACCACTGAAATACACACAAAAATTATGCATACCACCTAGCATATCAGGAGAATGATGGGCAGCTATAGTTAATTCTTGTGTGACAGTATAATTTATACAACTGAGTTGGCTTTCTATGAATCCCAGCATGTACATTAAATGTGTTGTTAATTTTAAGCTTCAAACGTGTTCAGTGTTAAGTTTCAGATGGCAGCATTTTTTATTATCATCATACTGCAAGCCTATATGTTCCATGTAGTCAAATTTTTTGTTCTGACTTACCATTTTTAATCCCTCGCTGATTGTTTTAACAAGATCGTGTATACTTTGGTATCTGGCTTGGGAAATGAGCATCTTTCTTTGTACATTATCTTTAAAATCGTAAAATTGTATCATATTCTGATCCTCGGCAACATTGTGCCACGTATTTGCATAGATTATTTCAGCCAGACCAACTTCCCAGTCGCCATTTAGCACTATTCGCCTAGGCAGGCTGGTTATGAATGTGGCCATGTATTTGATTCTTGCAAATTGCTCGGTAGAGTGATGTAAAATTGTTTGGTATCCATGTTTGTAATTCTAGTTTATTAAGGTATTTATTCATTTTCTTGCTGAGCATAGATAAGACAGTATTTTTGAAAGGAACACCTCGACTTCTGCATACTAGGAAATATACACACATGTGGCCACAGCTGATTGAAAAGAGCCCCTGTACCTGCGCATTATTGTACGCATATGTGAGTGCATTATTTGAAATATAATGCAGTAAGTGGTTGAATAGTTTTCTGCCCATAGCTGTCAAAATAGTCACAGTGTTTATTGCTTTGAAAGTATATGGCGACCCAGTGCGAGCCAGGTGCATTGCTAGTATCTAAATTGATCACTAGAGCCACAGGGTAGGTTCTAATAGGTGGCAGTTGGTCTAATGGAAAAACACCTAAAAATATATCACTTTTAATATTACGCTGAAGAATTTTGAATATTTCAATGGTATTCATTTTCTATGCATTATAGTCATGAAAGGTGTTTCGATTTTTGTCAATCATTATTACGTTATCGAATTCGGCGTATAAAATGATTTCCATGCCAGAATCAGGCAAATTGTCAGCAAACCTTACAGTTATGCTCGTTGTTCCTTCATGCACTAGATCCCAATGCCCTCCATCATCTGCGTCATGCGTTAGGTCAAACACAAAGAAGCAGTGGCTTGTTTTAAACTTGTCTCTCCTAATGAAATGACCTTCACGTCCTATATCTAGTGCATCATACATCTGATTATAAGCTTGCAAGTACCTATTGTGTTTGAATGCAACGCTGAGTGGATAGGCGGGGTAGGTTGTGCCACCACGTTACTTTTACATCGTATATGCTGTATGGTTTGAAATTAAATGGTGATTTGGCCAAATTGCCTCAATATGCATTGCCATTGACTCAAGCAAACACCATACGCCTAGGTAGCTGACCATTAAACAGGGTATAATTGGGCATTTCTCTAGCAGGATTTGAAATGTGTTAGTTAGTCATAGCCATGCGCCTATTGGATACTTTGCTGTACATGAGAGAATTGTTTGTTCAAGTGCTAAATTGACAGTGTCTAAAACCTCAACTTTTCGAATAAAAATTGCATTTGTGAGACTAATAATTCTAAAATAGGGTCTTCAGAGCACTGTAGTAAAAATGCGTCGCTATTTCTATGTAATTCTAAGCAAAAATCGGTGAAATTAATCAGAAATCTGCCTTGCAAGAACAAGTCAATGTGCAATGGAGCAGCGACTTCTACAAAATTTTCATCTTTAAACATTTTAGCACGTATTTTGAATGCTTCATTGCCTTTTGTGTCCACATTGCCTCCTCCTTTGTGAAAGTAAAGTGCAGATTGCAGTTGAGAATGCTTTGCATCAAAACCATAATTTAATTCAGTTTCAAAGTATGATCTGTATGCATACTTATCAGAGCTATCAAAAATTAAGCGGCCTCCTTGGAAACATTTCACTTGCTTGAAGAAAGTCTTACCAATTAGATTGATTGGCGCATAGTCAGGTACTGATGCTCCAGCTGCGACTGTTGGTTTTTTATCCTTAATAGCATATAAATGTAGTTTTTGTTCAGCTGAAGATAATTGGGGTTGGGTGGAATTCTAAATTCAAAAGGCCCCTCGTTAGTGATAGGGTGTGTAGGTTGAATTTCATTCCAGAAGCCTTGCTTCACAACTACTTGGGTAGGAGGGACTGTAAAAAGCACTAGTTCGGTTTTAGTACCTGGGATAGATTTTACATCTATGAGAGCCATTTTTTGTTGTTTTTAGAAAAACATCAATTGTATTAGTATTTATAGACTTTGAGCGGTAATCAAGACCCTCTCCTTGCTGCTGCAGGGCTTGAGAAACTTCTCAAAAAGTTGAGTAGCTTCTCGCTTTGAATGTTCCTTAGTAGACTCAAAAAGCGGTTTTCCTTGAGCCAAATCAGACGCTATGTTTGCACCTGCTGCCAAAGCATGCTTTCCAACACGCTTACCTATTGATTGCAAAACAGAGACGGCACATTTTGAAAAGTGAGCAAAAGCTGCCAAGGCCAACACCTGCTGGTATGGGATGCCTTTAAACCCATCCAACCCATAGTCGGTTTGGGCAGCCTGCCCAGTGTAGTATTCCAACCAAATGGTGTAAGTGTCAGGAGTGAACTGTACATGCATTTTTAAAATTTTATTCACATAAAAATAAAACAATAAGTATTTATAGACTTTCATCCCAGTCAAATTCGTTGCCTGCAGCAAAAATCTCCTTACTTTGTCTATTAGCAATACTTTCTAGGGGTACATTTGTGCAATTAAACACTTTCAGCAATTCTTTTGTGCCAGGATGCCTGCTTATTTTTTTGCGCTCATGTGCCTGATCATTAACTAAATCTGTGATGTTTGAACCATTGATTTTTTTACCATCTATTACAAGCTCACCATTAGGCTCGATTTAAACAAATGGGTTTGTGCAAATGTAGTGTAGAAGGAGTTTTGCCTTTGGAATCTGATTTTTTGGTATACCAGTGAGTATTTCTTCGTCATTAATTGTGTCACTTGCATGTCCTACAATAGTAGCTGTATATGGTTGCTGCTTCTGTTCGAGCAATCGCTCAAACTTGCCTAGTATTTGTTTATATTTTACAAGTTTTACATCAGGGCCCCGTTGCATAAAAGAATTACAAGCTACAAGTCCTACAAGTTCTACAAGCTACAAGTTCTACAAGGAACCGTTGCATAAAAATTTTTTATCTACAAGCTACAAGTTACAAGGAAAAATTCTCATCCTACAAGTCCTACAAGTTGTTTACAAGTTCTACAAGTTTAAATTACAAGTTCTACAATGGTAGCAACGCATTAGTATGGTGATTTATCTACAAAGTTCTACTAGTTCTACAATTGTAGCGTACAAGTTCTACAAGTTCTACACTTGTAGTCTACAAGTCCTACAAGCTCTACAAGTGCATAGTCTACAAGTCCTACAAGTTCTACAATTGTAGTCTACAAGTCCTACAATTGTAGCTACAAGTTCACGCACAAAATATGCGATTAAACCTACAAGTTCTACAAGGACATTTACAAGTTCTACAAGTCGCCGTTGCATAAAAAAATTCTACAATTGTAGCTCAGTGTATGAGAAATTCAAGTTAGCCTCTAGTCCAAAACTGTATCCTGAGTCTCAAAGCTGTGGTTTCTATTAATGCATGAGTTATTGCTTTTGATTATGCAAACTGCCTTACTAGGATTATTGAAATCCATTGATTTTGAACTGTGAAAACGCGCTATAAAATAAGAGCAACTTTTAAAAAAACTGACGAATCATGATCGAGCTGAAGTAACTATTTTTGCATTGCATACTGTCGGCTGACTTATGCTCTACACACATAAGTAAACTTAGGTTGTTTTCACGAAATTCCTGTTTTAGGAATAAAATTTTTCTCATTACCGTGGCAAGATTTCTTCAAAAAAGATACATAGACTACAGCTTTGAGACTGTGGGTCAGTTTTGGACCACGCCGGCACTAACGTCAATCGATTTGAAATGGTATTGTCCGAAGACGAAAAATGTGCACTACTTTCGCTGATAAAAGATAGCAAAGACGTACTATTCGGCTCATTTTCCACAACTATTACGAAAGATGAAAAGATCAAAGTTTGGAAGCAGATTCTGGCAGACTGTAAAACTATACACGGATTCAATCCGCTTCCGGATAAAAAAGATTGGTCGTATATCCGAGATACGATTTGGCCAAATTTACGAAAAAACGCAGTTGCAAAAAAAGATGCGAACAAAGCAATGGGTGCATCCGGCGGACAAAAGTCGAAGCCAACGAAAGTTGACGACTTAGTTATCGACATAATCGGCAACAATTCGGCCGTCATAGACGGACTTGACACATCAGAAACATGGGAATCTTAGGGACTCTGTACTGAAACGGAAGGTACTAATTTTTAGCACAAAATTTAGAATTTTTTATTTTTTGAAATTTTTCTGGGGGTCAGGACCACACCTGGGCGTGGGGGTTTGGGGGGAATATGCACCCCCCAGAAACCAGAGTACCCCCCAGAAATCAAAATACCTTCCCCCAGAATTCAATTTTTGAAAATTTTTATTGTCTTTTTCGCAATTTTTTGATGCCAATGGATAGTGCTTGATGAGAAACGTCGAAAAATGGTGTTTTATTGCCATACCACCATTTTTAAGGCCATTTTTCGACCTTCAAAAAAATCTTGCATTCCCCCCCAGAATTTTCTTGCTGCCCACGTATGGTTAGGACTCAGGAGTCAGGACCATACATGCACAGGACCATAATTCTAGGGGGAGAGGATCAATCCAAAATGGTTGGAAAAAGGGGTAAAAGAAGCCCTACACGCATTACAAACACCATTGTTAGACGTTTCTCAATGTCATTCATCTTTTACAACAATTTTTTCGCAAGAACAGTTGTTTTGGCTAGGGGGTCAACAACATACATGCACGTGGGGGAGCGGGTTTGGGGCTCCTGAACCCCCCCCCCAAGGCCTGACCCGGACCCCCACACTCCCAGAAAATTTTTAAAAAAAGAAAAATTTCTAGATTTCTAAAAAAATGATTTAATCGGTTAAAATGTAAATAAAAGGTACGTTGTTTCATAGCAATAGAAATTAATGGGGTATTTTCCCCCACAACAAATCCGGAATATTTTGAACTTTTTTTTGAATTTTTTTTGCGAAAAAATTGTTGTAAAAGATGAACGACATTGAGAAACGTCTAACAACGGTGTTTGTAACGCGTGTAGGGCTTTATTTACCCCTTTTTCCAACCATTTTGGATTGATCCTCTCCCCCTAGAATTATGGTCCTGTGCATGTATGGTCCTGACTCCTGAGTCCTAACCATACGTGGGCAGCAAGAAAATTCAGGGGGTGTAGATTTTTCTGGAGGTCGAAAAATGGCTTTAAAAATGGTGGTATGGCGATAAAAACACCATTTTTCGACGTTTCTCATCAAGCACTATCCATTGGCATCAAAAAATTGCGAGAAAAGACAAAAAAATTTTCAAAAATTGAATTAGGGTGGGGGGGTATTTTGATTTCTAGGGGGGTATTTTGGTTTCTGGGGGTGCATACCCCCAAACCCCCCACGCCCAGGTGTGGTCCTAACCCCCCAGAAAAATTTCAAAAAATAAAAAATTCTAAATTTGTAGGAAAAATCGACATAATCGGCTAAATGAATTGAAAGGTAAGGTATTTCATCTAAAGAAGCATTGGAGTTTATTTTCTAGTGACGATTTCCTCAGAAAAATCCGAAAATTTTAAACGTTTTTTCGAATTTTTTCCATAATTCCACATAAACTTATTTGGGCAGCAAGTTTTTGCTTAAAAGAATTCAATGAATATGGGATCTTGAAGATCGCACACATCGCACATGCAAGCATGCAAGCATGTCCGTAATTATGAGTTTTATCAGGGGGGGTGTAAGTAAACTTGCGGAGCACCCAAGTTATATACGACAGGGGGTCTGGGGTGGCAGCTCAAGCTATCGGAGCAGAACCACGGAAAATTTTGCATTTTAGACCTTTTAAAATAAGGTTTATAAGGTTCAAAATGCACCTCGTGAATTCAAGCAGCATCAGACTTAGAAATTTGAATCAAAATCTGTCAAGAATTGGGTGATAATAATACATGGGCAGCACTAAAATTCTGGAGGGATGAAACCCAAAATTTTTAAAAAATTTCAAAGTATGCTATAAAACAAGCAAAAGGGGGGGGTGAAAAATAACATCGTTTTTGGACATTAATCATCCCGTATCATTTCCAATTAAAAGAACAAAAATAAAAAAATTTGAAATTTTATCAAAATTAAGATTTTTTAGTATTTATCGGCGCAAATAACTGAAAAGTTTGTAAATTTTTGCATCAGCTCATGCTGCCTGCTATTAAGTTACAATTTGCATTGCGGTATTGTAAAACAGGTGATTCGCTGCATACCACACCTCGAGTTCTTCCATATTTCAAATAATACGGTCATTTCAAACAGAATGAAAAAAATGTGAATTTTTTCAATTTTGATTAAGAACAAATATGTGGATTTGTGTGAAACACTGGAAAACCACTTTTTATAAATCTATTTTTCGATTTTTCGATATTCATGCATACTAGATAAGTATGCTTCGACTAAGTTTTATAAATACGCATACAGCTGTTCCTGCGACTTCAAAAAAGCCAATCCCGGCGTCAAAAAAACGTTCTCGTGAAGCATCGTGTTCAAAGGAGGAAGAAATTATGAATTTAAAGAAACGGAAGCTGGAGCTAGAAATTGAGGAGTTGGAGCTCCGAAACCGAAACTGGACGTTGCAAAACCAAAAGCTGGAAATCGAGGTCAAAAAATTACAAGTCACCCAACAACCCCTGCAGCCTGTAGGGAGTTTTCTCGGCGTTTTCGACTACGATCGTTTGGCTTCTGCCCCGACTCAAAACACATATTTGCAGTACGATTGCATGAATTTTTGAGATGTGATGCTGTTTATGCATAATTAACTTGCATTTTGAATATTGATAAAAGTGAAATTCGAAAATTTTAGATGGGTCTTAACGTGCATAAGCGCCACGTTATACATTATGTCCATACTTTATTAGACGGATGCGCAACAAATTAAGCATTAAACAATTCAATTAGCTGAATTCGTTTCAAAACTTCATTTGTAGAATCGAGACTTTCAGTCTCACTTTCAATGTTTTGGTCCACACGCTCCCCGTGCAACTCGGCAGCTTGTATATCCACGTCGTCTTGCTTAACGATAAAGTTGTGCAAGATTACGCAACATTTGATTGCCTCCGCAGCATTTTCTGGAGACATAGGAATCTTGCCCAACAAGCATCGAAACCGCTGTTTCAATACTCCAAAAGCGCATTCGATGAAACGTCGAGTATGCACGTGCACAGAGTTATACTTCCTCTCAGCTAATGTAATAGGATTTAGCAATGGTGGAACCAAGTAGTCGGAGTTAGAGTATGCTGAGTCTCTGAGCAAGACACCATTTGAAACAGGCTTCCAACCTTAAATGGGTTGTTCTTCAACATAATATTGCAGTAACAAATCTCACAATGCTTACACTCGTTTCTACCTTTTCCAACGTTTGATATTTGGGGTTTCATGCATTAATACGTACATTGTACTCTGAACAGTGCTTCTTTATGAGAAATTTTTTCTACAATTCGAAAAGGTGTCTAAAACTGTCTCCACATTATGGAACATTGCCCCAAAAAGAAAAAAGTAAAACTTTTGGTGAAAAATGATGTCCGTGCATCACAAACGTGGTTTGATAACGTTTCAGAAGTTGTCGCCCGTAGATTGAATATTTTTCTTGAAACATTAAGAGTCAGTTTCTGTAAGGACCACCTTAACCTTACATAAGTAAAAAATTAATTTTTCCTAATTTTAACATATATTACACAGATTTTTACGCTGATACCGAATCTGAAAACTGTTTTACACAAAAATGATTTTTTGCTGACTTATAGGGGTGTAAAGTGTGAAAAATCGGAATATGTGCCGAATTTCATTTGTTGATTAATATTTTCGGAATAATTAACATTTTTAAATGCATTTTTTTCAGAATTACAGAAGATTAAATGGGCGTTACAAAAAGTATGAAAAGCTTGTTTACCGGATCACCCCACGGGATACAGCAGTCAATAAAAGTCTAAAATATGAATTTTTGCTTTTGCAACATTTTTACTTTTTTAGCAATAAGTCCAGAGTAGTCATACAGAATCGAATCTTATTTCACCACAATATGTGCCACCTATGTATCCGTTTTTGTGTAAAAAATGAAGGATATGTGATGAATAATTGATTGACAACTTTTGAGAAACGTGAAATTAATTCATGTGTTCAAATTTCAAAAATGATACATTTGTGCTATAAATAATTTAACGTTTCGATCTATAACTCCAGAACTGTAAAACATTGTGGCAACTGTCATATACCAGCAGCTTGTACCATCTATGTGCCTAAGTGATTGCAAAAGATCATGCGTATACCTTGACTGGTTGTTGACCATTTCTGACAAACGGTAATTGAACTCAATTGGTCAAAGTCGAAAAAATCATACATGTGTGGTACAAATAACTTTCCTTTTGGAGCTGTAATTCGGAAAATAAAATTCATCTTGTGGCCACATTACACCACAATTTGCACTATCTATCTGCCTAATTATATGCAAAAATCCATCTATATATGTTTGACATTTATTGACCATTTGTGGACAACGTAAACTTACCTCCATTGGTCAAAATCAAAATGTCACACATTGGTGCTTCAAAAAATTTTCTTTCGGCTCTGTAACTCGAGAATTAGGATACCTTTTTTAACCGCATTACACCACAGTCTCTACCATATATGTCCCTAATTGTACACAAAAAATCATCTGCATGTTCTACGTGCTTATCTATCAGCCATATTTCACAAGTGTGAACTTAACCTAATTGATCAAAGTGAAAGAAATGCATGCTTTTGTTTCAAATAATTTTATTTTCTATTTCTAACGAGAAGTAAAATCTATCTGGTGACCATACTACGCCACAGTTCGCACTATCTATTTGCCTAATTGCCTGCAAAAATTCATACATATATGTTAGATTATATTTATTCATTATTTTTACCTGTAGAAAATCCTAACATAAAGCAATATGTTTTATATTGTCAAAATTCAATTGTCAAAACATTCTGAATGCATCAATGTGTCTTCAACGTCATCTGCCTCATCATCTAGATTTGGGTCTGGTTGGAAAAAATCTTCTAAGCAGTCATCTTCATCAGTTTCACTTGGGACAATTGATTCTCTTTTTCGTGCTTCCCACGACCAAAATCCTGCGATTTGCTGCCATGATAAAAACTCAGATTGCTTGATTTGGGGCAATCTTCGCATTTCAGTTGCAGTCTCTCTTGGATCGCACTTTCTTCGAGCCTTAAATCCCATCATCAAATTTTTTAAGCAAATATTGGCGCTGGTTTTCTGTGAATGCTTTACGAGATCTTTTTTGCCTTAAAGCCCAGCCAGTGGGTAATCTTTGGGTTGAATCATCATCTGCATACATCTCCCAGAATTGCTGCAAAACTTCATTTAGACTTGGAAGCCGAGGCATTAGCTGCCAATTTTCTATTTGTTTCTTGTTTCTTCATCCAAGAAGAGCCCATGACAAGGGATCAGTCAACAGCAACATTTGTGCCAGTCTTACCAGAAGAAGACAGCTCAGCAAGATCTTTGCAACTGTTTACTTGTACTATTCCTGGTTGCGTGTAATCATTTCAAAGTCATCGATCCCTTGAAAATCACATGGAGTTAGCAAATCACCATGTTTCAGCCTGAACAACTGACATTGCGTGATGCAGCTATTACAACGTACAAGAAACAAATAGAAAATTGGCAGCTAATGCCTCGGCTTCCAAGTCTAAATGAAGTTTTGCAGCAATTCTGGGAGATGTATGCAGATGATGATTCAATCCAAAGATTACCAACTGGCTGAGCTTTATGGTAAAAAAGTTTTGTAAAGCATTCACAGAAAACCAGCGCCAACATTTGCAAAAAATTTGATAATGGGATTAAAACTCAAAGAAAGTGCGATCCAAGGGAGACTGCAACTGAAATGCGAAGCTTGCCCCGATTCAAGCAATCTAAGTTTTTATCATGGCAGCAAATTGCAGGATTTTGGTCGCGGGAAGCACGAAAAAGAGAAGCAATTGTCCCAACTGAAACTGATGAAGATGACTGCTTAGAAGATTTTTTCCAAACAGAACCAAATCTAGCTGATGAGGCAGATGATGTCAAAGACGCATTGATTCATTCAGAATGTTTTGACAATTGAATTTTGACGATATAAAACATATTCCTTTATGTTAGGATTTTCTACAGGTAAAAATAATAAATAAATATAATCCTACATATATGTAAAAATTTTTGCATGCAATTAGGCAAATAGATAGTGCGAACCGTAAGCGTAGTATGGTCACCAGATAGATTTTACTTCTCGTTAGAAATAGAAAATAAAAATTATTTGAAACAAAAGCATTCATTTTTTCACTTTGACCAATTAGGTTAAGTTCACATGTGTGAAATATGGCTGAGAGATAAGTACGTAACATATGCAGATGATTTTTTGTGTACATTTAGGGACATACATATATGGTAGAGACTGTGGTGTAATGCGCTTAAAAGATGTGTCCTAATTCTTGAGTTACAGAGCCGAAAGAAAAATTTTTTGAAGCAACAATGTGTGACTTTTTGATTTTGACCATTGGAGCTAAGTTTACGTTGCCCACAAATGGTCAATAAATATCAAACATATATGGATGAATTTTTGCGTATAATTAGGCAAATAGATAGTGCAAATTGTGATTGTAATGTGGGCACAAGATGAATCTTATTCTCCGAATAACAGCTCCAAAAGGAAAACTTATTTGTACCTTACATGTATGATTTTTTCGACTTAGACCAATTGAGTTCAATTACTGTTTGTCAGAAATGTTCAACAATCCAGTTAAGGTATACGCATGATCTTTTGCTAAGCACTTAGGCACATAGATGGTACAAGCTATGGTATAATGCAGTTGCACAATGTTTTACAGTTCTGGAGTTATAGATCGAAACGTTAAATTTTTCATAGCACAAATGTATCA
Organism: Mermis nigrescens; assembly: GCA_036768485.1. Taxonomy (NCBI): domain Eukaryota; kingdom Metazoa; phylum Nematoda; class Enoplea; order Mermithida; family Mermithidae; genus Mermis; species Mermis nigrescens. Next base: position 17,067,507 of record JAVLUZ010000154.1, read on the forward strand.
TTTTTGAAATTTTAACACATGAGTTAATTTCATGTTTGTCAAAAGTGGTCAATAATTATCCATCACGTATCCTACATTTTTTACACAGAAACGGGTAGATAGGTGGCACATATTGTAGTGAAATAAGGTTCGATTCTGTATGACCACTCTGGACTTGTGGCTAAAAAAAGTAAAAATGTTGCAAGTTAAAAAATTCATATTTTTGACTTTTATTGACTGCTGTATCCCGTGATATGATCCGGTAAAACAAACTTTTTATACTTTTTGTAAAGCCCATTCGATCTTCTGTAATGTAAAAACTGCATTGAAACATGTTAATTATTCAGGAAAATATTAATCAACATATGAAATTTGGCACCTAATTCCGATTTTTCACACTTTACACCCCTATAAGTCAGCGAAAAGTCATTTTTGTGTAAAACGGTATTCAGATTCGGAATCAGCGTAAAAAGTTGTGTAATATATGTTAAAACCAAGGAAAATTATTTTTTTGCTTATGTAAGTCACTATTACAGCAAGGTTATTCTTACAGACATTGACTCTTAAATGTTTTTGATCAAAAAACGTTGAAATTCACGAATGCTTAAATTGGTGCGAAGCACCAAGATTTTTTTAGTTACTACACAGGGTGTACCAAATAAGTGTTCCACGATTTAAATTTTAATAGAACTCTAAAATCTTTGGTGAAGTTACGGTAGAAATTTTATTAAAAACTATCAAACATAGCAAACGTTTACACACATTTTTTGAATATTGTAGCAATCACGATTTAAAAGTTACCATTAATGAAATGTCAAAACTGCTATCATACTTGCATTCTAATGTTTTTCCTGAAGTGATAAAATTTGAACTCATTTGAATAAACATTTACAAAATTAAAGTGATATCAACTCTTTGAAAGATATGCGCGTAATCTGAAAATAGTACCTTTTGCAGAAATAGCTACAGTATAACAGCAAATCAAAATTCTGCAAAAATAATTTGCAAAACAAAATTCATATGGTTGTTATATTATGTGATTAATTTTTAAAGAAATTCATAAAGTGCGAGTTAAATTATTCAAATTTGAAATCAGGTACAGACAAGTGGGCCACCCTGTATTTTAGCTCTAGCTGCATTTTTCTGAATTGTGCTCCCCAATTTTATTCAACAAAAATTAGTAGCTGAATAATAAAATTTTGTTTCAGTATAAGGATGGACTGATGCAGACTGTTTTTGCAAGCATGAAGATTTTTTTATTCAAAACATCTTTATTTAGCAGTCTTGTTCAATTTGGGAAATTTTGCCTAAAATATTTTCAACATTTTTCTTCAGCTTTCTGTAACTATATAATACTTTTTTTTGAAAACTTGCCTGAATCTGGCGTGCCTTCAATGAAATGTTTCTGAAAACTCTAGCATCGTTGACTGAACCTGGCCATTTGACTGATAAATGGTAAAATTTCAAATCTGGACCGCACACTAGCATTGCGTTTAGGGAGTGATTGCCGTGTCTATTTATGTATTGTTCTTTGTCTTTAGTAGGCTTTTGTATATTTATATGCGTTCCGTCAAGCGCTCCAAAAACTGATGGCATTCCGCCTTTTTCAAAAAATTTTTTTGGAATATTCAATATATCGTTATTATTGCTTGGTCAGTCCACAACATGAAACAAATTTGCATTTACCACTCAAATAAAACGGGATACGGTCCTGCAAACTGTAGATTTGTGCACACCATGTGCATCACCCACAACACTATATAATGAGTTACTAGCTAAATATCTTAAACTCAATCGAATTTGTTGCATGGGTGACAATGCATGATTACCATTAGTTTTGTGCTTTATGAAGGGGCTAATTAAATTCACCAATTTTTCTACATCGTTGTCCAATAAGCAAAATCGCTCAACATTTTTGCATAATAATCTATCAAAGTTGATTCACAGTCTGAATGTCCTCATATGGTGTACAGAAAGAGTAAAATTATCCTCTTCTTCTTCACTGCTATGCATGAAATCCATTTATGCAAAACATGCGCACAAAAATCAAAATTACAAGTCGAATTTTACTCGTAAACAGTCGCACAGTAAAGAAACTAAGCGCTTGTTACAATTGTAGCACTTGTGGTTTTATGCAATGGATTCACTTGTAGGTCTTGTAGAAAAAATTTTTTAGCGTACTTCACACTTGTAGCTTGTAGCTTGTAGTTCTGAGTTTTATGCAACGGTTACTAGTAGAACTTGTAGCTTGTAGGACTTGTAGAACCTATAATCTACATTTGTACAACTTAAAGAATTTTTGTAGATCTCTTGTAGCACTTGTAGCACTTGTAGAACTTGTAGCTATTAGCATTTATTTTTTATGCAACGGTCACTTGTACTGTTTACAATTGTAGAACTTGCAGAAAGTTACTTGTAGAACTTGTAGCTTGTAGCTTGTAGCAAAAAGTTTTATGCAACGGATTTCACTAGCAGCTTGTAGCTTGTAGGACTTGTAGAGTTTTATGCAACGGGCCCAGATGGTACATTTTTGCTGCTTAAAATTTGTTGCATCTCATTATTTAAGTTATCAAGCAAAACGTCAACTGGTTTAGAACATTCACTGATTCCAGTGGGTATTAAAATCATTTTTTCAGTGTGCTTCATTGCCTGCGTGTTATTGCATCAGCTAGTAAAGTACCTGCAATTGTAAGAATAGGAGTGAGTAAAAGGGGAAGAAAACCACCGTCTTGTATTAAAATACCCCTTTTTTGTTTTGTGTTTGCCTGTTTATTGTTTGCAAAGTACCTTATTTGATGCTGGTATCTTTGAAGTTTGTTGATATCCTTTTCAGAAAAGGGAATATTACCATTAAGAAAGTTGTTCGCACAGTTACAGAGACAAAGAATCTGATCTTTACTGGCAGTATTTATAATAGCGTCCCTGCTTGACTTAGAAGGTGTAAACAAATAATATTGCGTCTTAATTGTTCTTTACCCATTTTTTTTTATTTGATTTCATCACCTTTTTGTAGTATTTATAGATTTTTGCATATAAACAGCTGGATGACTGCTGAAGATATTCGTTTCTAGCCTAAGCTCATCTGTAGCATGCTAAGTAAGATCAATCAACAGATAGCCATGCGGTTGAGCAGTAGCATCAGAGTAGGCCTCTAGGAAATATTTCGGATTGCAGGATAAAGCTGACAAGATAAAACTTGCGCCTGTAATTGATCGGCAGGATTTTTAAATGAAAATATATAGTCCGAGTTTATACATGAAGTTCTGAGTCCCTCAAAGAACACGTTTTAAACAATGTAAATAATGCTAATGTTCCAATGATAACAACTGCGTGTAAACAGCTGTACAATCTGAGTATTACCTTTGCTCTCTTGCATCAGATCGTCGAGAATCAAAAGTTGCGGCGCAGTACTAAACTGTTTCAAGTATGAAAAATCAGGAAATTACTCTATAAATGGAACATTTTCAATTTTCCTGTAAAGTGGTTGATTTTCTGCAAAGCACCACCAAATCTTTTTGATTTTGGTATCAATCAAGTGTGCTTTATTTTCGATTAATTGCTTAACAAATGTAGTTTTACCGGACTTTCTTGGTCTAGAGGCAAGACAGGTGAAAGGGTGTTTGAAAATCGTTTTTTGTTTATACATAACAATTTATATATAGGTATTTATAGAAAATGGTTACAATACAGAACATTGTGCTAACTACAGCACTACCAAACACGCTAAATCTAGATGATATCTACCTTAAATTGCTAAATGCTATGCAATACCATTGCTTAAAATTTCCAGGCATCATATTTTGATTACTCCCAGCTACGTTGCCAATTTTCAAGTCGGGCAAAATTGTATGTGTTGGAGCTAAAACTGTTCAAGAAGGATAAAATACAATAAAGGCATTCATCCATATACTAAAAATGGAGAATTTAATGTTGATAATAAAGCCTGCGCTGTTTGTTGGCTCGGCTAACTTAGGATTTTGCATTGATCTTTGCAAGTTTTATGAGCTGGTGAAAAGAAAATGCATGTTCGAAGTAGAATTATTTCCCGGCCTAGTATACAAATTTAGAAATGTAACTTTTTACTCTTTACAAGCGGGAAAATGATTCTCACTGGTGCAAAACACAAGCACGAAGTTGCATATAGAGTATAAAATAGTTTCAACAATGCTTGAGAAATGCAGATTAGATACATAATATTCTAAACTTTACAAGAAGTTTTCTAAAGTTTACAAAAAATATCTCAAACTTTATAAAAAATATTCCAAACATTACAAAAAACATTCCAAACTTTACAAAAAATATTCCAAAGTTTACAAAAAATATTCCAAACTTTACAAAAAATATTCCAAACTTTACAAAAAATATTCCAAACTTTACAAAAAATTTTCTAATCTCTGCAAAAATTTGCGCTTTTTTAGATCAGGATCGTTTGACATTGATGAGGTGGAATGCTCATCAATATTTTTTATGTACAGATTCACATAATAAATTTGGCCTCTGACCTTAAACTTTCTCATAACTCGAACAGTACGCTCAATTTGCCTCTAATGGCGTGCTCATCAATTTCTAGCGATGTTCGCTTATATTGTTTGCTCATTTATGGCCAAAAATACGCGCCAAGTGATCGAAAAACACTGTCCAACCTCTATTATTTATAAATTCACAAGAGACAAAATCATTATTTATGCTTTTAGCACATTAGAGACCCATGAGTCGAATTTGGGCGGGTAGCCCCTCCAGCGTACCAGATAATCAGTTTTTGCTCCTCTTTTTCTGTGCTTTTATAATTTTGTCAATAATGAACAGATCGTCAGTGGAAACGTTAATCTTTTGCAGTTTGGGTTCGTAAAAAATACCATCTAGTTTTTCGCCCATTTGATCTTCTAAAGCATAGGCATGCGGGGTTCTAGCGTATGTTTCTTCGGCTACAAAATACTCCTTGGTCCAATTGTGCCAGAACCTTTTTTCGAATGTACGCTTCACTTTACTTATTCTGACTTTGTCGCCAAATTCGAATTTGAATTCAGTTTGATTATCGCCCGTAAGGCGGAATGCTCTGTTTAATATTTCACGCTCGTTCTTAGCCGTCACATTCGCCGGACACGTACCTATTGTTCTATGAAACGAATCGTTGTAATTTCTCATAATTTTTAGCAGGATGTCAATATATTTGTACGTGTTGCTTTTAGTAAAATACCTCCACATGCGTTCTTTGAGTGTTCTAATAAAAACGCTCTACTACAGATGCTTTCATTTTGCTTTTAGTGGTGAAAAAAGTGACAGATTCCGATTTCAAAAATTTCCGAAACTCGTTGTTTACAAATTCTCTGCCCGCGTCCGTTTGTAGCTTATACGGCTTGTGGCCAGACGATGCAAAAATGTGTTTAAAAGCCTCGACAATATCTAAAGAATTTTTGCTTTTCAGTGGAACGGACCATGCATACTTTGAGAAAATGTCTATGCAGTTGAGTAGGTACTTAAAATTATCATTGTGGTCGGCTAACTATTGAAAGTCGGCCAAATCCAGCCTGCCACTGCTCAGTCTATGCTGCTCACTAGGACTTTGTTTCGACAATAACGCTTGAATGCGGTTTTGTGTAAAATGTAGGTAGGTTGTTTTTCCAGCCATGCTTAAACCTGTTCCAATTTGGCGGTCGGGCGAATTTTTTCACTCGAGTGTAAAGTTGGTTGACGCCAGTGAACCCGCTTTGCGGGTTGCAGTACAATTTTTTCAGTATTCTATCCATTTCCGTTTTTTTCTTTTTTATTTATTTATTTATATAATTACAACATACGATTTACATGATAAGCGATACAATTTTCATACAAATTCTCCTACATGTTTTTTCCATTTATGTCGAACGACGACAATAGACTACATATAGCATCAATATCTTTATTCAGAATCGTTTGCTTTATATTTTGCGCAAAGACCCAGAACGCGTTGCGATTTTTCAATGTCGCGTTGCTCTTTTTTAAATTCTTCGCTCATGAATCCCCAGAAACACGAGCCTATATTTTGAACATTTTTGACGCTCAAGTAGCGGTTGTTTGCTCTTTCAACGAGCCTTTGAACAAAATGATGATACGCTAGTTCGCCAGGAGAAGACATGGTAGTTGCTTTAACATATAAAGTATACCTGGCGCGCGCCCTTATTTTTAGACTTTTAGTAGGTAGCCTTTGGCCTTTTCCGCCTCGGCCTGCTGCTCAGTGTAGCGCTTCAGCATTTGCTGCCCTGCTTCTTGCATGGCCCTATTGAATTCGCAGCACCTGGGGCACATTTGTATATTCAAGTACCACCTGCCTGCATTTGTTTCGAAAAAATTCCCTTTCAGAACTATTTTTCTGACAAAAGTAGCATGAAGTGAATCATCAGGGGAACATGGGGCGCTCCAGATTTCTACCACATAGCTCTATAGGCGGTCTAATCGACATCCCATAGGGCTTATTTTCCCCTTCAGTAAAGGGAAATTTTTTGATCTCTCTCAATTCTTCCATTTTTGGTTAGAAATTCGTTCTTAGTAGTTTAAAACCTTTTTACAATGTTCTTATTTATAGACTTCCGGAAACTTTTTACCGGGAAACTTTCAGTCTGCTCTATATTCTGCTGGGTGTTTGTTGTCGTCATGTGGGGGGGCGGCTTATTTCGATAATAGCGACTGGGAATTCTACCTTTCACGACGTCAATTTAGAATACCATATTCAAAAGCATCTGTATCCTAATGCGACTAGCAGATAATTTTGAATGCCTTAAATCATGGCCAATACTGGACGGAGCTACAAGATAACGGCAAACTTTTTGAAATTTTTTTGTACTTTAATTCTTTTAATTTGGGCTTCAATTCATATCGCCAAAGATACTGCCGCGGAATTCGCATAATTACAAAAATATGTCGCAATTATAATAAGATTCTCACCGTTTATCCGTTTTAAGTAATTCGTTATTATCGCATGTTATGTACATAAAGCTTTTTTGTTATTGCTGTTGTTGTTGACTTTTAATTAAATTTTTTAGATGGATTTACGACGACTGGAAGCGACAAATCACGCCTTATTTTTATTTAAGAATTATATTAGCGATAAATTGCAAATTTATTCCGACGTTTATATTATTGATAATTATGACTCATTTTAAAAGCAGAATCGTCGACGCCGAATTCGAATTTACAAGCCAGCCGCTTGATAACGACGCTGATTCTGCCCACACGCCATATTTTGAAAGCTTGCCAAGCCAAATACTCGAAAATAATCCGAAAATGCGAATCTACGCCTTTTATGTATTTTGGGGTACTTGTGGCGAAAGAAATGATATAAAAAGGCCGAAATTTGAACATTTTGTACGAGTTCGTTCGAAAGATATTTTTACGAAAATTTGTCGTTTTTGAACATAATGTTATAAATAATAGTAATAGTGAGTAAATAACGAAAAGAAAAATAGAGCACAATCGAGGAGTTTACAATCACATCGTTATACACTTAATGCGTTTTTCTAAAGTTTCCAAAAGCGTTATAGCTAAATATTTTTGGCCTAAACTAGACGTAGAGTATCAGGATGAAACTAGTCGAAAATGACTCAAAGAGCTATTCAGCATTTTTTCGCAGCATATTAGCGAATGCATTGCTGTTAAACAACGTCAATGCTCCATTGAATTTATGGGACAATTTCAGCATCGAGGCAAAAGAATACTACGCTAATTTATACGAAAAATTTATTGACAATCACGTCGTTTTTGATGTAATGCTAGAAAACTTATGAAAGTTGGCTCTTGGTTGGCAAAAATGCCTTGGCTACTGCACCTCAACGCGGTGGCCAACTATCACAGTAAGTCTTACCTTATCTTCGTCTTCTTTACACCGAGCACGCCTGAAAAATAAATAATATTTTACACTGCGTAAAATAACTAAAACTTTATACTACGGACTGCTTAGGCTTCCATCCCCAGGCTTGGGGGGCACCAGCCCTAGGCTTAAGAGTACCTTTGGCTAAAAAATCAATAATTTTTGAGTTTTACCGGGAAACTCCATGGGCAGGTCTGGACGGGTCTCCCTCCCCGGCAGGCCCGGGCCTTGCCTGGGCACGCACCCCTTGCTACCTGGCCCCACCCCAGGGTGCAAGTCTGGGCCCGCCCGCCCCCGCCTATCCCTAAGCATAGGCTATCCCTCAGTACACTGTCCCAGGGAAGCACGGTTAACTACTCATAACTATTCAGTCGTTGTGAACCTGGCGTATAATAATAAAGCTAGTCCGTTTATACATATATTTCACGGCAGCTTTATTACAATTTATCATAAATATACCTAGTTATTTATTACTTGTCCTCTTCCATCAAACGGGTTTTTATTAATATAGTTTGTGGACAAGTGAGGATCATACAGGTAACAGTTGAAAATTCTGAGAGGAAGTCCCTCACCTTTTCTACGGTGGGGGTTTACTGATCTAATTTGTGGCCAAAAACACTCAAAAATGGTCAAAAACGCAAGTATTTGCCAAAAAAGGAGGGGACAAAAAATTCTGATTTTGGGGGATGGGGAACAACTAACTTTGCATGGGTTTTTGAGGGATGGGGAACAACTTACTTTGCATGGGTGTCACAGATAGACGTGAAGAGCTAAAGGCTTCACACCAGACAGGCAAGGCATGGGAATTCTGAGGCGGAGGCGAAATTATAGAATGCCTTTTTGGGCCCAAAAATTGTAAATACGCGTCAAAAAAATGTCAATTTTTAGCGTTTTGGACAATACTTTACCTTTCAAGTGCATAAAAACACAAAAAAATCAACAAAAATCAAGAAGTCAAACAAATTGGATAAAATATGGTAAAAACATGTGTATAATGGCGCAAAGCTCCAAAAATTTAGCACTTTTAAGCAAACAGATAGCTAAAAACACTTAAAAAAGCACCTTTTCTACTTTTTTTCTGAAAATTTCTGAGAACTTTCTAAAAATCGCAAATTCTGGGCGGAAGGGAAAAATTTCCGAATGAGTTTAAATTTTTCTGGGAGCTGGAAACTCCACCCATAGATCATGTATGGCTTACACCACAAAATATTTGTGTGCAATTTAAACTTTCAGGGAGAGGTGAAAATCAAAAACTTGGAGACAGCTATGAGTAAGTGCTCGATAAAAAGATTCTACTGCAAAAAAAAGGTATTTTGAGCATTTGTGGCAAAGATGTATATAGACCTCCTTTCGATCTCACAAACATATATTTAAGCATCCTGAACAAAAAATAGCTATTTAGCCCTTTTGGAAAAGGGAGAGTAGCTACAAATCCTTCTGAAACCCAAAGAAAAACGACCAAATAGAATTTCTGAACTCACACAGTATGTGACTCAGTCCAAAAAGGCTTTACATAGCTAGATTTCTGAGCCTCAGAAAAACCTCATAGCGATGTATTTTCAGTCAGAGTGACTGTATAGCTAAGCCCAGAAGGAGTAAGAACCATACATGCAAAGCACAGAAATTCTGAGAGTTGAGACTGTAAAGTGCATTTTTTGTTTAAAAATGGTAGGTACGCATCAAAAACATCGTTTTCAGCATTTCTAACGATGCTCTATCGTTCTGGAGGATAAAAACAAAAAGTTTCAGAAAAAAATTTTAAAAAGTCAATACAAATTGAACATAATATAATCAAAACATGAGTAATGGCGCGACGCGCCGAAAATTTGGCATTTCTGAGCAAGTAGATAGCTAAAATGGAAATTGGGAACATTCGAAAAAATTGCCAATTCTAGGGAGGGTGAAAAAAATTTTGCGGGGGAAGAGGTTAAAATTTTTCTGAGAAGAGGAGGGGCGGAAACCTCTTAAGATCACATATGGTAGTACCCTCTGTCACTTATACCACGTCCATGTATGCCCCAAACCCCCCCTCGCAAAAAATTTTTCACTCCACGAGAATTGGTGATTTTTTAAGTTTCAAAAATTTTCATAAAAATTCGTAGAAAAAGCAAAGCATTTTTAGCTATCTATTTGCTCAAAAGTGTCAATATGTTGTGACCTAAATGTGTATTGTTCGATTTGCCTAAGTTTTTCTATTTTTTCGAAATTTTTAGTCTCATTTATGCTCAATACAGATAAAACATTGTCCAACACGCCAAAAAACGATGTTTTAAATAAGAACCCATCATTTCTAATCTAAAAAACGCACTTAAACCCCCCGATAATTCCCATGCTGTGCAAGTCTGCCACCATTCAAAATAACTTGATTAATTTAATACTTTAACAATAATAGTAATAAAACAACAACCAGGGCCGTGCTTAGAGGTTTAGCGGCCCTGGGCAAAACTTATTTTTGGCGGCTCCCATAATTTTTAAAACTGGTATTTTATCACCATAATTATCACTTATGTATATCCTTTACATATGTACCTATATGATCGCTGTTAGCGTCTTATTGTAAATTTACTAACAAAATATTGTGCTACATTATTTTTAGTAGGTATCGTATTTTTTCTCAAATAATTTACCTATTTCGTGAATGATGATGTGCTTTATTACAAAATAACACTTGCCTAGCTTTCTGAGCGGTAAACTGGTCAGTCAATTGCAAAAAATCTAACAAAGATGATGAATCCTTTTCAATTGAAATGAACGCTAGTGCACTTAGACGAGAATCAGTCATAGTTGACCTGCAAATATGTCTTTATTAATTTCAGTTCCGAGAAACAACGTTCTGCTGAGGCCACAGCAATAGGTACTGTAAGTAAAATTCTGAAATCAATTATAAGGTTCGGGAAAACATCCTGGAAGTCATTTGGTAGATATTTAAGAGTAGCTAGTGGCGAAGTTAATTCACTTGGACTTGATCAAGCAAGAACTTTTAGCTCAGTGTACATGTCTGGTCCATGTGCATGACTTGAGCGATTCTTCATCTTCCCATGTTTTTAAAGCTGGTATTTGTGGGTAGTACTCAATGAGAAACCTTGAAAACGGTATTTCTTAGCCATACCATCATTTCTAAGACAATTTTTCGACCTCTAAAAAACCTTGCACCTACCCCCCCTGGGATTTTGTTGCTGCCCACATATGCTGCGGGGGTCTTAGGTGGCGCAGTCAAGCGTTCCCTGCGGGGTCTGAGACAGATTCCTACAAATTTTGTAAAAAGCATTTTAATGTAAAATAATAACATTAAAATTTTCACAAAAACGGCCGAATTTCGGTCCTGAATGGAGCCCAAAAACACTCAAAATTGATGAACTCTTACATCTCACAAAACTTCTGAGCTGAAATGCGTTTTTCAACCTCTGCTAATTACATAGCGCAGCAACGGGTCACTGCCAATAAGATATAGAAAATGTATAAATTGAAGTTTTTGTTCTTACCCTTTTCAGGCCTTCTTATTAAGAAGATGCAGTTCAGAAAACAGGAAATGCACAAAAACATAAGAAAATTTGGCCATAGCAAAGAATAGACTAACTGGTACACAATCATTTTCGCACTTTAGTTTTATGCTCAACAAGCATATGCTCTTTCATTCAATGAACAAATGGTGCAATAAATTACTAGTGATGTGAAGTGCTAGATTATTTCAGCTGATTCAAGCTTTTAAATTCATTTGATCTATGGCTCAGTGCAAAGTGCCGGAAAATTTTTGACATTTTAGCCTTTCCGAACTCAATTTTCTGGACACACTGCAACAGAAAAATCAACAATATGTCTGAAAAATGAGAACAAGTATAGCTCAGTCAGCGTTCTCTTAAAAATGCAAGTAAAGATTTTTAACTGACTGTGTTTGCATTAGAACGTCAAAAAATCGATCCTTTTGAACGCATGTATCGAATTATTGTAAGAAGGCCGCCAAAAAAATGATTTCTATATGGCATGCACTACAACTTTTTAGCGGCCCATAATTTTGCGGCCCTGTGCGCTGCACAGTTTGCACCCCCTAGGCACGGCTATGACAACAACAACAACAATAATAATAATAATAATAATAATAATAATAATAATAATAACAATAATAATAATAATAACAATAATAAGAGTAATATAGAAATAATAATAATACCTATTTAAGCCTTAGCAGGCCCATTTCCATGATTTTATTTGGGGGGAGGGGCACAGCAAAGATTTTTAAAGCATAAGGGGGACCAATGGATGAATTTAGGTTAGCAAATTTGGCTATTCGGATAACTTGAATACATTGAGGATGAAAACTATCTCCTTTATGGGTGGGGCTTTCTGCTGTGGTGGCGTGCTCAAGTGTCTTCCCAGCAGGGGTCCGAAATATTTTTGTAACAAAGATAATTTAACTTATAACTGATTTATAGTCATTTCCAGCTGAAACTGTCATATTACGAATATCATCTTTTATTTAGCCAACTTAGCTTCAGTTCAAGTTAGCAACATGCTGTTATTTTGTACAATAAAATGCTAGCATCTTATAATAGTTTTTATATGTGGGTTAACCACTTGCTGCTTCGTTTCTTGGAATTAACTAAACAATTGTCATTGCACCGCCCAATCCAAGCTCAATAAAATACCACATGATCTTTGATGTGTTTCTGATTCATGTCATATTATTTAATGTCATGTTAGCATTGTTTGTGAGCATTCATCATAATGTGTTAACCTAGCTTTGGTGTTGTCATCTGTTTGCCTTTCGCCCAACAATATAATAATTAGCTACAGTATTCCTACACGTTGAGAGCAGCCTTACATTTGGCAAGCGTGTAGATTGGAATGAGCTTGGCCTACCTGTTGGCTACTGATTTATGTCGGAGATAGTCGACTTTTATTTGTTTCAAACGTGTGGTCATCGCTGCATTTAATTTTCGACAAAAAAATTATTGCTTCGTATATTGTGGAAATCACATGATTCGGTTAACAAAAATTTGTATTCATTTCTAGTTTGAATAGATAGCTTACTGGACGTAAATTTTGTTATTTAATCTTTAGTAGAAGTAATTCGCAAAATAATAATTTGAATTTAAGATAGATACATGGCTATTTTTCTAATTTTTACTTCAAAGGTTTCTTTTCACTAGATTCATACATACACAGCTCATTTACTTATTAGTTGCACATCATTGAAAGACCAAAATAATCCGGTTCAAAGGAATAATTATTAATTTAATTTATCATTATTTATCTCATCATATAATTTACTAGTTTGACAAAATTCTTAATAATTGTAATCTATTTGAATAGGTCGATCTTTGGAAGAATTTAGCAGACGGATTCGTCATATTATCTACAGACCATCATAAAGTTACTCTCGCACATTAGTTAGCTTTTCAGGATTATTTGGGTACAACCAACCTTATCTTATTCATTAGACAGTCTTAATATTATCACATATTAAAACAGAAACGGATTTATTAATCACTGATGCATTTCAAAGACTGATCAATAGTCATTAATTTGCTTAACTCAATCAGCTAATTAATTTATATAGTTTTGTGATTTAAAGAGATGACCTATACATTTTTGATTCGATATTTAAATAACGTTTGTTTGTTCAGATTCATTGAAGCTTTATTTCTACAATTTCAATCCAATTTTCTATTAATTTAATGATGCTAAATTACAATATCATTAAATTAGAAAAAATTCAATTTTGCATGCCATGATATCTTTAATTATTAACGAATCTGGGTTAGTTTATAATTTTGCTGGAATACTACATATTTTGGGAGTGCATCCAGCATTTTTGGATAAAATCTTGGGACAATTCCAAATCGGTCTTAATTATTTCTTGGATATTCAACTATTTTGATTTGACTCAAAGTATGCTACGCATTAGTCGATTGCAATAATTTTTCCAACAAAATTAATCTAAAACTAGAGGATGGCTCGCATCCTGCATCATGAGATGAGTGGTATCATTTTTAATCCAACATTTTCTGTTACTTATTTCTTTTGCTTTATTTCTATTTCTTTTGATTTTTCTCACTCATTCTTTCAGTCTTTTCAATTACTTACCATTTCCATTAATCTTATTTTTTTCACTTTAATTAATTTTATTTTTATATCTTTATTATTCTAATTCAATTTACTTCTGATAATTTTTCTTTATTTACTTAACGTTGGGGATGCTGGAGCATAAATACCACTTAACTACAAATATAATTTTTATTCTACTTCAAATTTTAAAAACTTCTATTCTATCCTATTTGTACTTCTGTGCTTATTGTTGTTTGAATGATTTTTCTTAAAATTTAATGTGTTAGTGACCGTCCTTTGTATTTGCTAAAATATAATTATTTTGATTGAGTAAAGGTACATTTTGTAAATTTAATGTTTGCTTTATCTGTTTGAAGTGGTGGTTATTAGCGGGGCACCCTGCTAATGTTCTTCCAACCATTAGTCGGAAGCCGACTACAAAAAAACAAATGACTCAAACAAACATCATAGGATAATTTCCAGCACCAACATTAACAGACAATTCAACGGCAGCATCTACTTGTTCGATTAACTTATATATACTATTCAATTTATTTTAACTTGGCTTTTCCCAATTACCAATTCGTTTGAAACAATTTTGATTGGCTCAACAATCCAAACTATCCAGATCATCCAAACAAACCATGATTGATTTTGTCAGTCAAATTCGTTGGAGCTAACATTATGACTTCTATTTGGGTCACCGATGTTTATTTCATTTAACTTTCTCGAATACTTTTATAAGGGCATTCCTTATTCTGAATTTTCAATGACTTGCTATAATATTTTTATTGCCCACCCGGAATTTGATTTTTTCAATTATTGGTCATCGGGCGCCAACTTTTCTGAAGAGTGGAAAAGTGTAATGAAGATAATTTAGCTTATAACTGATTCATAGTCATATCCAGCAAAACCATCGTATTATGAATATCATCTTTTATTTAGCCAACTTAGCTTCAGTTCAAGTTAGCAACATGCTGTTATTTTGTACAATAAAATGTAGCATATTATAATAGTTTTTATATGTGGGTTAACCACTTGCTGCTTTGTTTCTTGAATTATCTGAACAATTGTCATTGCACCGCCCAATCCAAGCTTAATAAAATACCACGTGATCTTTGATGTGTTTCTGATTCATGTTGTATTATTTAATGTCCTGTTAGCATTGTTTGTGAGCATTTGTTGTGATGGTTAACCTAGCTTTGGTGTTGTTATCTGTGTTTGCCTATTGCCCATCAATATAATAATTAGCTACAGTATTCCTACACGTTGAGAGCAGCCTTACATTTTGTAAAAAGAGCAATATATTTTTGAATCTTAATGTTAAAATTTTTACAAAATCAGTCAAATCAGACTTCTGAATTCACCCTAAAAATGATCAAAGTTGATCAGCAAAATCATAATCAACGCCAAAAAATTACTGTCATTCTTGCTTCTATAACAAATCTCATTTTCTGTATAAAACCTGTGAAGTACAGACAGCTTAGATGCAAAGTACTCTCTAGGTTGTATAAAGACTAAACTGCAGTGTTTAAACTGCATGCTTGGGACTATCTGGATTTTATTATAATTTTGAAATTTGGCACAAGACGCCAAAATTTTTTTGTGATTTCCAACAAAAAAAGTGAAGGAGGAAAAAGGAAAAAGCCATTCTCAGAATTCATTCAGAGGGTTGCATGTGCCCATTCATCCTCCTGGACACGGTTTGAACTAAGTTCATAGTTGAAAATTATTAATTAACCCTTGCATTCCCGTGTGTTTTTTGAAGTCAAAGGTTTCTGTGCTAGGATGCCTAGCCTGGTTAAAATGTACTTAGTCTCACTCAAAATAGCAAATATTAGTATCATTTTTGTGCAGTTTTCTATGCTCTTTCCGAATATGTTTATCATTTTTTGCTCAAGTGACTTTGTAAGAAGTTATAACTAACAAACCAGCTACTACACTTAAGCATAGGCATGAGGTGGACAAGCATAAAATAAATACAAATAGTATATTTTAGTTAACTAAAATATCATTTTAGGACTGTAGTAGCTGATTAAAAAGCAGAAGCCCACCAATCTTGTACTAATCTTTGGCCAAAACTTTTTTTGTAATTTAAATTTTTATGTGATAATCTTAAAAATATGCTAATTTTTTAGGATGTATAGTTTTATTTACTAGCTTGAATATTTCAAATGATGTAACTAGGTCTAAAATGAGGCTAGACAAAGTTTTGTAGTCATACAAAACATATAATGAAATAAGTTGCAAAAGTGATCAGCTAGGATGCCGTCCTAGTTCATGGGAACGTGAGGGTTAAGCCTCTTTCACTTAGCTTGGAAAGAGAATAGAACTGACTTCCAACCATATTGTATTTTGAAGATTCACTTATTGAAAACAAAATAAATAGCCCTATAAAGAAGAAGCTGCACATGGAAGTTGCAAGCATGCATAACACTTACTTCAGCTTTAAAGGGCATAGACGGCAATGTGATAACGCTGACTATATGTGGCTGCAAGAATTGTTGCAGCATCACACAGCTTGCCCATAAAATTTTTTATTTCAATACAGCGTGAAGTAAATTGCTGAAATGAAACATGTGCATTTTAAAAAAGAAAATTAAAACATTAGGTCACAATATCATATTCTTTTGCTTTTATGCCCATTCTGGTCAAGTCTATGGAACTACAGATACAGATAAGAGGGACGGTGTAGGGGGCAGCTTCCCTTTTGAAGTCAGGGAATTTTTATAAAAGCAAGTGCATGAAAGCAGGAGAGTACGGAGAATTTTTAACATATTTACCATCATAGGATCTAAATGTTGAGTCTATTCAATAAGATCAATCAAAAGTCTTATCTTCTGAAACAAAGCAAGTTTCAAACAAAACTACTTAGGAATTGTTTGAAGTGCGTCTTTCACTGACGTACACATTTTAATTTTGCGTAGTATCATTAAAATCTTATTTCTCAAAATATTTAGGGTGATTGTATAGAAAATTCACAAGCTGCACAACTTCAGTAATCACAAAACAACTTTTTAATTCATCCTTTAGTCCCCCTTATTTAAAAAAAGTTTATTTGTTCCCTCATCCCTAAAAAACAAAATCCTTGATATGGGTCTGCTCCACACCTGGGCGTGGGGTTTGGAAGGCATGCACTCCCAGAAACCAAAATACCCCCCCAGAAATCAAAATACCCCCCCCAGAATTCAATTTTTGAAAATTTTTTTCGTTTTTTTTCGCAATTTTTTGATGCCAATGGATAGTGCTTGATGAGCAACGTCGAAAAATGGTGTTTTTATCGCCATACCACCATTTTTAAGGCCATTTTTCGACCTTCAAAAAAATCTTGCACCCCCCAGAATTTTCTTGCTGCCCACATATGGTCTGCTCCCCTTTGCTTGGCTACGCCACTGAAGATGCATGAGAGCAAGACCACCGCATACGCAACATTTGCTTGTACACCTCTACAGTAAGAGAGGAGGTTTAAGTATTGCTATTACAATAAATCATACCTTTTGGCTCTAGCTGTTTACACGTGCTTAAATTTAAGCTGTTTTCACGCGCTTAATCACACTAACTTTTCACTACGTTCCAACATGAAATTTAATTACGATAAATTTTCACTAAAATTTAGTTTTAATTCTGCGGATTACTGAACATAATACTAAACTTTCGCATTACTTCACCGATTTTTTAAGAGTGTATAATCAGTGCTAAGACATACTACAGTATGTATGCTAAATAAAAAGCTTTTGGCTGGAATCAAACCCAAGTTGCTTTGACGACAAGCGGACGTTTTACCAATGAGCTATGGGGAGTTAGCGAAGTCAATTGTGTTTGAAGTGTCAACTCAGGGAAGACTGAATGTGCGATTTTTATCTGTAAGTCAATTGATCTGCTGGAAGATGAGAATGAAGTATGCCACAAAAAAATGATATTGAAAAACCCTTGTTTGCTATGTAGCTGTAGTGAGATCTAGCAACCTACAGTAAATGAGGAAGGAGGGGTTACTGTAGCCTTCAAAAACGTTTACTGGAAAAGCTCTCAGATAAATGAAAGAGACTATAGTAACACCTTTTTTGTGCAGCAGTTTTTTCACGTTTTCTAAGGCGAATTTAAGGTCTTATAGACTGAAATTGAAAATATTCTATTTTTTGGTCGTAGAATTGTTTTTAAGGTGCCAGGAAAGGAATTCAATTTAGTTTTTGAGAATTTCGATATTTCTTGCTTTTGACTGAGCTGATCCGCATGTAGTGATATTTTTGTTCCTAAACTAATTACCGTAGCACTTTATGAACAAATAGCGTAAGTACTAAAGTAAAGATAATGGGTGCACATAGTGTTGATTTCTGCTGAGCCGACCTTGTGGCACGGAGTGTTGCCGAGTCGACCTCATGGGGGCTATATAGTTTTGCAATTTTTTGTCCAAGATGGCTATATAGCTACCTGTTTTTCAGAGTACATGGGGGAGTAGTACCTACTCATCCTCATGCACATGTTTGACTTTCATGGATGCACAGCATTGGAAATCGGGAGATTGAACCAAAAGAAATTTCAAAGTGCTATCATTGGGCTCAAAAGTGATGATTGAAAAACATCATTTTGGCGCTTTTGTTTATACTGTTTCTTCCCAAATGAGAAAAAGATTTGAAGAAAATTCAACAAAGTTTTTTTCTTAACATATGTCTATGTCTAATGTATCAAATCATTAACGGTTTATCTTGTATTGATGCTGATGAATTTTTATTTTTAGTTCCAGCAAAACTCAAGCAACAAACTGCCATAAACTTAAGTTACCAGTTGTCCCTTCAAATGCTCACCTAAACAACTTTTCCCAGCGCTATTTGAAAATTTGGAACTCCTTACCTGATCAAATAGTTGCTTCTCCCAACCTTTGTTTGTTCAAAAAAGAGCTCCTAAACATTGATTTCTCAGTTTTATTGTCAGGGCATACCTAGTTGTATCACACTCGTGATCTGTATGTCCTTTTGTTCAGTCAGCTATTTCATCATGTATTTGTGTTTTACCAAATTTTGTGCATTTTCTGGACAATAAATATTTTCCTGTCTTGTCTCTTGTCTTGTCAAAGTTTAACAAAATATACTTAAAAATGGCGGCATTTGTGGAGCAGGTTCACGGAGTAACTTAAGAATATGGTACTTTCAAAATACTAAAAAATAAACTTCAGAAGAGCGGATTATTTTGCTCAGTGTTTAGAACATAGCCTCTTCTCAACCTAAGCAAACATCTTCTTGACCTGAGTATTCTAAGATTCAAACAGCTGGATGCAGAATCACATTTAGATACCCAATTTACGTTAACCTAAGCATCTATACATTGACCTAGGCACCTATACATCAACCTAAGCATCTATACATCAATCTAGGCATCTATAAATAGATTTAAGCATCTATACATTGACCTGAGTGGGAGTAACCTTGACCTAAGCAGCTTAAAACACCTTTCAGATATACTAAGCCTAAGCCTAAGTTCAATAAAAGCAAAAACTTAGATTTTTGTATATCTTATCAAGTAAAACAAAAAAAACATGCAAGAAAATCTGAAATTTTTTAGGTTTTTGAAAATTTTGAACAGGTTTCTGCGCCTTTTTTTCTTTTTTCTCCTTCATTGCTATGCTTCCTTCTGTGATTTCAGCCCATATAATTTATTTCTGACAAATGTGTAAGTCCTTGGATTAAGCTGTTTAATTAATACACCCAACACTCAAATCGAGAGTTGCCTGCAACTTTCCGAGTATGGCTCAGATTTTCACCAATTCAATTCATCATGTTCTACCAGTTTAGCAAAAAATTTTGGCATGCTGTATTTGTTTTGCTCCTTTTCTAAAAGTACCATATTCTTACGTTTAGCCTAGGTTTACATATGTATTAAGATAGTCATATTGTAAAGGCATATATATGCACTTCGTAGCATCTGGTGAAGCGGAAGAAAGTTGCTGCCAACCAGATTCGAAATGTGGACCTCCTGTTTCAAAGCCAAAACCTTGATAAATCGACTAATGCTGCTTCATTTTGATAAAGAATGCAAGGTATTGGTAATGTTTTGCATTGGTTTACCTGCTTATTAGGCCTAGGCTGAGCACCATGGACTGATCAAAATCTTGGTGCCAGTGTTTTAAATAAGACCGAGTGATGGGATACAACGAGCAGAGTGAGCAAAGCGAGCGATGCGAGTCATAATTATTACTTAGGCTTATTTTAAACACTGGCACCAACATTTTGGTCAATCACCTGAATCTACAGGAACAATCCAAGCACTACCTTAATTCTTTTTGACTTGACTCATTTTGGACCAGTTAGGTGGCAGCTTTCACTGAATACTAGTTGCTGTATTCATACTTGTATACGTGGCAATCTTAATATGTATGTGAACCAGCTACACCAATGGCTGGTTTGCATGAATTGCAAAGCGCCAAAACATTGGCATTCTTGAACTAAAGGATCACTAAAAACTCCTTATTAGGATGTTTTCTATGGTTTTTGGAACATATTATCTTGAAGGGCATGAAAATATTTTAGTGTGGGGTGGATAACTTTGCAGAGGGTGAAAACTGAAAAGCATACAAGTAATGGCTTAAAATTTTTGGAGGGGCGTGTAGGGGCACAAGCATACGTGGGCAGCAAGAAAATTCTGGGGGTGCAAGATTTTTGAAGGTCGAAAAATGGCCTTAAAAATGGTGGTATGGTGATAAAAACACGATTTTTTGACGTTTCTCATCAAGCACTATCCATTGGCATCAAAAAATTGTGGAAAAAAGGAAAAAAATTTTCAAAAATTGAATTCTGGGGGGGGGTATTTTGGTTTCTGGGGGGCTGCATACCCCAAACCCCCACGCCCAGGTGTGGGCACAAGGTCAGGGTCAGCAGGGCAGGTGCTCAAATGTCAGAAATTGACACACACACACACACACACACACACACACACACACACACACATATATATATATATATATATATATATATATATATATATATATATATATATATATATATATATATATATATATATATATATATATATATATTCTTTAGCCTTTTTTGCTGTTTAAATAATGAAAATGACCAAATTTTATACATAACGTATTTTTTGCACATTTAGTTCATTTTAAGTGTGTTGTGTACATGTTTTTGCACACTTCTGCAAACTTGATATACATTATATCATGAAGCAGAGAAGTTTTATTGTGTACATAATGCTCTAACTTTAGAACAGTTACTTAACTGTGTGAACCTTGTTGTTAACTGTGTAAACATGCTCGCTTTAGCATGTGAAGATGGACTATAACATTGTGTGCCTGATTATTACAATTGCTTGTTTATTGATGCGTTTTTCTATTGGCTGACTAAAAAATTTCAATACTACATCTCACCATTTTTTGCCATCACCCAGCTATTTTTTGTTTTGTTCAGTCTAGTTGCTTGCTTATACTACTGTTTGAGTTTGCATTGCCACCACTAATCAACGTTCAATTGACTTACTTTATTCATTAAACTAGACCATAATAGCCCTGCTTTTGTTTTTGGCGTCTGTGCATTGTGCCGCCTATTTTGCTGAACAATAGACATGCATCGGGCTTTTGTTAGTGCTTTTGTATGTTGTGCTGCCTATTTTGCAGTACAATAGACGTGCATTGGGCTTTTGTTAGTGCTTCTGTGGCATTGTGCCATTCTATTTCCGCCCAACATATTGATAGGTGCATATGTTATATATGACTGCCCTCATCAATAAGACTTTTCATAATTAAAGTGAAATTGCTACATAACTTGTTGTCTCATTTTCTTAGCCTGTAAAATACTCCTTTACAACAAAGTACTGCCTAATTTTTCCTAGGATCTGAAGCATAGTTTCCCAAGGTACAGATTTGAGGGAAGGGTGAAATCCCAAAATGGGAAACCAGAAAATTAAGTGATATATTATTATTAGCTGACACTATATTTTGTACGAGCTTCTTTGTGCATGTATAAAGTTCTCCAGAAAGGTCTTTGTATGAACAAACATGTTTTTGTAGATATATCATATAAATATATTTTCAAAATACCAGTGTGTGACCTGCAACCAGCAGCAGTCCTAAACAGTGTTTTTTGCACAAATTACCTTTGTACATGTGCGAAGATGGTACCCAAAAGTCTTTGTACATTTTGCACATGAAAATTTTTGTGTACTATTATATGGTACAGCAGCAATTATAGTGTAATAAAACAGGGTTTTTCAACCATAAGTAGTATATTTTACCTAATTTCTAGGTTTCTGAATATTTGACATTTTTCCATTCTAAATTTGTATTCTACTATTTTAAAGATATATAGGACAGAGAATTACTGATTTTGGCACAAAGTGCCAGAAATGTTTGGGAATTTTACATCTTTTCACAGTTTTTGCCTTCCCAAAAATCTTTCGTACACACATGTACAAAAACGGACTCTGAAAAGCCTTTGTACATCGAGAAAAATCTTTGCCGAATACAAAAAAAACTGTGGTCCTAAATGTGATAATTTGGCCTGAATTTAGTTGATAATATCAGTTCAGTGCGAAGTGCCAAAATTTTTATGAGCTTTTGATGGAATTTATGCATAAAACTCGTCTGAGAAAGCTAAAACATTTTGTACTACAAAATCAGAAATATTACAGAAATTGTAATATGCCAATTAAATCTTGTGATTAGCACCACTGTGCTTATAAATCCAATGCAACATCAAGATAAATTGATCAATTTTATCTGTGAGTGGAAAAAATGCAGAATTATTAAATAGTACTAATTTTTGCATAAAAATTTTCAAAACAGTAGAAATAGACAGAAAAGTATTTCAATCGGCATGAAGATACCTAGATTACACAAAGATTGATTTTGGAGTGTTTAATGCCCTTGCTTGAATCTAAATACAGTATATTAGCAATATTTTGCGCGAAGTGGCAAAAATTTTCTGAAATTTCCTAAAAAATACAGGAAGACATTAAAATTAATATCACTTTGCCCCAGAAAGTATGTAACATTGTATAAAAATGGCTCCAAAAATAAGTGCACGGGCCAAAATCGATTTTTGGCAAAATCTGCATTTTTAGCCATTTTTAGTTGCATTTTTGCGATTTTCGGCTAAAAATTAGTGGTAATTTACCCCTTCCCCCTAAAAATGGCCAAAAACCATATGTGTAACAGGGGGTTCTGAGAATTCCCCACATAGGGTAGAACGTCCTCCCCACAGCCCCCTCCCCAATGTCAGAAAATTTTAAGCCACCCTCTCTCATTTTTGGCGAAAACTTGCGCTTTTTAGCTATTTTTAGGTGTTTTTGCCACTTTTGGCCAAAAATCAGAGCCACTTACCTCCCTCTTGAAAAAAGACAAGAAATATACATGCAAAAGGGGGTTTGGGCCATCCCCCACCCACGCTTTCAAGCCCTAAACCCCCTCCCCCAAAGTCAAAAAATTTTTGACCACTCTCTCCCATTCTTGGCAAAAACTTGCGCTCTTTTGGCTATTTCTCTGTGTGTTTTGCAATTTTTGACCTAAAATTGGAGTTGCTAACCCCCGCTCCTTTTAAAAATGGCCAGGGACCCCTACCCAAAATTCCCAGCCGTTACCTGTATGCCAAGGACCCCTCTCCAACAATTTTGAGATGTTACATGCATGTTTTATAGTGATAGTTTGATTATTTACTCTTGCTAACAATTAAAAGTGTGAAATTCTAATAGTTAGGTTCAGTTTTACCATACCAAAAATTATGTTCAAAAAATTCAAAGGTTTTTATCTTAAATTGTCTGACAGTGACTTGAGTCTCGGACCCTAAGGAGGGATAATACCCCCTCACGCCCCTATGGGAATGTGTGATCTGAAGACATATAATTCAGCCCTAAATTGCTACCTAAATTGCTGCCCAAATCCCATAGCCTTTAAGTACATAGTTGCTTGGTATTTCTCACAATTCCCAGAGGCTAATTAATTCCTGATTGCCATGGAACTCAAAGCTTTTCAGCCTAAACTGCAGGCAATTTATCACACAACGTGTTGGTCCTCAAGTTAACCCAAAAAGTTAACGTTACAAGTGCATTACAGCACTTTTAACCATAAAAAGTATAAAAAGTAATCAATCCAGCCAAAAAATTGGGTTTTTTGGTAACTTTGACACAATTTTGAACTTTTTTATGTAAGACAAGCAAAAAATTATTAGTCTTGCATAAAAATATTTATTTATATTCATAATGCTTTTGCCCTCAAAAATGATGCAGAATATGTTCCACCAGCTAAAAATCGCCTGACAGTAGCTGCCAGTATAACCCCATGGTGGGGTAATACCCCATCGCGCCATATCTGCATGCATGTGGGGAAGGGGGTAAATAACGTACAATTTTTGGCCATAACTGACAAAAAAGCACTTAAAAATGGTTAAAAGGCAAGTTCCTATCACAAGGGGAGGGTGGATGGGCAACAATTGATTTTGGTGTGAATCTCTATGTTTACTGTAAAGTCCCCTTGAACAAACCTCTCTCCAATATCATTTGTCCACTTCCTATTTGTACATTTTCATATCTAGCAATTTTTTATCTCAGGATTTTATAATGTCCAAACGTCCAAATTTTGGCACTACTGCATCGCTAAGACATTCAATAGATGGACAGGATTAGACTGATGATGAAACAGATGATGAGTCCAGCAAAAGTGATGAAGATAATAAAAAGGAGTTTCCTGTAGAGAATTAATTCGAGAACTTTTGTCAAGTAATGCGGTATATTGATTGCTCTTACGTAAATAGTATCTGAATTTATGACATAATGTAAAAATGATAATTTTGTGAGTCTTCTAATGCATGCTACTTCTCTTAAAAACACTATCGAGAAAATATTGTTCCTTTCTTTTAATGTGTTTCAATGTCATAGTGTTATTCTGTATAGACAGCGTGAATCTAATACCTGCTTAATCAATATTATTGTACGTGATATACTGTATGTATATAATAGATCATAATAGTGAGGATCTAGCCGGAAAAATGCGGAGAAAGTACTTGCAAAAAAGATCAAATCAGACTAATCCGAGACGCCGGAAAAAGTTGGTGCAGGCGATTAAATAGAATGAAACAAAAGAACGAATGTTGAAACTAGCTTGACATTTATCCGGAAATAATCCAGATAATCCGCAAAAATTTACAAAAATTCGCCATCTAATAACATTGTAGGTGTGCTAAAAGATAGATCAAATTAGCACGTATCTATGCTTAATTGACCTTAAACATACGAGTATGCACAAGTAATGTTAACAAATAGGCGCGTCAGTGGACAAAAGCCACATGCAAAGCATGGTGAGTTATAAATACAAAAGGGAGGCCAGAAAGGGCAAAAGTTGAGAACGTAGAAAGTAATGTAACTATTGCCCAAAAGCATGTAAAACATATAAAAAATCAGCTTATCCTAAGAGTCAAGCTAAAGTACCATTTGGCATTCTCCAAGCCTAATAAATCAATCAATCAAACCGAATTGAAGATCAGCGCCAAAATAGTTCTATAAAAATTGGATAAGAGAGTCAAAATGGCTCAGTTGTTTTTCCATTGCTACAAACAAGTCAGTTCGTCCGCCCCCATACTTTTGTTAGCGTTTCTGTTCATTTCCTCCAGGTTTTACTGCCACCTTTCACACTGCAAGCGTTGCAGTTAACTTACTTTTGTTAGTGTTTTTGTTTCTCCCCTTTGACCCCGCTACGTTCCATTTTTGCCGCTTAACATGAGTTCACTTCTGTATTATTATTTGTCTACCTAATTTTGTAAATTGTCTAATATTATTGAAGGGTTATTTTCTAAATAAAGTAACCCAAAAATCTCTGTCTTCTTTGATCTAAACGTGTCTCGCATCTTGAGATAGGTTATAAGCAAAAAATTGAGGTTAAAGAAGTGCGCTAAAACTATTAAGGTGTGCTAAGATTATATGAGCAATAATAATGTACCATTAAGAAACAAGTTGAATGCAACAGACGTGACATATTTTGTGGCACAGAAAGAAGGATAAAGCCTACGGCCATAACTTTTGAGCTGTTGAAATGTTTCCGATTTACAGAAATTCGTTTTAGCATTAAATTCAATTACGCTTTTTTGTAAAAAAATATGGTGGCATATTTTCCACTTGGGAGTTTTCCATATTTAGCCTCCCATTAACCATTCTAATTATTTTGAATTACATCAAATTATCGAATAATAGAAATAAATTTAAAAATCACAACAGCAAAGTTGTTCCAATTTGCTGTTATTTTGGGTGTTTTGAATCACAATACATTCTCTGAAAAAGGCACAGAGTGAAGCGTGTATTGTCTGAAAACAATCCCATGAAAATAAAACTTAGAAGAGAAGCTAAGGATAAAACACAGATATTTGAATATTTAGTTAATCAATAGGCGTAGAGGTTTTGAGATTTGGGTAACTGTGGAAATCACCTCGGAAGATTAGCTTGCCTCCTAGCCCAGCTCTAAGCGCCCTAAAAGTCTCAAAATCTTGCGTTTAAGTAGTTAACATAATTAGTTGATAGGCGTAGAGGTTTTAAGATTTGGGTAACTGTGGAAATCATCTGGGAGGATTAGGTTGCCTCCTAGCCCAGCTCTAAGCGCCCTCACTGTTAAAAAAAATGTTGTAATTACACAAAAAAGTTGTGAGTAATTGGCTGCCACAACTTTTATATGTCTTGGTTACACAACAATATTCTGTAGGTGCTACATAAGAAAGCAATCTATACAACAAAATATTATTGTGTCGAGCCAACGTAATTTGTTCTGTAGATCCAACACAACTTTCAAGCCTCCAGAATATCGATTTTTGGGCCCTAATCTGAAAGCTTTATTTAGACGCTAAATAACACATATTTGATGATAGGTACAACACAAGCAAGAGGGATGAAAAATGCACTAGTCAGTTTTCTGAACCAAATTCGTATCTTCTTGGCTAAAAAGAACTGACTAATGAATTTTGACATTGGGCAACTAATGCCACATTCGAAATAACAAATATTGAGCAAAAATTCACTAGGTATTCACACAAAACAATAACGATCAAGAGAAAATGCACAAAAACTTACATTACGACACCAAATTTAAGTAATGTAATATAATTCAAAATAAAGAGCAGCAGATTGTAAGAAAAATAAAGTCGTAAATGTTTCAAGATTTTTTTTAGAGAACCGCAGTCTAAGTTTTTCTCATGCTCTGAAAATAGTCGCAAAAATCCAATATCAACATTTTAAATAATAATTTTTGTCAACTTTTCAATCGTCTACTTTAAGCGTAATAATTTTACATCATTGTTCCAAAAATTCCCAAAATTTAAGAAATTTTGCCTGAAAAATTGCTTACGCTATCAGAATTTCACTAAACATCAATTGGGAATGAAAAGCGATTAGTGCGTAGAATAGACTGAAGGATATCTTCCATTTTTAAGAGTCACTTTTGACATACAAATATGTCTTCCAGTCGGTTCAGGATAAAGAAAGTCAATATGCCAGAATCTTATTCAGCATGCAGCATTGAAAAAATGTTATCAAAGCCCAACAGCTGCTAGTGAAGAGGAATCATGAGTAAGAACATTCGCAGTTGTAAAAAAGGTCATTAAAATAAGCTTGCCTTAAGAACAAATCAAGCAGTGCATATAAAATCACTTGAATAGTAAAACAGAATAAGGCAATAAAAGCATACATAACAAGATCCGATCAATTTGAGCTGAATACAGCCACACTCATATTGAAGTTGAGTAAATATATAGGTAATATAAATATATTACACTGCCAGTATTATCAATCTCTGAAAATATATATATATATATATATATATATATATATATATATATATATATATATATATATATATATATATATATATATATATATATATATATAATCAAGAATTGGAAAACGCATAACACACAAACTGACAAAGTGTGCTCCAACTGCATTCACCACCTTTTGTTCCATCACAACTGAGAGTATGAAGGTAGGTATTTACCTACCTTCGTCCTTCCATCTATCTTAGTACTGGTTACAATGAATCATTTTTTTCAGCTATAAGCAGTCATATGCACGTCAATCTGAGCCTAATCAATATGCATCATAGCTTGTAGGCAGAACACAAAAAAGTTGTGTTGGATAAATAGACATCCGGATTGTCAAGTACCTACACAATATTTTTGTGTCCATGGAACAGATTTGTAGATTGGACACAAGTTTATTGTGCATGTACAACGATTTTTTTTACAGTGCTGAAAGTCTTAAAATCTTGCGTTTAAGTATTTTTAAAATAATTGTTTAGAGGCGTGAAAATAAAACTCAGAAAAAAACCAATATAATCCGGAAACGCTGTGGATAAAACACGTCGGGCATGAAAATAAAACTCAAAGAGTAACCAAGGATAAAACACGTCCCCTGACTCTTTTTTGTGATTTTTAGTCAGTTTTTGGCCGGCCCTTTCCATCTTTTTTTGTACTGTAGTCGACTGGCACAGCGTCTTCAACAGACTTTTAAATAAAAAGTTCAGGATAAAGAGGATATTCTTGAATGAACAAATTAAATAAATTAATTATGAAACTGAGTATAATTAATTTGAAGAACGGCAGATGCAGGAGTTCAAGAAGAAAGCATACATATAGCCATACAAATTAAGCTAATTCTTCCGAATTTCAACTCTAACCCTAATGG
>JAVLUZ010000154.1:17104228-17313470 GCA_036768485.1 Mermis nigrescens
TCTGAAACTAAGCCTTTTGAACCAAAAAAACCCAG
Source organism: Mermis nigrescens (assembly GCA_036768485.1). NCBI lineage: Eukaryota > Metazoa > Nematoda > Enoplea > Mermithida > Mermithidae > Mermis > Mermis nigrescens. The sequence continues at coordinate 17,104,264 of JAVLUZ010000154.1, forward strand.
TTTTTGTACAAACAGTTCAAGTAAGTAAAAATTGTAACATTTTGCTTTTTTGGGTTTGGAGATCAGTCCCCTAGTTAAAATGCATTTAAGTGAATGAGGCAAATTTACTGCATTGCCAATGCGGCTTGTGCTGCAAATTTGAAAACTTTTATCAACTATGGCACAACTTACAGAGCACATAAGAGTAAAAATTATAATATTCCTTTTCAATGATTTTATTTGATTTAAATGAACGTACAGCATCATGTATAATGCATGTATGTAAATTGATTTAACATGCCAAATGCTGAGATCAATAAATAATTTTGTATGAGTACACGATTCAAAAGAATGAGATCGATTTAGATATGCTGCTCACAAACTTAAGACAGTGAATAATTTAAATAAGTTTGCGAACATTAGATAAGTTGTTTTAAATATGAAACTTTTGTTCTTTATGATTACTATAAGTAAACTTGCATATGCACTGTTTATATGCAAATCCTTTGCTAAAGATGATTCATTTGCCTGCTTTCTCGGCTTTTTCTGCACCCACATAGGCGTTTTTGATCTTGCGTTCTTTGTCATTGATGAATTCATCATCAGCACCTGACATTTAGTCAACATCCTCATGTCTCGACGTCCAGCGTCTGAGAGGAAAAGATCAGGGATGAAAATATTTTCCCGAAAAATTTCTAATTGTTTTTTTTGATATAGATTGATTGAATTTTGTTCAATATTTGCCTTAGAGTATTGTACATCAATTTTGTTAAATATTTCCAGCTTAAGCAAAATAAATTAACAACAATTTGTCCTTTCTTTTTAATATTTGTAAATTTTGGCGTTCAGCGCCTGCTTTAAAGGCAAAATAAGATGCCTTAAACATTCATGGATAGATTTAACTTTAAGAGATGTGCAATAGCAATACATCAACACAACCAACTGCATGCACAGTAAACTTTTGAACTCAATAAAGTAACTTTTGTGATCAGGCAATTTAGGGAAATATGTGTAAAAATAATAGAAATAATTTTAAGGATTTCCAAAATCAGTTTTGAAAGCTGCAATTTTTAAATAGTTTCCAAATGCCTAAAAATACAAAGAAGTCATGATATAGTTTGTCACAAACCAAAAATCTCACCACTATAGCTGCTCTATTTATTGTAGATGGGCCCAGCGTTTCCAATCCAGTAGAGGCTAGCAGGTGTGTCTGGAATTGTTGGTTTCACAGCTGAGAGTCTGGCATTGTGCATTGGACAGAAGATGCACAAGCATCAGGGCGATGCTTGGGGCGCTGATTGGTGACCATAGGTGGGCAGCACCAAAATTCTGGGTGGGGTAAGAAATTTCCAAAGTCAAAAAATGGTCTTAAGAGTCATTGTATGGCGAGAAGATAGCCATTTTTGACGCTTCTCATCAAGCACTATTTAATTGCATCAAAGATTGATAAAAAGCAAAAAGAATTTTCAAAATTTGATATCTGGGGAGTATTTTGATTTCTGGGGGGTATTCCAACTTCTGGGGGAAGGGTGCATACCCCCTAACCCCCACACACATGTGTGGTTGTGACCTTCTTGCAGTGCTGCTTTTGATGGTGATTGTTGGTCAGGTGGCAGAAACTATTGTGGTAAGTTTGTTGGCCTTAAACACAAGCAGTTTTGTCATCAGATCCCAGCTGATCTTGAAACAGTACAGTGCTACAGGGTAATTTTTGAATGGGCTAAGGTTTCCATTGTTGTACCAAAAGAAATAATTTTTGCCCTTCCATTCTTGGAAATCGGCCTCTGTAGGACCATGATTAGTGGCTTCAATATCACTATCAACGCCACTACTGGTGTTGTTGCATGGCAAATGAAGCGAACTTGTTAAATTAGCAAGGATGGTGTTAAGGCAATCTAAATAAGCTTTATAGGCCACCTCAGCATCCTCGCCATTTGCAATCACCTGCAGATAATGGTTATAAGCTGTCTCTGCATTATCTTCAGGTTCAGCCAATGTTTGAACTGAATAGGTACATCAACAGCTGCATCCTCAACTTTCGAGTTTATCTCAAAGTTTTCAATTAGCGCTAGTGAAGAAATTTGGGTTGTCGGCATGCTTTGTTCTCTATATTGGGAGAAAACTTAAAAAATTTACATAGCCAGATGTTAGCATTCTCAGGAGCAGACTGGTATCTTCCATATCCGAAAGTTCCAAATTTAAATGATTCTCATTTATCTCATTCTGATTTTGGGTCAAAATGTTATTATTTGTAGGTCTTCTAAAACTTTCTGAAAAGTGAATGGTTCTTCCTTGGCTTTTTGACCTTGTGGTGTTTTGGTAGTTTTTAGGTTGAGGTGATTGACCCTGTATCCTTGGGATAGGACCATACGTGGGCAGCAAGAAAATTCTGGGGGGGTGCAAGATTTTTTGAAAGGTCGAAAAATGGCCTTAAAAATGGTGGTATGGCGATAAAAACACCATTTTTCGATGTTTCTCATCAAGCACTATCCATTGGCATCAAAAAATTGCAGAAAAACAAAGAAAAATTTTCAAAAATTGAATTCTGGGGGGGTATTTTGATTTCTGGGGGGTATTTTGGTTTCTGGGGGGTGCATACCCCCAAACCCCCACGCAGGTGTGGATAGGACTCGGATTTTGCGCCCTAAATGCATCCTCTCTGTTAAATGTGCTATGCAACTTCTGTCTTGCGTTATACTTACAATAATATCAGTTATTACCATTTTGTTGCCCATTACCTCTGAAATTTACATTCCTTTGAAAATCACTCAAATTACAATTTACATAACCGTATGAATTATGATTTAAATTTTTGCGTAGAGTTTTATTATTTCGTTCATTATTATTACCTCTAAAATTATGATAATTACCCAAAGAAATTGGTGAGATCATTTTGGCGGCAGATTTTGCAGCAGTGAGTACTGCGTTTCAATAATGCCTTTATCTGGTCGAGTTTTCCATCCAGAGACATTTCTGAAGATAAAATTGTTAAATTGTTCTCTGATTTTGACTCATTTGGGTAGTCTTGTATTTGTTCTAAAAAGACTTGGCTTTCAGTATATGATGCCCTTGTAATAGCATCTGCTAGGGTTCCAAATTCTTGATATTTAAGTCCTTCATAAATTTTAGGTAAAAGACCATGAATATAAATAGGTTGTATTATACTTGCTCGACTTTGTTCTGAAAGTTGGCGGTAAGCCGACCTTGCAAGCTTTTTCAACCTTCCAGAAGATTCTAAAACAGATTCAGTTTTCAGTTGCTTGGCATCATACACCATGCCCTGATATATATATATATATATATATCGCTATCACAACCCTCTAAAAATTCAGTTTCAAGTGCATCTATTACGTCATCAAAAGTAGAATGACAATAAGTTTCTAAAATGTTTGTTAGAGTTGCAAGAGCATATCCAGTGAAATTTGATTCCAAAAATGCAATTTTATAAGCATCATCTGCATTCGGAACACCCTGAAGAACCATGAGTTTCAAAATTTTTAATCCATTTATGAAAAGATTCACCAGAAGCTCCAGAAAATGGTTTATGGGGGCCTTTGGGTCATTAAAGCACCTAGGCACTGAAAAGGGTCTCCTATTGGACCTGACACATTTGGGTCTACGTGCTGTTGGATACGTCCTTCTAGCTTTGTCACTTTTAGTATTAATGAGGCACCAAATTCGTCAAAAGCATTTTTAAAAGCTCCTTCCATTTATTTAGGATCAGAAGCCATTTTTCTACTTACTTCTTTTGATTTTTGAATAAAAAATGAAGAAAAGTGCAGAACTTCCAGAAAATATATTTTCTTGCCCCTCCGCTTCCCAAGATTCACTCTGTCTCGACGTGTTTAAAGTAAGAGGCAGAATATTTTTAAAATTAGTCAACTGCACACTTGCTTTGGGGGTACTTTGATCCCTAGGTACAGCAAATGAAGTATGCAAAGAATCCAAAAATATTTGATGGTCCTTACAAAAAATTCTTCAGGAGAGTATAAAGCACTTCCTGAGCAGTATTTCTGTTTTCAGAGTCAGAATTTGAATTCGTTCCTATTATTTTTTAAACTTCCGCTCCGTTTTTCTCTTATCTTCCCTGACCGTTACCTTATGAGAATACATGTAGCAAATGCATAAACATATATTGGGAAAAAGGGATGCTGAAGTCGCTTCCGGACAATTTCAGCAAAATAAGAAGGAGAAAAATGAGTTAACTCAGCTGACTCAAATCACAACAAAAAAGTCAGCAAAAAAATCCATTTAAATAACTTTTTGGTATGTCTCCAAATATTCAATTTTTATAATAATTTCTTGGATGTCTCCAAATAATCAACTTCAATTATAATTTCTGGTATGTAATAAACTTTTATAACACTTCCTGGGATGTCTCTAAATATTCAATTTTTACAACACTTTCTGGGATGTCTCCAAATAATTAATATTTCCTGGGATGTCTCTAAATATTTGAGCTCTTTGTTCAGTTTATTCAATTGACTTGAGTTATTTGATGGCTTTAATTTGAAAACTTTATTTATTATCTTATTTTACTGTCTTTTTTTGATGTCCAATATTTCTCCTCCCTCTCACTTCACATGTCTCACTCACTTTCACCTCTCACTCACCCTCACCTCAGACTTTTCATTCACTTCTAACCTCTCCCTCACTCACCTCTCAACTTATACCTCTCATGCACTCCTCACCACACACGTGGGTAGGGGGTTTTGGGGGTATATGCACCCCCATAAGTTGAAATACTCCCCCAGAAAATTTTTTTCTGCTTTTTTAGCAATTTTTGATGCTATTGGATTGTGCTCGACGAGAAACGTCGAGAAATAGTGCTTTTTCGCCATACAACCACTTTTAAGACAATTTTTGACCTTTAAAAATTTTTTGCCCCCTTCAATAATTTTTCCAACCCCCCCCCCCCTCAGAATTTTAGTGCTGCCCACCTATGCTCCTCACCTCTCACTCACCTCTCAGCTCACACATCTCACTCATTTCTCACTCATCACACACCTCTCACTCACATCTCACCTCACCTCTCACTGACTTCTCATTTGACACCTCTTAATCATTTCTCACCCTCACACAACACACTCACCTCTCACCTCACTCACTTCTCATCTCATACCTACCACCTCTCATTTCTCACTCACCTCTTACCTCTGAACCAACTCTCACCTTTCACTCACCTCTAATCTCTCACTCACTTCTCACCTCTTACTCTCTTCTCACCTCACACCCCTCACTCACTTCTCACCTCACCCTACTCATTTTAAACCTCACACCTCTCACACACCTTCTCTTCTCAACTCACGCTTCTCACTCAAATGACACCTCTTACTCCTTCTCACCTCTTACCCGTTCCTCTTACCTCACATGTCTTACTCAACTCACACCTCTCACTCATCCCTATCTTCTTTCCTTTCACTCACCTCTTACCTCTCCTCACTCACTTAACATCTCTCACTCACTTTTACCTCACACCTCTCATCTCACACCTCTCACTGTCTTCTCACCTACACAACTTACTCATCTCTCAGCTCACACTTCTCACTCAATTCTCACATCACACCTTACACTCACCTATCAGACCAATCACTCACTTCTCAACTCATGCCTCTCACTCACCTCACACCCCTCAGTCCTTCTCACCTCTCCCTCCATTCCCTATCACCTCTCATTCCCTCTATTTCACATGTCTCCTCAATTCAGACCTCTCACTCATTCCTCACCTCTTACTTTTCACTTACCTCTACCTCTCACTCACCTCTAATCTCATGCTGACCTCTCACCTCACACTTCTCATTCACCTCAAACATCTCACTCACCTCTCACCTCACACTTCTCATTCCCCTCTCACCTGACATGTCTCACTCAACTCACACCACTCACTCATCCCTCACCACATACCTTTCACTCACCTCTTATAACCTCACACCTCTCACTGACTTCTCACCTACACAACTCACTCATCTCTCACCTCACACTTCTCACTAACTTTTCACACCTCTTAGTCATTCTCAACTCAAACCAATAACTCACTTTTCAACTGCGCCTCTCACTCAGCTCACACCTCATCTTCTTGTCTTACCTCAAACCTTTCACTCACCTCTCGCCTCACCCTCTGACTCACTTCTTGCCTCTTACTTCTCACTCATTTCTCACCTCACACCTCATTCATCTCACACCTCTCATCTCACACACCTCTCGCTTCTCACTAACATCTCACCTCACACCTCTCACTCACCTATCAACTCAAACAAATCACTCATTTTCACCTCACACCTCTCACCTCTCACTCACTTCTCACCTCACACCTCTCACTATAGGTGGGCAGCACCAATGTTCTGCGAGGTGGTGCGTGTTTTATTCCAGGGTGTGCCTTGCATGTCTACCTACTTATGTACCAACCTAAATGATCCACATAAAAACCACAAATCCAAAAGGAAAATTAATTTTTTAATTGCAGAAGTGTGCAATCCAGAAAGCTCCGGTTCTTTTCTGTCATGCCTACAAACTCCATACCCCATTGCCTCATAGATGCCTTTCTGGAGGGTTATCCGCAAGCGCAGCTAGCTCTTGTTTGAGTCCTGTTGGCTTGACTTCAAAGCGCCTAATCTGATAAGGCTTTTAGGCCCAGATGAGCTCAACTTAAAATTGTGTTATTTTGCAAACCCTATGTGTGGTATCCTTGAAAATATTGTGAATGCCATGCCTAATCTGCAGTAACTTGTCTTGAAAACCCCTTTGCTTCATGCTTTTTGTGTGGTGATGCCATCTTAGAGCTTGTGTGTGATGCATACTTGGGCAGCAAAAAAATTCTGGGAGGAGGGGTGTGCAAGATTTTTCAAAGGTCAAAAATACCCTTAAAAATGGTGGTATGGCATAAAAACACCATTTTTTGACGTTTTTCATCAAGCACTATCCATTGGCATCAAAAAATTGCAAAAGAAATTAAAATTTTCAAAAATTGAATTTTAGGGGATTTTGATTTCTGGGGTTTGGTTTTGGAGAAGGGGGATGCATACTTCCCAAAACCCCACCCCCACACCCAGGTGTGGTGTGATGTATTAGATCCATGCCATTGTACCTGATTCTTATTAACTTTTATCAGCTTGGTTTCCTATGTTACAATCCGTATCATTGGCACATGGCATGTTAACACTTGAGCATCAATGTGCACTCAATAAATGTTCTCATTTTGCCTGTAACTTGGAACAAGTGCATAAAGCATGCCAAAAATTTTGTTAGTGTTTTGAATGTTGCCAACCATCTGTTTTTCTACAGTTTGCTTGACTGAGCAATAAGCTCAACCAAAAAATCTTTTTATTAAAAGGATAAGACTTAACTTTTGGAAAATTTTAATTTTAATTAAGCAAATGATGCTCCTGAAATTATTCTACAAAAACAAAAAGATGTAGGACCAAAATGAAATGGAATCATAATTCAAATAATCCTATTCCCTTGACCACAGGATGGCGATCTAAATGATTATATAAGCAAAATATGCAGTCTCACCAAGAGGCTGTTTCTCTGGCAACCATTATTGCTGATGTTGAGTTTGATTGACATTGACTTTGGCTTATGTTGTTGTCGTTTTATGGATGCTAGGCAGGCATATTGACATGTAGATTGTTCCAACACCACTGTTGCTGATTGTTAGCCAGCAAGTTGTTGGTTTTGCTGTTGTTGCAAGTGGGTAGAGAGTGAATTAGATTGTGAAAGTATTTAATTAGAATCTATAACATAATCAATTAATGTTTTTGAATAAAATGATAGGTACAGACAAACAATTAGTAATAGTTAGAGGGGAAAATGCTTTGTGGAAGCATGTCACATTTTTCATTCCCTCAATGAAGAGTCAAAATTGTTGGCTGGAATAAGTGTAAAGAAGCAATAAGTGCTGAATTTGAAAGTGCATTTTAGGCATTAAGAGTATTTATTTCCACAGGTTTTTCCCTTTTTTCCTGGAAGATACGAGAATAGTAGGACTTGAGTAATAGGCTTTCAAATTTCCGAAATCAATTTTTGGCAGCAATAAATGGCAAGATTTGGAAGGATTTTTTAGTGAAATTTCTTTCCATTACTAAACACTGTTTTATGGCTTCAATAAACACTAATCTATCAACAATTTTTATCTCAATCTAATCAGAATTATAAAAATTTGACTTGGTAGAATATAGTCTAATGCAAAGAATGTCAGATATTTCAGGACTGTAGAACAACTAAAAGTGCCATCAAAGGCTAATTTTTAAGTCTTATTTTCATATTTAATTCGATAATTTTGTTCATATTAATTCAAAGTGTATTCATTTTACTAATGTAAGCTAAATATTAAGATTTTATATGCATATTTTGTGTTTGTCATATTCAAAATATCATGCATTTCCGTTCTTTCCTGATATCCGGGAAATACTATTAATCAAAGGTTGAAATCAATTCCTAATTTCACCCAAAGGCCAAACAAATGATGCAAATAAGTAATCCCAACTAGAAACAGTTGAAAGTGACCCATTCTTCAGCCTATTAAATGCAAATTTATGCTTAATAGCTGTATATGAAATCTGAATACAAAATTATTATACAAGTGCTCATAGAAACTACAATGAGTAGAAGTAAACAGAATTATTGTATCATATGCATGCATATTACCTCAAAATCATTTAAAATTTTTAATTGAAAATGACTCTAACATTTGACTTCTGCTTGTACTTACCCAAAAGTGCTGCAGGTATACCCCCCTTTTCGCTGTTTAACAGTGGCCAACATTTTTCAGTGACTCTTTTTTAAGATCTATGGTGAACAATAAATGATAATTCAAAAGTTTGAATTTATTTTTAAATGTAGTAAGAATTAATAGACAAATGATTAAAAGTGATTAAAGATCATCAAAATTAAATTTATGTCTAAACAGAAGAGGCTAGAATCCTGATTTATCCTGAAAATCCGAACCTCAAAATATATTTTACTTTGATAACTGAAATTACTAGAATGTTTAGAAATCGATCATTGAGATTATTATATTTGAAAAATCTATTTGTAATGGCTAAATGTAAAATTTGTGGTAGAAAAAAATCACAAAACATATGACTGTATCTATTCATGAAAAAAATGAAAATTCATGTTAAAATGGTATTACAGCAAAAGGGTTTGGTCAAAGTCATTTAAAGTTCCCAAATCCTAGTCCTGGTTTTGCAAATGTATTTTGGAACAAAAACTTGCCAGTCCTGTATGTGTGCAATTTTCTAGACGCTGATGGTCAATCTTGATGCAAATTCCGATTCAATTGCACCCAAACCCCTGAAGAAAATTGCCAGGAAAATGATCTTGGCACAATCACTATTGATTTGAATTACAGAGTTCCATCCTCCAACACTCTATCAACCATAGAAATAAAAATTTCTGCAAGCGATCCTTCAATTGCGTCACTATCAAATTATGTCAGCATCATCCAATAACAATGCCCCATTGCCCATGATAATTATCAAACACAAGAAGAAATAAGAAGCTGAAGTTTGATGAAGTAAATGAATCAAACATGTAGAATACATATTTGATACCTATTTTAACTTAAAAATAATAATTGCCTGCTGATTACTTGATAGTCATTTTTGTCTGCTGATTAGTTGATGATCATTCTAAGAAGGTTAGACATAGAAGTAATAAATATTCACATAAGAAATCTATTTCTTCTAGAACCCCTTGATCAAAAGGAATTTTTATCCCAAAAAATATTAATTTATTCATTGCTGGGAAAGATGCCAGATTATTTTGAATTTATACAAAATGCAATATACCTATTATAGAATGAAATCCTTCTTATTTTTCTAAATCCTGATATCTTAATATATAAGATAATGCTTGTTGAATCAAGCTAATCTTTTTCAATGATTGATATCCTGAATTTTTTGAAGACATTAAAACTTGAAAACATTCGGCATGCTAAAATCAAAAGTATTCCTTAAGAATCACAAATTGGCTAAATTCCGAGAGTTGAATGAAATAAATAATAAATACAAAGCACTAAAATATTGAATTCTGCAAATAACAGCCTTCAATGCTAATACCTGCTCAACAGAAGACATTCACTAAATAATTTATGACATTATACTTATCATAAAATGAGCAGAGCCTTATTTTTTCCAAAAGACATCCCTTATCAACTCTTTAAATTGTTTCTGCTCAAAATTTATGTCACCAGAGGTCAATATTTGTAAGTGCACTGAGAACGCTATAATAAGAAATTCAGCAAGAAAAATGAATGTGAACGAATGCATTGGTTATTAATTATGTTACAAGATTATAGAAATAAGTATATTCACTAATATCATTGCCTATAAGAAAAATAAATACAGGTATACACAAAACAAACACAAACATTAATATGAAGGCAAGTCAAAATTTGAAATTGAAACATGAATTAAAGAGCATTCTAAAAAATCAATAAGAATAAAAATTGCTAAACTCATTTTGATCCTTAAAAGAACAAAACATATTTTCTTTGAAAATTGCTGTCTCTTAATCAGGAAATTCAAAGAAATAAATGATATGCGGCTTTACATATGAATTTTCAGAACATCAGACCTGCTTTGTCGAAACACTCTGAGCAAAGAACATATAATCGAATTTTTTTGGGGCAACTTGGGTCATCTCAACATGGCTTTGATGTTAAAGGTTAGTTAAAAAAAGACTTAAGGGACTATGACGATACTGTGTTTGGTTTGAGTTGACATCTGAAAGATTGTTTTCAAATAAGGACATTCGAACTTAATGAAGGGGCCTGTCACTAAACACTGATTTTCAAGATTTATTTTCATAATTTAATTCGATAATTTTGTGCATATTAACTTCAATGTATATTTGTTTTACTAATGTAGGCTAAATAATAAGATTTTGCATGCATATTTCTTCTTTGTCATATTCAAGATATCACATATTCCTGCTTCTTCCCTTAATTCTGGAAAATTATATTAATGAAAAGTCAAAATCCTTTCCTGATTTCACCCAAAAGTCAGACTAATCATGCAAATAACTAATCCCAACTAGAAACACTTGAATTTGACCTATTCTTCAGCCTACTAAATGCAAATTTATGCTTAATAGCTGTATATGAAGTTCAAATAGAAACTTATTTTACAAATGCCTAAAGAAACCAGAATGGGTGTTAACAGAATAGTTGTATCATATGCACATATATTACCTCCGAATCATATAAAACTTTTAACTAAAAATGACTCCAACATTTGACTTCTAATAATACTTACTCAAGACCCAAAAACATGTCAAAACTTCTACAGAAGAGTCATTTAACCCTCACAGTATGGTGAGCTAAACTCACACTTGGGCGTGAGGGGTTGGGGAAGGGGGTATGCACCCTGCCCCCCAGAAGTTGAAATACCCCCCCAGAAATCAAAATAGCCCCCCCAGAAATCGAAATACCCCACTCCCAGAATTCAAATTTTTGAAATTTTTTTTGCTTTTTTAGCAATTTTTTGATGCAAGTGGATAGTGCTTGATGAGAAACGTCAAAAAATGGTGTTTTCTTTGCCAAACAACCACTTTTAAGACCATTTTTTTGACCTTTAAAAATTCCCCCCAGAATTTTGGTGCTGCCCACCTATGGATAAAGTGTACCACAGAATACCGTGTTTGGGAACAATTCCTCTAATGAAATCCACTTAATATTTATTTCATTGTATAGAGCTCATTAAACTGTCAGAATATATTTTTTGTTATCCGGATTGAGCAAAACTCATTGACTAATTTACAGCAGGAGTTTAGCAATGTTTTTGACATACAAACTGCAGCCATTTGTGGTGGTTTTGAAATGAAATGCCATTACAGGCAGTTGAGATGGGTATATGGGTCAATAAGACATTAGATATGTACCCACTCAATACAAACAGTCACATAATAATGTATGTTTGTACATATTTATGTCATATATTTTCCAGCCAAATATCATCAAGAGCTGTAGTGCTGAGCATACGTGGGCAGCAAGAAAACTCTGGGGTGGGGGGTGCAAATTTTTTGAAGGTCGAAAAAATGGTCTCAAAAATGGTGGTATGGCAATAAAAACACCATTTTTTGATGTTTCTCATCAAGCACTATCCATTGGCATCAAAAAATTGCGAAAAAAACAAAAAAAACATTCAAAAATTGAATTCTGGGGGGGGGGGTATTTTGATTTCTGGGGGGAATTTTGGTTTCTGGGGGTGCATACCCCCCAAACCCCTCACACCTAGATGTGATGCTGAGGTTTTCCAAAGTTATGAAATTCCAACAATTTAAATTTTCAAATTGGATTAAAAAATTTTAAATCAAATAGTATTTACACAGGATGCAGCATACAAAAACTTCAAACTTGTCAGCTTTAAAATTAAAATTTTAAAAATTTTAAGTAATTGTTTTTCTACAGGTGTTCTGAAAATTAGTGAATTTTGTTTACCTTGTCTTCCCGTGGTCCCAGATATCTTTTTTCTCCCATTGCTGTGATCACTGATTACATACAGAAAGTATATGAGGCATATGTTTTTCACGCATTACTATGAGCAATGCTATATCTCATTTGTTCTCAGCACACCAACATGTGTTCATACTGTATAACTACCCTGCCTAACTGGGTTGCTGGAATGTAGCAAACCAAGAAAATCAATAATTATTTCTCCAACACGGATAAAGTAAATGTTCAGCTCTGCTGGGCAACAATATTTATATCCAGCATAGATATATATGTACCCACACTCATTTGGTTGTATAAAACAAAATATACATATATAGCTTCACTTTTTCTCGGATTTTATTTAGTGAAACGCAATCCTAATAGCAAAAATTAAGTGTTTGCACTTTCCTTTTTAATGAATAAAAAGCTCATTTTTGTACACGCTTTTACTTATGTGCAGCATTTTCTTCATAAATAATCAAAAATGTGCATAAGTTATATGTATTTTGCTCTCTTGCATATTTGATAACAAAAAGAATTCAATGATAATCCAGTGACTGCAATTGATGGCCATTTTTTTGTGTTACAATTTAGCTTGCATTGAATCACTTTATTATTTCTGTTGTCCTCAAAATTACAAATCTAGCGCATCATCATCCGACTCTGATTGATTTACGAAATATAGGTATGTAGGTAGCTAGGCGCATACATATTTTGTAAGTAGACTACATAACGTTTTTCTATGGACACCTGCTTGCTGCTTAAGTAACACAATGGTGTATGCATATGTACACAGAAGTCCATTTGCAGCGACATCATTTATAACTTTTATTAGGTAGATTGGTTTACATAATGTGGTAGGGTAGGGTATTTACCTAGCTATGTCACCAATGTACATAAATAAGTAACATTTGTAGAAATGAGGTAGGTACCTACCGACTACCAACTAGTGTGCACCTATGAACATAGAACAAAATTTATTGATCGATGTGAGCAATGTTGCATTTTTGTACTGCCATTTGTACAGCTAGCTTACGGCCTTCAATCATAAAATAGATTTTCAATTTTCTCACAGCTCAAGGCGCATATGTAGAACACACCTGGGTGTGGGGGGTATGAACACCCCCAAGAAGGCAAAATACCCTGCCCCCCAGAGATCAAATTTTTATTTGCTTTTTTTTGCAAATGGCTATTTTTTGTCTTACAATTTAGCTTGCCAATGAATCACTTTATAATTTCTGTTGTCCTTGAGATTACAAATCTGACGCACCATCATCTCAATGAGAAACATTGAAAAATGGTGTTCATTTTGCCATACCACTATTTTTAAGACAATTTTTTGACCTTCAAAAAATCCAGCACCCCTCCCCCAGAATTTTTTTGCAGCTCATGTACTCATGTATGCCAGTGAGCACTAGCTTAATTAATCTCTGGAAATTGGCTGGGGACTCAAAAGGCAACACTTTGAATACATAATCGCTTACCAGGCATATCAATGCTGTTTTTTGTGGGATTTGGCATCAAGAGGAATCTGCCAACACCCAGATTTAATCCAAAGCGTACTAAAATATGCAGCGGACCCTAAGGTATCAAAATAATCATTAATCTGTGGCAGGAAGTAAACTTGCATTTTTATTACAATGTTCAATTAACAATAATCAACAACGGGACAGAGGGAACCATCTTTTTTGCCATTTAAAAATAATGGACTATCCCAAGGGCTTGTTGTTGGTTGGGTATTTTTTTGGAAAGCATTTTTTTATCACTCTTTGCATAATGCTTCTTTGTGTGTGTACAACATTGTACGTTTTTCCCACAACAGGGGGATTATTCCCTCTGTTGATATGATGCTTGACTAATGGAGTCCGGCCAAGGGGTTCACCTTTTAATGCAAAAATGGAATTGTATCTTTAGCTAATTTTGCAAATTTGTTGATGTTGCAGAGAATTAACAACACAGCCTTGCAACCATAGGTGGGCAGCACCAAAGTTTTGGGGGTTGCAAGATTGTTTTGTAGGTCAAAAAAGGCCTTAAAAGTGATGGTATGGCAAAAAACACTATGTTTTCAACGTTTCTCATTGAGCACTATCCATTGACAACAAAAAAATTGCGAAAAAAACAAAAAAATTTCAAAAATTAATATCTGGGTTGTAGGTATTTTGATTTCTGGGGGCACACGTAGGCAGCAAGAAAATTCTGGGGGGTGCAAGATTTTTTTTGAAGGTCGAAAAATGGCCTTAAAAATAGTGGTATGGCGATAAAAACACCATTTTTCGACGTTTCTCATCAAGCACTATCCATTGGCATCAAAAAATTGCGAAAAAAACAAAAAAATTTTCAAAAATTGAATTCTGGGGGTATTTTGATTTCTGGGGGGATATTTTGGTTTCTGGGGGGTGCATACCCCCCAAACCCCCTCCCCACGCCCAGGTGTGTCTGGGGGTATTTTGGTTTCTTGGGAGGTGCATACCCCTCAAACACCCCTCCCCCTACATGCCCAGGTATGCGTGCAATGCTTTATGTATTGACGAGAAAAGTTCTGGTGACCTATTGTCTGATGTGGCAACATGAGACACCACTTCTATGTAGGGTGTGAGTGAACCAATAACTTCTCCAGTATTGATACAAATTGGCGCCTTTTAAATGTTACAAACATGCAAAGGAAAGACCAGGAGTGACGGATCATTGATCAAAGGGGCAACAAACAACGAAGTGTTCAGCATAAATTCGAGATTTGGTTCAAAAAGAGCAAGATTAGCATCAAAACAACCATAGCTGATGTATCCGGGAGTGACAACTTTGTTTCTAGGTTGAATAACAATTGGTTCTGGCAGCAGTCTTTTATGAATGCACACTACAGTCCTTGATAGGATTAACCCAGAGTGGACCAGAACAACAGAAATCAGAACCTAAAGGCAATTATTCTGGCAAATGATGGATAATTGATACTACTGCATGAATTGGTTGATCAGTGATGGTTTTATGTATATTGAACTTAAATCAAACAACAGCTGCCATTTCTTTTCTCCAACACCATGAACTACTTTGGCCATTTGCTTTGGTGGCATTTTAAATCCAAAACGTGAAAATGCAGCTGTAGTCATCATTGTGACTTGGGAACCTGTATCAATTAATGCAGGAATCTTAATTCCATGAACTTTTGCTACTATTGTGGGTAAATTGGTTCCAGCATGACTAACAACCAGAATTTTTTTTGTCATTCATTTTTGTAAGTGAATTTGTCAATTCTTCGTGAATTGCTAAATGTCATTGCAAACATCCATATCCTTTATGAAATTCTTAAGACGCGAATAATTTTTTGATTTATTTGTTTTTGACATTTGCGCTGTCACTGTATTTATGCCGTGTACAGACATAGGGGTAGGTTGTGGTGGGGGCAACGTAATGGCTGCTCTGGAATTGCAGTGTATGTTACATACAGACAATTAGGCGGGGAACATTGAAAAAAATAATTGGTGTTGTAGTAGGTTGTATGTTGTTCCAACACAAAATTAATATACGGATTATTTTGCCAAAAATTGAGAGAGGGATATTGATTGTCAAAACCATACGTGGGCAGCAAGAAAATTCTGGGGGGGGGGTGCAAGATTTTTTTGAAGGTCGAAAAATGGCCTTAAAAATGGTGGTATGGCGATAAAAAACACCATTTTTCGACGTTTCTCATCAAGCACTATCCATTGGCATCAAAAAATTGCGAAAAAACGGAAAAAAATTTTCAAAAATTGAATTCTGGAAGGGGGGGGGTATTTTGATTTCTGGGGGGTATTTTGGTTTCTGGGGGGTGCATACCCCCAAACCCCCCTCCACGCCCAGGTGTGGTCAAAACGCTGATTTTGATAATAATTGCATTGATTATGCTGATAATTGTTATGATTTTGTCAAAATAATGGATGCCATTGCCTTGAGTCAAGACACAAGCACACCTGGGCGTTGGGGGTTTGGGGGTATGCACCCCCAGAAACAGAATACCCCCTTCCCCAGAAATCAAAATATTGCCCACCCCCCCAGAATTAAATTTTTGAAAATTTTTTCCATTTCTTGCAATTTTTTGATGTTAATGGATAGTGCTTGATGAGAAACGTCAAAAATGGTGTTTTTATTGCCATACCACCATATTTAAGGCCATTTTTGACCTTCAAAAAATCTTGCACCCCCCAGAATTTTCTTGCTGCCCACGTATGGACGCGAGTCATTATTTTGATAATTTGACAAATGATTTTGACTTTGATTACAATATTGCAATTGTAAAGGTTGGCAATTACAAAAGTTTGAACATGACAGCAAACAATTTTGCTGATTAAATTAATGCAATTGACTGCAATTTTGCGCCACAGATTTGTTTCATTGTCAATCAGCATAATTGTTTGATGAGCATTGCTTTTGACATTGACATAATTTGTCATTGATGTGTCCCGTTTGTTTGCAGAATGTGCAAAATTTTTGAGCAGAATTTTCATTGTTTTTGTCCATGCAAGTCGCGCAATACAATGTTCTTGGATGCGAGCAATCAAAATCGTTATTATTTGTGAAGCAAGATGTGTCTTTTGATAATGCACCTCCTATTGGAGCGGCTGTTACCGACACATAAGGGGTTACCGCCTTTTTAGGTGTGAGTTGATTATTTGCATACTCTGCATATATTGCATTATGCAAGAATTTGTAAAGGGGCCTTGGGGGCATGATGGTAGGCTTTGCTCTAAATTTCAGAAGAAGACCACATTTTAACTGATGTCACAGCATTTGGTCAAATTGTGGCAAATCAAGTTCAATATGAGGCTGTGCTCAAGTTAATTCTTTATGATTTGTGAGGTAATATGATTTGACAGATTTGTTAGATTGCTGCTTAGAGTCTAGGTAGCAATCATAGAATGTATCATTGTATATCAGACAAAATTCAGCAATCACTGCATATTTTGTTTTCCTGTATGACTTTTGGATGTCTCATGGCAACAAGTGATATAAACGCGAAGCATATGGATCCAAAAATGACGATAAATATTCAATACACATAGCTTTATTGATATTATAGCCATTAGCAAGTTGTTTAAATTCTGCTAAGAATACTCTAATGTCCCTTTTTTTGCCTTGAAAATAGTTTTTACTCACAATAGGAATTTGCATTTGTTGCAAAAATGGACCGCAATTTAGCACATTGTCAACTTGCATCATATTGCTTGAAGATAACGATAAATTTGAATTATGGCAATGACGAGGCAAATTATGACTATGATGCAAGCGGCAAAGTAGCATGCTATCAGAACTATTAGAGCCTTTGTCAGAAAATGTAATGCAATGCCAATTTGCTGAAGTTGAGGCTGATTGCAAACAAAATTTTTGTCATTAGGTAGAGGATTATTTGCAAAAGACAGACTACTGTCCTGCAAAGATATGTCAACATTTAAAAGGCTGCAAAATACAATAATTTGGCACAAATTATGTGTTTCAAGAAAATATTGCAGCAGTAGAGGATTTAGCAATGGCTACAAAATCATATTCAAAAAAACTAGGATTAAATTCAGGAGCAGTTTGATTTAACAACCCCTGCAAAATCAACAATGACGGCTGCAAAATCCTTGGTAAACGTTCAGGCAAAATGGGTTCTGGCAAATGCTGCAAAAAAATGTTCAACGGATTATTTGCAAAATTGGCGGGCAGAGGCGTGCACATCAAAAAACTAGGTGCAAATTTTTCATAAGCAAATTCACCTAGAGATTGTGCATTTGCAGAGCAAATAATTGGCAAAAAATTTGCAGGATGTGAGTTCTATGCGATCTGACATTTTGCTTTGTTGTCTAGGTAATTTGATGAGATTTTAGCTAGTTACATTTTCATTTAATTGTTGAGACTGATTTGTCCCCTTGCAATTAGAAAACAAAAATTGAATTAGGTGACGCAGGGCTTTTGTCATTGTTTAATTGCTTAATCTCATCACAATTGGAAGAAGTACGCAGATTAAGTAAGTTACTTATTTCTGTGCAAATTTGACATATTTCTTGCTTTTTTGTAGTCAGCCTGCTCAACTCTTGACAGTAAACGCTGAAAATTGGAGATGTATATTTCCTAACAAGTGAAGAATAGCTTCATCAGACACTGTTGGCTCCAGATGATTATTTTTGGCATTCAGGCTTAGGCCAATATTACTCTATGCATCTGATGCACAGGCATGTAATTCAGAACTGGTTTCTGGATTATTTATCTTCATTAAATGTAGGTTTGTTATTTAGGACTGTGTAATCAGAAAAATTTTTGCCTAAGGCATCAGCAACAATTTTCATTACCCATGGATGACAGATTTGCCAGAGTGGGTAAATTGTCATTCGTAATCAAACCGGAACTGATTAGCTTGTTCTGAGTCTGTTGAGTCACATGTGGCAGTGGCAAAGATTTTTTTGCAGGAGGCGTGTGCTGAGTTTTCTTACCACTCATTTTTCAAAAATGAAAATGTACAAAAACAGCATTAGATATGCAAAATGTGACTATTTTTAAATTTTGAGGAAGATTTTCTTGAATCTAACCCCATAGAAAAAAGGTTTTAATGTCTGTTGTGCTCGCTTACACACAAGTAAGATGTAATAAATGTGAGATATGCATCTATTAGGACTAAGCCTATGCAATGTAGTACTTGAAAACTTAGAGCAAAGAAAGGTGACAAACCTAAGTGGCAAAATTATTTGTCAAAGAAGAATGATGAGGATTGTCACTGTAGGGTTGACGATATATAGAAAAATATGAGCATCTGTGCCATTGTTGTAGGCTCACCGGATTTAAAAAAATAAAGTTGAAAGTGCCAAAAATACACTAAATTTTTGCCACAAATGCTTACTTAATTTGCGCACTGCCGCAGCATGGATAATTCAACAACAGAGATGAACAAAATGTTACACATGGCTAGATAGCCAAAAATAATTATTTTTGGGTAGGAAAATAAATTTTTGATGACTGACCAGTTTGTTGCAGCTAACAACCTCAAAGGAGACTTTCCAGTATGAATACTGAGCTGCCCTATGTCTACACAATCAGCACAGGGATGGCTAATATTTACTTTTGGGACTTACTTAAGTATTTACACTACTCCCAGTGCTGGTCAGGTTGCTAGAGACACAAGGCTTGACTTAACCCAACACCATCAACTTCCTATGGCCTCAATCTCTTTGGTCCTAAATATTGCTGACCGTGCTTTTGTGGAGAATCTTGGCATCTATACAGAACCTAACTCTGAGTACTTACCTAACCACAGTATGCTCGCAAGGTCAGTTGAACTATCTCAATCCCCGACAATTCTCAAGTTTATAATTTAACTTGTTTTCTACTTAAAAGCTCTTTCAGAAAGGTTTTGGTTCCTGAAAGCACTATGAAAAATAATTTCAACAACAGCAAGAGAAAAATACAATATCAAAAATATTCACCTTTTCTATACAGGTGGGATAATAATCATTGCTGGGGCCCAACCTCGGTTTACCCTCAATATATGTTATCACAATGCTAAGTTCATTTAACAAGTGGTGACTGCTCAACTACAAGCCAAAATAATGTAAAGCGACCTAATGTCAAACACCAAAGACATAGACTAAGCTAAACCATACTCCTTACATTAAGAGGCCTTATGATGGCTTACAGTAAATGCAAAATAAAGGCACATTTGAAATGAAATATCATATCTTTTAAACAAATGTCATATGACAGCTTATGTACATAATCAAGATAAATATTTATAAAATTGATCTTAACACATTCTTGACCTTGTACCAGGCAAGTACCTCCTAAGTTTTAAGGTAAGAAAGATGGAATAAAATTTGAGTCTACAGGCATAATCCATGCTAACTCGTCCCACAGAAAAATACTCCAATAGTTAAGGGGTCCCACTCATGCAGTTGGGGCTTTGTGGCGATGATAGTAACTTGAGTCAATATCATTTTGATTCGCCACCATAAAAGCTTGTAGTACTGTACCACTTGAGGGCCATATGACAGAACACGGAATAGTGCTATTCCAGGATAAAACAGTGGGATAAGAGGGTGAAATAAAATATTTCGGTATTACAGAAAGCAGAATAAACAGTGATATTCCAGGAATAAAGCTGGTATGACAGAACACAGAATATGCCATTCTGGACGCTAATCTTGGGATAAAACGGCGGAAAAAAATAAGCGGTATGACAAAAGGCAAAATAAGTTATCTCGGGAATAAAAACAGCTGCTTTTATTCCGCCATTTTATACCTGGTCAGAGCAGGTATAAGTCAGCGGAATAGTAGTAAAAATTGTTTCTAATGCGGGCTAAAAGGGTGTAAATGTGTCGCAAAATTTTAATAAGATATTTAATCTATTCCTCTTTATCCAGAAATTCAATATTGTTGTTCTCATTGTATTTACAATCAAAAAAATGCAGAAATTTTTCTAGTGCGATTGCTCCATGAGTGCAGCTCGTCTAGTTAAACTCTTGGTAGAGAGATTTTAAAATTTTTTGATCATGCATCACTAAACACGCCAAGTGGAGTGATTTAAAAAATTAATGCAGTAAGTAGTAACTATGATCAACAAGTTGACAGAAATATTCACCATGAGTACACAAAAGAGTAGTTTTCCATGCACAAACTATGATAAATTTTTTGATATTGATGGTAATGGTTTATTTTTATTTTTGTTTTCCATAGAAGCAAACAAGCGCCTACATTGCTCCAAATTATAAAAAATTTATTTGGTTACATTCAGAAGTCTCAAGTCAATTCCATGCATCAATGCACAAGTTACACGGGCGCGCTACACACATCATTGTATTTACGTCCTATGATTTTGAACAAACAATGTGACGTGATTACAGTATGCAGTATGCATTAGACGAGCAATCTATACACAAAACCAATGGAATGCAAAGCTTAACCATGGGATAGATTCACTTATCCCAGGAATAGCTATTCCTCACGTATTTTGCTTTCTGTAATACCAAATTTTCTTATTCCTAGGATGTATTCCGTCCCTTAACCCAGGAATAGCTATCAAGAGAATAAGTTTTATAACAAGAATAGGTATTCCCGGAATGAGGCTTATCCAGGAATAACTTTTCCTGCTTTCTGTTGGCCCCAGCATTCAATTTTTGAAAATTTTTTTCGTTTTTTTCTGCATATTTTTTGATGCCAATGGATACTGCTCGATGAGAAACGTCAAAAAATTGTGTATTATACACCATACCACCATTTTTAAGGGCATTTTCTGACATTTGAAAAATCTTGCATCCCCTTCCCTAAATTTTCTTGCTTCCAAAGTATGATTCACAAGCAAATTTTCCAGGTACAGATAGTAGTTGAAAAAAATCACTGCAAAAATAACATTCATTCTACTGAATGATAAAGTCTTTTTTTTAAGCGTTGTAGCAATCTTCAATGAATATTCATAGGCGTCTTTGAACTGACCATACTTATTCCATCAATAATCAATAACTGTTTGCCCTTCAACTTTTTCCTCATATTTTCAAGCATTCTGCAATGAAGCTCAATAAATTCAGGCTCATAGCCATGCTGAACAGGTAAAGGAAATATGCTATGTATAGTGTGACCACCAATATGTTTTGCAGCTAATCCATCAGTGCACAAACGATTAAAGGATTGATTCTAGGTAGCAAAGCTCCATAAATTCTCAAAAAACTGATTATAATTTTTAGTAAGTATGTTTTTCCAGTTTCAGCATTTCCTGTAACAAATATCTTGATAGGATTCTTAAGTCGTAAGGAAGTTTGTATACCGTCAAACATATTTTTCTGATTAGAACTTAAAAGATTTAATTGAGCACATAAATTTTCATCAGTACTATCACATGCAGTTATACAGTGCAATATTTCATCCTCACTGGGGATTATCAAAAGATCATTATTTTCACAATGCTGTCCTCAATTTATAAATCGTTTATTACAGAATCAGGATTTTCTTCTGTCCTTGACTACTTCATGTGAAACAAAAAATCTCAAACATTGAGCCGCACATGTTATTTCACTTACGCCATCCTTATATCTATGATTATAAAACATAAGAGCTTTTTCACTCAACAAAAGTGATCATTGATTACTTTAAGATTCACCCATCAAATCAGCTTCATTTCTATGTGGGAGATATGCAGGCTTAAGTCTTTTCACTACATGCAAAGAGAAATCTTAAGGATTGCTTTTTTGTGACTTTTTATACAACTGAGCTAAAAGTACAGCAAGCATGACTCAAGCTTAACTGGTCTTTTTCTGTATGTATCAACAAAGTTATCATGAAAAATATCTGTACTGTCTTGTGGTAAATTTTCCAATTCACAACAGGCCTCAGACATTGATGCCTTTTTTCAGGATGTCTGGCACTTATATAAAGCACTGCTGCATTACTATACACACGCGGTACATTGCATAAATGGAAAGCCGTTCCTGAGAACTTAAATGCCAATACTTCAAAACAGTCATGCCTAATGTTTGCATTTAAATCCTCTTATTTTTTCACAATTAACATAATCCCTATTTTTATACAAGCATACAAGAGCATCCGTAGAATTTTTCTGGTTCTGCTTTAAGAGCATATTTGCATACATAATACGCTAGACCAGTAACCCCATTCATCAACTGTATGTCCATATTAGCTCTCCAGTGTTTCAAAATGATAGAATTAAATGCATTTATGTATTGGTCAGTATTTTTAATTATTATTCCATAAAAATGGTGTAAGCCTATCTTTAGTTTCATACAATAACCGATTTTTCAGAGGAAAATTTTCACAGGAAATCCTAATTGACACAGTTGATTTCCTTTCCTGCAACACTTTGTATGATGATGGGTTTGCAGCGGCAAAACTAGCTCATAAAAATATGGATCTTTCTCTTCAGAAGGAAGAGTTGTTGAAATTGTTCTATGTAGATATTTTAAAAACTCATGCGTAGTGCTTTGTTTTAGACAAACTAGGAGCATCAGATATCCAGAAAAATGCATGAATATGAGGAATTGAACCTTGATTTTGAAGAGCCTTATTCGTGCTTAATGAGTCAGTTACTCTACCAAAAGTGGAGCCATACTTCCACATATAACATATTTAAGAAGTGCTTTCCATCTTTTTGTGACATGAAGTGCACATATTGCAAGGATTTTCAGTAAGATCCATAATTAATTTTGAGGATTTTGACTGATCAATTTTTAAAACGCTCTTTGAGTTCAGGCCATATGGTATCAGCAGACAAAAGTGTTAGAAAAATATCTGGAGGACCCAACAATTTTACACGAGCTAGCAAGTCATATTATTTATTTTCTCAGTGTGTAGGTGTTCCTCTTATACCTTTTGTAAACATATGCGTGTTTCTAGAAAATGATTCATTGATCAACATATCCTTAACATCTTTTACTGTTGGTTAGATATAATGAGGCACAATGTCCATTGATACTTCTTTATATATAATCTCATATAGACATTTATTATCTGCTCAAGTTTGTCAGCTTCAAATCAATTGTAAGCACTTAAGATGTATGACATATCAAGTCGAAACATAGGATTTTTCATTTGATAGCTTATGTTGTATATATTTTTAACAATGTTACCTTAAATTCCTACAATTTTGTGAGTAAGAGAAGCGACCCTTACGAGATAACCATG
Organism: Mermis nigrescens; assembly: GCA_036768485.1. NCBI lineage: Eukaryota > Metazoa > Nematoda > Enoplea > Mermithida > Mermithidae > Mermis > Mermis nigrescens. Next base: position 17,128,307 of record JAVLUZ010000154.1, read on the forward strand.
GAAAAGACAAGGGCTCTATCCAAGATATCATCAGCTAAGGCCATAGGGATATCACAAATTATTTTTAATTTTGCACAATACAATGAGTTTAGCTTCATATATTCAGCAGGTGAACAATTTGGGTATTCGAAAATCATTTGAGAAATTTTACTTTTATATAGAGCTAAAACATTCTCGCACATTCTTGAGAATTATGCAATATAAATATATATCTTTTATCATGGTACTTTTATAAAGTGGATTATTCATCTTTAAGTAGCTCAATGCTTTCATAACTTTCTCAAAGTGAATATACTGATAAATCTTATCCTCTGTTTGAACACATATGAATCCAGCATCATCACTTTTATTTGGTATGGTTATGAATTTTTCTGTATTAATTGTCGGGAAATATATACAAAATCCTTTTTGAGATAACTGACCATTGGGTAATAAAATAATAGTTAAAACAATTGATACTGACATTATCATGCTTTTTTCCAAAACGTTTGAATTTTCTAAGATCTCAGGACTTCTAACCATTCTCATATTGTTCTCAATACTCAGTGAGCAAAATTTTTTTTCTTCAACTTGTTAAGAACAAATATTACAAATGTCAATTTGTTTACCAATTTCACTATTTTTTGTACATGAGATTTAAATATGCTTTTTACAGATCTTGCAACATGCTTTAGATAATTCACTTATTGCTTTTTCAAACATAATCCTAGCTTTACCAGCAGGTAGATGCGATCTAGAAACATGAATATTTTTTCTGTGGCATTTATGTTTGATGTTTGACGTATTAACATCAGAGTAAGTCGATAATTCCACTGTTGTGCAATTTTCATAAATTTTTGAACAGTCTTCACTAAACCTTTCTTTTGTTTCACAATTAACCAGACTTTCAACCATTTCAGCTGTTTGTCATTTGCATTCATCATTACCAGCTCATAAGTATTATTTGACTTGACATTCTGACAATTATAAAATTTAACTTTGTTTTGGTGTTTAATATTTGCATAAGTATGTCTAGAAAAATGTTCAGACATGCATCATTCAATTGCGCTTTATTTTTTTGTGCAAAGCTTTATTTCAAAAACAGCACATTTTGCTCAACTTATAATTATCACTCGTACATGAAGTTTTCAAATTATTAAAAATATTTTGGGCATACCACTTTTCGACAATACTAACTGACTAGTCCAATTTACATTCAATGAGCATTCAGTAAATATTGGATTATCCATTGAAATACTCATATTTTTGACAGGGACAGAAGTCAAATTAATGTTATGCACCATACTTAGATCCAAATCACCAACATCAAGAATATCACACTCAATAACTTGTTCATCATTATACATTGAGGTTTTTGATTCTACCATACTTATCAAAGAATTTTTCTTGTCAGATTTTGTTTCTTGGATTTATTTTTAACTTTAGCTGAACTTCCAGCCTTAAAATGACAATAATCAAGTTTGGAATATGTAGCTATAACCTTTTGAGAATTTAGATAGATTCAATGATCTAAATAATGTTTCTACTTAAGATGTCTTAAGAGAACGCTTACCAAATTTTAATTTTTCTGTGTTAGTAGTTTTATTAAACTTTGACAGGTCACATTTTTCATTGACATAGATTCTTTCAGACAACTTTTCAACAGACAGACAGTTATTTAAAAACAACCAGTCACAAGCACAATTAATTTCAACAGAAACCATAGACACATCGAAATATTCTAGACCAACCAATGAAAAATCTTTGCACAAAAATTCAATCAATCTGTAAACTGAACAAAATTCAGCAACATCTAATTTACCCACAGAACAGCGCATATATTTGGTAGATCTGCCATGAGAGTCAAAAACAAGAAACATTCTGACAAAACTGGTAGAATTGCCATACAATAACAACCTATTGTAATAAGGAATCCTTCTTGAGTGAAATCAGTACTACTCATAAATTTTTTAGGTTTTCCAAATGATCAGCATTCTGTAAAATTCCTTGCACTGACTCATTAATTCCAATTGTAATATTCATCTGACAAAAGTCTTCATAATATTCCGAACAGACAACATCATCATGCATAAGATACAGATGATTCTCATTATATTTTTTTCACATATTTGGCATGGAACATTGTCAATGTTTTTCATATTCCAAACAAAATTTCTAAAAACATGTTTCAAAATTGCAAGAAATGCATTTACAGTGCATTATTTTCCTTGAGAGATAGGCGAAAATTTGTTACTGGTCTGTGCAAGAGAGCCAAAACAAACAAACCGAGAGTGGATCAAATATAAAAGATGATACATTATCTGGATAATGTATCTACAAAAAGAGAGCTACCCTTGTATTGTGCATGACATTCTAATAAAATCATAAATTGATCAGATTAAACAAATTTCTGGATGAACAATGAGCACCTGAAGTTAACTAAACAATCCATGCTGGAAGCAAAACAAATACAGTAAAATAACAAAAAGAATTTTGGCACACATTTCTTCAACTCATTGAATGAAAACATCAAGCATATATCAAGCATAAATCTAATACTTCATGCAAAATGTTGAAAACTCGATCTTAGCAATAATTTTAGGTTTTACAATCAATTTCAATGATATAATTATTCTAGTCTAAACCATACGTGGGCAGCAAGAAAATTCTGGGGGGTGCAAGATTTTTTTGAAGGTCGAAAAATGGCCTTAAATATGGTGGTATGGCAATAAAAACACCATTTTTTGACGTTTCTCATCAAGCACTATCCATTGGCATCAAAAAATTACGAAAAAATGAAAAAAATTTTCAAAAATTGAATTCTGGGGGGGTATTTTTATTTCTAAGAGGGTATTTTGGTTTCTGGGGTGCATACCCCCCAAACCCCTCCACGCCCAGGTGTGGTCTAAACCCATAAAATTGTACTCCTCCTGCTAATTGGCATGTGAAAATATTGAGTCAATTGGTCATACTCAAGAGCAAGTTACCAAGGTGAAGGAAGATATCTCCATTCCTCATTGACCCAATGTAGTTCACGTTAAGAAAATAGATGTCTAATTTATAAAGGATTCCGGCTATTGGTGATCAATCCTAATTTCTCAAAATTTTAAAGCAATTAATGCTGGATAATACTAATGACATTTATTTATTTCCTTAATACCTTATACAGCAATATGTTTGCATCAAAAATAGCTTTTTATATCATCAAAAATTTTCAATATTCCTGAAACAATTTCTGTAACATTAAAACCAGCTATTTAATTATAGTATTCTTGCATTTTAAAGCATAAATTCCAGAAATTCTTGAGACTTTGAGATTCCAAGGCTGCAAATACAGAAAATAGAATGGTTATTTGAGCTATGAACGTGCATTTTTTGATTTGGGATGCGCAGTGCTCCTATTTCTCAGATTGTTGTCTATCTTGTATTAAGGGCAAAGATATGGGGTGATCCCTGATATGAGTAAAATGAATAGATAGCTTGTTCGAAAATTTACCTTCAGTAAATAGAAGGTCGTCAAAACTAGAAGATAAAAATAGGAATAGTGTCAGAGTGCGAATATCATAGCAAATAAAAACAATGTCTCGATGTCAATGAGAATGAAGCTGACGATACACTAAGTCAGTGCTGAAAAACAGTTGGAGCTTTACACAAAAAGATGAATCTACCAGGCTCAAGCACAAAATCAGGAACTGAAACAATTTTGCCAACCTAAGCCATTTTTTATAATATATTCAACAATAGGTACTTTGATTCCTTTCTTATTCCACCAGATTTTGCATTTTTGCTTCAAAGTGGAATTAACGCTAGCCATGGACTTTTGCATGCTGCTTCTGGGTTCTATCCATCACACATTAATATTTAGTGCATAAATTATGGTTGTTGTATCATTTACATATTTGTATTTCTTGACGCGCATGCATATACAACCTTATGAACTTATGCCCTTTTTACCTTATAAAATGCATATGATTTCACACCTTGTGGCAGTGTGGACTTTTATTTGCATTGTTTTAACCTCATATTGCAGTGGCGCCTTTGATTAGCGGCTTGCTTGCTCTTTTATGGCTGGTCGCAATGCATGCAACTACGCCTACCATATCACTTTACAGTAAGGTAACAAAAGTATAAGAATTTTTCTGGCTTGTGACCATAGGTGGGCAGCACTAAAATTTGGGGAGGTGGCTGAAAAATTTTCAAAAGTAAAAAAATGGTCTTAAAAGGGTTGTATGGCAAAAAAACACAATTTTTCGACGTTTCTCATTGAGCACTATCCAATGGCATCAAAAAATTGCTAATAAAGCAAAAAATTCAACTTCTGGGGGGGTGCATACCCCCCAGAACCAAACTCCTCCCCCCACGCCCATGTGTGCTTGTGACACCCTTGTGAGAAACTGCGTCACATTTCTCGGCTAATCTGTTGTGAATTAATCTGCAGTTAGAAATATGTTTTATATTTTAGCTATATTTTCTGTGTTATACTCAATTTCATTCATTCCCAGTGCACATTCCAGCTTTTCACTCTCACTTTGATCTTTGCTTAAGCGGCAATTCCTTACATACCATTAAATGAAATGCTACATCTAATACGCTAAATAATACATTCATTTAAATTTGCTTTATACATTTACACAGAAAAAGATAATACATTGTAATTCAACATGCCTAATCATAACCAAAAATGTATGTTTTAAATGTCTTAATCATGCGCACAATATTTTCCAATTTTTAGATTGCAGAAACCAAAATACCTTTAGATAACTATCGCAAAATGAAGGCTTTATATACAGAAAAGTGAATCAAGTATGATTCATACATGATACGCCTCCCTTAGGGTCAGACGTCCTTGGCTGATGGTTGTCGACGACTTAATAGAAAGTACTGATGAATAATCATTGGAGTGTCTTCCACGGTTATTTCTTCAATGTTCAGGTTAGGTCTTTTGAGAGTCATACAAAAATTGCTTACTGTTTCTCCTTTTTCTTTGGCTGGTTTTTCTAATATTACCTCTCCGTTTTCTTGTCAAGCTTGATATTTTTTCATCCAATTCACGTGCACAACTTGAATTCAGTTGCCTCCTTGGTTGATGTTGATATTTGGATAATTTACACTGATAATAGGATATGGGCCAGTATATACTGGCTGCAGCTTTTTTGGTGTTCCTCGTTTTATGACCTCATTTTCTAGTAACACTAAGTCACCCATTTTACACTCCGTGTCTTTTGCTTTAATATTTTGTGCTTCTAAGTATTTTTGTTGCAATATTTCAATCTGTCAATGCACTGTAGTTAGCGCTTCCGCAAAATCTTTCTTGACCTCTTCTTCATAAGTCTCTAGGTCAATTAGGTAGAAGGGGCGTTTGTACTGTAAGACTGTGTCAATAGGCAGCTGAGGTGTTTGTGCATACATGAGAAAGAAAGGACTGCACCCTATAGTTTCATTATCATGTATATTTGTCACAAAAACAGCATAATGGAGATGCTTGTCCCAGTCTATTTCATTTTTACTCAAATACATCCTTATTTTTGAGATCAATGTATGATTCATTCTCTCTACTTCCCCATTAGCTATTGGGTGGTATGCAATAGTAAAAAGCTGGTGTGTTTTAAATAAGGCCTTTATTTCTTGCATAAGATTTGATGTGAAATCCGTGCCCTGGTCTGATTGTGCAATTGGGGGCACCATGCCTGCAATCTATTTGTGTAACAAAAATTTTTGCTACTGTTTGTACCATTATGTTGGGCATTGCAAACGCATCAACCAACTTTGTGAAATAGTCTATGAAAACTATTATATATTTATTTTCATTTTCAGTAAGGTTGGGTGGTCCAACACAGTCGAACGCAAGGATTTCAAATGATCTTGAGGATGTACTAGCTGTAATTTTCTGATGCACGGGTTTGTTACTTTGGCATATGTCACAAGTATTACAGTATTCTATTACTTCTTTTGTCATGTGTTTCCAAAAATATTTTTTGGTGATAAGTCATACAGTCTTGTGTGTGCCAAAATATCCAGCAAATTCATCATTGTCATGATGAGTTCGAATCATAAGAATTGTGATTAGAGTCGGAATTACCATTCTTTCTGTTTTCTCATCAGTTTTATAAAGTATTTCATTCTTGATTAGAAACCCTTCTGGACATTTCCCATTTTGGAAAAAAATGTTTTAGTTCTGGAACTTCTTTTGTAAGGTACTAATTCCTTTTACGAGGTTTGAATGCTGTGTTTTTTGGGTTATTTCTTCTGCAAATATTACATTCATTTTGCATTCATCTTGCTCCATTTTATTCTCATCAATATTAAAATATGTGTTTACTTGTGGATTAGGTAAGTGGGATAATGAGTCTGCTGCATTCTAGTTCGTAATTGCTTTCCTTGGCACTACAGAAATTTTTATTCCTGCAATTGCAAGTCCCCAGCATGCAATCCTGTCTGAGGGGCTCGGTTTTTTTAGAATTGACTTGACTGCAGTATGATCCGTTTCTACAGTAACTTCCTGCTGGTACAGATACAGTCAAAAGTATTTAATGAATGTAATGACTGCCAGTGCCTCAAGGTCTGTCACTGCATAGTTTTTCTCAGCAGGTTTTGGTGTGCGGCTGGCGTATGTTATTAAATGTTCTTTTCCATCTGTATGTATTTGGGATAGAATGGCTGCAATTCCTATATAAGAAGTGTCAGTTTGTAATATAAATGGCTTGAAAAAATCAGGATGGGCTAGGATTGGAGATTCAATCAATTTTTCTATCAGATTTCAAAAAAATTTTCCTGTTCATCCTTCCAAGCAAATGTTTTATCTTTTCTGAGTAAACAAGTTAGGGCCTCAGCAATTTTTGAACAATTTCCGATAAATTTCCTATAATAAGGAATAATGCTTAAGAAGGATTTCATTTCTTTGACATTTGTGGGTCTGGGCAACATTTTAACGGCCTCAATTTTCATCGGGTCCAGTAAAATTTCTTGTTCCGAAATTACATATCCTAGATACAATCTTTCCTTGTAAGCAAATTTACATTTAGATAATTTTAATTTCATGTTTGTACCATTTAATCTCTCAAGTGAATTTCAAGTCTTTTAAGCATTTCTTCATAAGTTGGTGCAAAAATTAAAACATCGTCAAAGGAAACAGGGCAAATGTTCCACTGTAGTCCTGAAAGAAAAAATGTCCATTAATCTTGAAAAAGACAGTGCGCATTATAAAGGCCAAAAAGTAAATTATTGATTTTATATAGACCTATTGGTGTATTGAACTTCGTTTTCTCTTGATCAATTTCCTCAATGGGTGTGCTGTAATATGCGTTTGATTGATCTAAAGTGGTGAAATATTTCATACCATTCAGGGCGTCTAGTATATTGTCAATTCTAGATAATGGATACATGTTTTTCTGTCATATATTATTTATTCCCCTGAAGTCTAAACACATTTGGTGTTTTCCGTTCTTTTTCCGCACTAAAAACGAAATTTTTGGACCAAGGCAAAATACTGGGCCAAATTATATTTTTTGCTTTGAGCGCTTTTACTTCCTCTATAATAATTTTTTCTCCACAGATGAAGTGTGGTAGAGATGTTTATGAATAGGCAAACTTGTTCCTGCGTCTATTATGTGTTTAATCAACTCTGTATTTCCAGAGTCCTTGTCATCAGTAGCATACAGACATTGTTATTTGGAGAGTAGTTTTATTATCTCAGTCTGCTCACTTTTGCTTAGCGAGGGTGAAATGTCTGCAGTTTTTTTCTACCCATTGTACAAATTGGTTTATATTGTCATTACTTACAACAGTACTCATTGTTTTATTTTCATTATCCTGCATTTTATTTGCTGTATTTTTGAAATGCGTATTTTTTGTACCTAAAAGCATTTTGGCATGTAGCTTGACCTCATTTGCGTTAGGATTTAAGATTTGTATGGGCATTACTCGATTCTCTAGCACTGTATTAATAGAGTGTGCATAGTAAATTCCCTCATCATTTTGGCTGTCTTGGGAGCAAAAACGATTTGTATCCCAGGTCGATAATCATCCTGTACTCTAGCCACTATTATCTTAATTGATCAAGGCGAAATAATCTTGTTGGTGTCTAGAATTGTTGTACTCCTTGTTTGTGGTGCGCAATAGGTGAGTTCTTGGTAGGGCATCAAAATATCTCAAAACCTTATTGTTCATTTTTCCAGATTTAAATTAATGTTTTTGAATCTGGAGATACATCTGTGCCTATCAATAATTCTGCTGCATAGCCTTTTTAGATATTAACTAAAATCGTTTCATCCACATCATGAACTAAAACAGTGATTATTGCTGACCCCAAAATTTCGATTTCTCCACCATTGACTGCAATTGGGTGAACCAAACTTTTGTGTACTTGCAAGTTTTGTAGTTTCTCAGCAATTTACTATCAAGAAGGAAGTAAACTGCACCTGTGTCTTTCATTGCTGATACTATTATTTTGTCACTTATTATTACGTCAAGTTGTAATGTATATATTTGTATTTTATTTGCCATAGCCACTGTTGCTATGCTGATTGAGAATTTTTCGGGCATACCGGGAGTCCTTGTCCAAGTACTTTTCGTCAATCTGGCTTGAATGGCCTTATTTGCTGTGGTTTCATCATACATCTTAATGCTTCGCCTAATCCACTGATGGTAGATGTGGAAATATGGGGAGATGTATTAATTATTGATGGACGGCTTCTACTTATACACAAATAAGCAAAGTAGGCAATGATGGCAAAAATTAGCACATCATTAGAAGATTTATTAGCAATTGCACTGGACGGACCCTTCAGTAAAGAATTGAAATTAGCAGAAAAACTGTTTTGACCTACAGTAATCAGTTTTTGTTGCAGTTTTGGCACTTTGGACAGCGGTTTTGACCCCCATCCCTGCTTCTATTGAAGTTTCTTGAATCGCACCAGGATTAAGTGACATTTGAGCTGAATAATCTGAAATTCAATGCAATGTCTTTTCTAACTTTTTGATTTAATAGAGGTTATTTCGGAAAAGCCCAAAAGTAGGTTCTCCTGCTGATAAGTGATCATGAAAATTACTGGGCTATTTAACTGAAAAAGACTGAAATTTCTTTTTCAGTTTGATTCCAATAGTACATCCGTAACATGAATTAAACCATGTTCTGTGGCCCATTTATTTTTAAATCGAAAAACTGCAATTTTTCTATGTAAGCAATTTACCATCTCCAAAAAATGCACCAAGTCTTTGCTACCAGGAAGGGCAAACATATATTCCCATTGTACTCTACAGATAAGTACTTATAGCAAATGTAATTTATCTTATGATCAAAATGAATTTTGGTCACATTGATTTTTTGACAGCCTCAAATAGTTAGGGCATCTTTGGTGAATTCAGCAATCAAATTATCTATCTGGAAAACGCTCGGGCCTCTATTATAGGGTCTAGATATAAAAGTTGCCAAATTATGTCTAAAATTCATTGAAGTTGATGGCAAAGTTTTTAGCCAAATTCTCTGAAAACCCGAAACTTCTTCTTCGAGAATTCGGATCCCGTGATAATTTAGTTTTAAATTTACAGAGTCAAGATCTTGTTTTTCGATTTTAATAAGTTTTGGCGCATCTAATTTATGATTAGAAAAACGCCAAGTTTGCGGCTGGAGTCAAATCCTACAACAACTCCCTGCTCTGAGATAAATGTGTTCTGTATATTGGGACATTTTTTGTACTTTTCCTTTATCAAAAAGGCCGCCTTCACATAGGTGGGCAGCACCAAAATTCTGGGGCAGGAGATAAAAAAATTTCAAGAGGTCAAAAAATTGTCTTAAAAGTGGTTGTATGGCGGAATAAACACCATGGTGACTGAGTTTTTATTTCCGATAAGGACCAAATAAAAAACGAGACTTATAAATACCTGACTGATCATTTGAGTGTCAACACAGAGAGTTTTATGACTGAAGATTGTTTTGTACATTTCTTCCAATCTTTTTATCTTGAGCAATTTGTCTGATTTCTGATTAATTTTTAAATTCTGTGATTTGATTTTACAGAAATAAGCAAGAGGCAAACAAAGATTTATTAACACAGATATATAAAGCTGCATGCACACTTCTACAATTACAAGATACAATTAACACAACAGCGTGTACAAGACGTTTATTTTCTGATTATGAACAAAAATATGGGAAGTGGTCACACCAATCCCTAAAATTAATTTCAAAAGGCCTCACTTTTGATCGAAAACGCTTATTTTTTGACCAGTTCTTTTGAGCTAAGCGTGACAACTGTTTAATGTGATTGAAAATCTTGTAAAATGATTCAATGTGTCAAAATAATTTTTGAATATGTGTATATACACATGAATAATACAACAGACATTCAAAAAATAGATTATACGGAATAGGGTCTTTGTATTGGATATATATATATTGATATATTAAGTTAATAGCAGAAAAAGAATAATTTAAGCAAACATTCTTACCTGAATAGCACTAGGAAGGCACGTACAATGGGCCAACTTCTGCTTCCGGCAAAGCAGGTGATGACGTTTCCATTGTGGGAGTGGTTGGCGGTAAGTGAGGCTTGTTCAGCAAATGGCTGGGCTTGCTCATCTGCAAACCTGGACAATGAACCAAACATTGCTTGCAAACGGCGCGATGGCTAGGGCGGCAATTGTGTTTGGAGCGAGTACAATGGTGAGGCCTACAACAAAATGACGGTTGTCTTGACACTGGAACAATCTTGTTTGAATCAGTCTCCAAATAGTTCCGTTCATTCATGGTGCATCCCCTCAAATGGGCAACAAAGGGGACCAACCACCCCTGTTGTTACCAATAAATTTCATTCTGCGCTTGCCACTCAGCATAATGGCGCTCCAGATTGGCCGCCTCAAGTGTGGCGTAGTCTGTGTTGGACTCAAACTCATTGTCTGACAACGAGAGCAGTGCCTTGTCATTTGACTCTTGTTGCTCAAAGAGAAACAAAATGTCTTCGAGAGTCACATTGGCACAAAAATTGGGTGGTAGGTCAAAACCTCCAGCCATTCCAAATGGGCATAGGTCTGCATTTGAAACAAAATTTAAATTAATTCGCCCAAAACTAGGAGCTTTAGAGAGCAGTCCCTCATCTTCAATGTCTAAAAGTTCGAACCTTTCAGATTCCCAAAATTCTTGATTTTTGCTCAGAATATTATTATTCGTTGATCTCCTCAAATTATTCAAAAACTGAACTTTTCTTTTCATTTCTATTTATTATAGGGGTTTGAGAGTGAGGCCCAGGACTCCTGACTTCCGACCTTTGTCCTCTGAAAGCTTGACTATTTTGGCGGTCCATAGGTCCACTCCTATTTACATTTCTGCAAAAATTACCAAAGTAGTATGTAGGAGGGGATGCAAGCACTTTTTGGGTGTCTGCTCTATGCTTAACCATTAGAGGCCTTCCTACGTGGGGCAGTCTCAGGCACACATGGATGTAAGGGGTATGCACCCCTCTACCCATAAGTTGAAATACCCCCCCTCCAGAATTCAAATTTTGAAATTTTTTGTTGCTTTTTTAGCAATTTTTCGATGCCATTGGATAGTGCTCAATGAGAAACGTCAAAAAATGGTGCTTTTTTTGCCATAGTTCCACTTTTAAGACCATTTTTTGTCCTTTGAAAATTTTTTCATCCCCCAGAATTTTGGTGCTGCCCACCTATGGTCTTGGGTGTCCGCCTTTGGCTACCCCCACGAAAAGAAAAAAAGTGTAGGATAGTGAGAACTGAACCGCAAACAAAGCAAATTACAGTCCGACAAATAAGCACATGCATGATTGCAGGGATGTAACCAGAGGGGGTCAGTGGGGTCTTTTGACCCCCTAAATTGGAATCGTCACAAAAAAATTCTAAGGGAGGAGTAAAGGAAAATATGCCATCTTCAAGTTGAATGTCATTTTTTTACCATTTGAGACCCCGCCCAAAACAGTTCAGACACCCCCAAAATAACATCCTGGTTACGTCCCTGTGATTGGACTTGTTTCTAAAAGTTAGAGTAATTTATAAGGCAGATGAGTCTGACTAAGTCATTCTAAAATGTTATCTTACAATAGTTTTTCCAAACTCAAAAGGTACAGGTAGGTTTTGATCTATTTTAATGTTTTTTTCCATCATATTAAATGATTTTTTGAGCATAGGAATAAAGTGCGGGCTAATATATGAGTGATTTATGATGTTCATGTACTTTCCTTCAATATTTACAACTTGTAGAAGTGGCGCGAAAACATTTCCAACAATTTGTGGTTCAACAATATCACAATATATGTAAAAATCATGCATTCCACCCAACATATTGGGGACATGGTGCACAGCTACAGTTTACTCTTGCACCACAGTGTAATTTATATTATCGAGCTGACTTTCCAGAAATCCCATCATATATAGTAAATGCTAGGTTAATTTTGAGCTTTGGATATATTTAGTATTAATTATTAAGTGACAAAACTTATTATTTTCATCATACTGTATGTCAATGTATTGCATGTATAGTATCTCTTGAATTGCATAGACATATTTTCAAAGTACGCATGGTCCATCCCTTTGAAATCTAAAAGTATAAAAGATGTTCTGACCGCTTTTTGAAGCATTTTGCATTCATCAAATTGAAAACCATACCAGCTGCAAACAGACGCAGGGACCAAATTTACAAACAAAAAATTTAAAAAATTTCCTAAATCTGAATCTATCAATTTTTTTCACAACTAAAAGCAAAATCAAAGCTAGCGTAGTTGAAAGTTTTAATTGCATGCTTAAAGAACGTATGTGGCGGTACTTCACCAAGAGCAATTCATATAAATTTATTGACAAATTACCCGACTAAAGTATAATCACTCCAAGCATCGCACAATATGTACCTCACTAGCTAATTTGTCACCTTCCACTAGCCTTTTATGTTTCAGGTAAATTTTTGTGTTAGATTTTTGGTGGATTTTATTATTTTTGGAAAATAAACACTACAGAAACACAATAGCTAGCAATGATAAAATAGATTTACCTTACACAAAATCGCAGAGACAACTACAGGATCGCATTTGACTCTCTTCACAATGTAAATGCACAGTCAGATACATATGTCATTCTAGCACAAGAAATGATGAATAAATTCGTTCAACAGAATTAAGTAAGAGAAAACCAATCGAATATGATATTGTAAGGAAATGTTTGGACAATTCTATCCAACCATTCAAATACAAGTATGGTAAGGAAAGTTTGGACAATTCTATCTCTTTCATTAACTATTCATATCTTTAGTTGGAGGGAGGGTTTCATTCTTGCTTCTGATTGGTTAAATTTATCATTTTAGTTTTAAAATGAAATTTAATCTTTAACCATTAGGATACTTTAAGGCTAGGAAGTATACGGTAGGTTTATGGTAGCATTATTGCATATGTTGCTATGAGGGGAAAAGTTGACAAATGCTGTCTTTAGGGTTTTGAAAGATTAATGTTTGTCTGCATTGAATAGTAAAAGTTGTTGTTGATAGTTTGGCCTTCGCTCAAAGTGTTGAAAGAGAAAACTATTAACAATATTGGGAGATCAAAAGCTTCTTGGTTAATGCTTTTTGTATTCCTTCAGCTACCTTTATCACATTATAGGTATGAAGTAGTTAAGCTGTGAGAATAAGTTTTAGTGTCATTTTGACTAATGTTTTGCGTCATTTGGGAAACTTTAGGTCAGGATGGCAATTAATTTTATGTCGCAATTTCGAATTTAGAAAACTGGCACAAGATGGCACGATAAAAGCAAACCAAATTCTTAAGCATATGAAAAGTAAATACTTGACCAAAAGTATAGACTATAATGAGACACAGCAAAACTTCGAGCTACAGTATGCTATTAACTTGCTACAATACTAGGAAATATAAAAAACAATCAAGCATTATGTGAAAAATTTAAAAAATTCACGCTTCTGTGACACGCCCTTTCTTCCATAATTAAAACGTCCTTGTTTGAAGTAAGTTTGTTTGCATGCTGGCGTAAATTGTAAGTATGCGGCGGCGCTTCTTTGGTTTTCTTCTTTCCACTATCATTTTTATCAGTCCTTGTCTCTTCTTTCTTTTTCTCAAATTCACTCATTGTTTCATGCTTTATTTCTTCCAATTCTTTTCGATTCTTCTTTCCACTATCATTTTTATCAGTCCTTGTCTCTTCTTTCTTTTTCTCAAATTCACTCATTGTTTCATGCTTTATTTCTTCCAATTCTTTTCGATTTTTGTATTTTTTGTGCAATTTGCATGCACAGTCTGAGTTAAACCTCTCCCCATATTCAATACAAGATTTGGATAATTTACTTGTCGAATTTTGAAAGGGCCAATATAAATAGATTGTAACTTATTCAAAATCCCTTTTTTAAAGTTTCATGCTCTAATAAAACTAGATTCTTTAGTTGCAAATCAGTTTCAGATGCCTTTACATCATAAAATTTATGATATTTTTCCTGGGAAAGTTCTATTTGCTTTTGAATTCGATTCAAAGCTTCAGAGAAATGACATTTTATTTCTTGATCATAAGTCTCCATATCAATTAAGTAAAATGGTCTTTCATAGGATGAAGCAGAATCAATTGAGTCTATGTGTTCTACCAAACACTAATTCATAGGGAGTATGCGGAGTAGATTAATTTTTATGGACATTACATGCAAAAACGGCATATGGAACATGTTTGTCCTAATTAAGAGGGTTTGTTGCAGAATGAATATGTATTCTTGTACTTAAAGTTTGATTAGCACATTCAACTTCTTCAATTGCGATTGGGTGATAAGCAGTCAAATAAATGTTATGAGTATTAAAAATTTTTGTTACTTCTTTTATTAGCTGTGAAGTAAAATCGCTACCACAATCAGATTGTAAGATTCTGGGGGCTCCATGATGACAAATTATTTGCGTCACAAATAGTTCTGCAATAGTATGAGCTGTTATATTATTAGTAGCAAAAGCTTCAATGTATTTTGTGAAATAGTCTATAAAAACTACTACAAATCTATTCACATTTTTGGTCATGTTTATGGGACCACACCTGGGCGTGGGGGTTTGGGGGGTATGCACCCCTCCAGAAACCAAAATACCCCCCAGAAATCAAAATACCCCCCTCCCAAAATTCAATTTTTGAAAATTTTTTCCGTTTTTTTCGCAATTTTTTGATGCCAATGGATAGTGCTTGATGAGAAACGTCGAAAAATGGTGTTTTTATCGCCATACCACCATTTTTAAGGCCATTTTTCGACCTTCAAAAAAATCTTGCACCCCCCCCCCAGAATTTTCTTGCTGCCCACGTATGTATGGGACCCATGCAATTGACTACAATTCTCTCAAACGGTCCATTGCATGCAATCGGTTTAAGTTTCACTACTATTTTTCTTTGAATTGCTTTATTCCTTTGGCATTTATCACATGTACTGCAATAATTATTCATGTCTTTATTCATAGTATTCCAAAAATATTTCTGACTAATAAGTTGAATGATTTTTCGAGGTCCAAAATGACCTGCAAATTCGTCATCATGATGAGTAAAAATGATCAAAGGCTGCAAACTTTTAGGTATCACTAACAGTTTTTGATCATTTTCTTCAATTTTGTAAAGTATTTTATTATCTAGCAATTATTTCCCACCTTTTTCTAAGGCATTTTCCTGAATGTGGGATAGTTCATCATCTTCATTTTGTAAGACATTTATGTCTAATGAAGTTTTTTCTAGACTTTCTGAAATGGGGCGTACTAGACTTTCTTGGATTGGATTACATTTCCAGTTTTTTTCAATTAGTTCATTTTCATCAATGTCAAAAGAACAGCTTTTCTCGAATTCGGGAGACAAGAAAGACTATTAGCATTTTGATTCTTAATCCCTTTTCTAAACTCAACTAAAATTTTGATTCCAGCAAGAGCTAATCCCCATCTAGTGATTCTAGAAGAAGGATTTTTTTTTCAAAATGGACTTTCCAGCAGTGTGATCAGTCTCTACCATTATTTCTTGTTGATACAAATAAGGTCAAAAAATACTTAATTAATTTGACTACTGCCGAAGTTTTATATTTCTGTGATCGGGTAATTCTTTTCAGCCAGTTTTAGAGAACAACTTGCATAAGCTATTGGTTGTTCTATTCCCTCCTCTTTTATTTGGGAAAGAACTGCTCCTATTCCTTGATAAGAGGCGTCTGTCTGAAGGATAAAGGGTTTTTGAAAGTCAGGATGGCTTGAAATTGGGGGATTTATCAATTTTTTCTCAAGTAATTAAATAGCTTGCTCTTGTTCTTCTTCCCAGATAAATTTAGAAAGTTTCCCAAGTTGTTTATTCATAGGTTCTGCGATTTTAGAGCAGTTTTGAATAAACTTTCGATAATAAGAAATTAACCCAAGAAAGGATTTAATATTTTTTACATTTTCAGGCCTAGGCATTTCTTTTCATCAGGAAGTATTCCTTGAGCAGATATTCTGTATCCTAGGTAATTTGCTTCTTCATAACTAAATTTGCATTTAGAAAGACATAATTTCATACATCCATTATTCAATTTATCCAAAACGATTTCAAGTCTTTCTAATATTTGTACAAATTCTCTTGCAAAGATTAGAATATCATCTAGACAAACTAGACAAATTGACCATTGTAAGCCTGATAACACAATATAATGAAAAAAGCTATGTTGGTATTTTCTTTGATCCACAGCAGATTTTTTGGTTCTGTTTTCAATAAATGTGGTTCTGCTTTCAATAAATGTGTGTCAGCTCTTTGGACGTCAGCTGTACTTTCCACATGCATACTCACTGTACCTAATTATGTACCTTCACACATTTTTACTTTGTATTTATTAGGGTTAAGGACTTGGATAGGAATATTTTGGTTTCTGGTAGTGCATAACAAATTTGCAATATATACTGTGTCTTTACTATTAATGTTTTTAGGTTTGAAACAACTGTTTCGTTTTTAGGATGAAGAACTGATGTTCTTGCCTTGACTAATATTATACTGTGCGCTAGGATAAGTACGTTCTCAGCTAAAATTGCTGTATTGCGCATTTCTGCCAGTTTAAGAGTCATTCCAAGGCATGAAATAAGCTTTTCTTTAAATTTTACCCTAGAGTTTTGCCAATTGAAGTGCACATTATTGAAGCGAGATAAAAAGTTTGAACCTGGAACTAACTGTGCAGAGCAATTTTCTTGGATGTTAACCACTATTTTTTCAAAAATATCTTGGCGTTTGACAGTTATCAAGGCTGAACCAAGGATTGGGATAATTTGTCCATTTGCAGCTAAGGGACGCACTATAGTCTCATGAATTTTAAGTTGAGATTTGATTGAATTAGCAACCACAAGGTCTAAAGCGTCTTGTATTAATTCATGATTCAGTAAAGAACTTTGAAGAAGTTCTATAGAAGTTCTATAGAAGTTTGATGAAGAACTTCAAAGAAGTTCTATAGAAGTTCTATGGAAGAATTCTAAAACTTCAAAGAAGTTCTATAGAAGTTTGATAAAGAACTTCGAAGAAGTTCTATAGAAGATCGATAAGAACTTTGAAGAAGTTCGATAAAGAACTTTGAAGAAGTTCTATAGAAGTTTGATAAATAACTTTGATCGAAGTTCTATAGAAGACCGTCGGACTTCGATAAGACGCTAATTGAAGTTCAATAAATTTTAATAGAACTTCGATAGAATGCACATCGAAGTTCATCTAACTTTGAGACAAAGTGCTGCAAATCTTTAATAGAACTTCGATGTTGTGCAAATCAAAGTTTGGCCTAAGTTTGACAAACCTTTTATAGCACTTCGATAGTGAGAAAATTGAAGTTCGACAGATCTTTAATAGAACTTCAACAAACATACAAGTCGAAATTCTAAGAGACCAAAAAATGAGGTCATAGAACTTTGAGTTAGCAAATAGCATGGGTCATTTAAATTTTAATATGTACCTTAGTACCTATACATATGTAGCTCCTAATACATGCTTCCTTGTTGAATAATAACCTTGAATTGTATTGATTTTTGGTATCCCATTTCTGAGTCATGTGAAACATTCTATAATTAATGCTTACGCTTAGATAATTTTTGCTCATCTTTATTGGCGATAGCATGACCTTGCACTCATCTGTTTAGTGACCCAAAGATGTTTTTCTATACGCACCTTTAAAACGTTCTCGCTAGAAAAAGATCTACGACTTGACTTGATTGACATTTGGAAATCCAGAAAGATGTTTAATTGCAAGAAATGGAATAAGGCAAAGCTTTTTTTGCAAGCATAAATTGATAAAATCAAAGCTCATGCTTATGTTTTATCGAGGATTTTTAATCTGAAATTTAATTTTGTCATTTTTAACCAAACTTTACAGCTATAAACAAAGCAGCACAATTGCGATTTGAATTCTAAAATTAGATGAGCGATATTTTTCCAATTTATAATGCTGGTTCGAATGAAGGAGCTCTTTTCTAATATTTAGTCTTAGCTTAACTTTATGATCCCTCAAAAAATGTTTTAAGTTCGAAAACTTCAATTTTAAAGTTTTACGGCAATTTTAATTTAAAAAAATTGTTTTTGCACAGCATATTATATTTAAAAAATGTAATAACTTTGAAATTAGTATTGAAATTTAGATTTTGAATGCCTTTTAAAATATTAACAATTTTTTAAATGAAAATGAAAAAAAAACAACTGTGTGGTATAGTCGGTTTGATGCAAGTTTGGTCGTTTTAAAACTATTTTGGCACTGGCAGATTGCGATTATAGCATTTACCTGATCTGATGTATAATTATTGTGAACCTCGGCTTAGTGTCGATTAAAATTCTTAGAATTTATGCACAAAGTTATTAGTGAAACAGATTAGGTACCTACATAGTTTACGAAGCTGACATGTGTTATGCAGTAAGAAATATGCATAGGTATAGATAATTAATGAGCACAGCTTTTTAGCACATTAAGTAATATGTAATTCGGCTCTTTACTGTGTGTATGTGACGCTTAAAGCAGCATGTAGGGAGCGCACATTATGCTATATATCATTCCCAGTGCTCAACGTCGTTCCTGCCCAATAATGGGGTTGAGGTTGGCTGCTTTGACAGAAATCTTTCCTACTACTGTAGTTCCACATATTTCAGGACGAGGTCAACATCACAAACCTACATACGTGTACGGGTATATGTATGTACTCCATGCAGGAGTGCGTATGTACGCACTCCGTGCAGGCAGGCCGCTAATAAGGCATAAATTGTTTCATCATAAGTGGAGAAAAAATCTGTTTTTCTTCCTCATAACGTAGTATGGTGGCAGGGCCTAAAGGTAAAGTCTACAAAACGGAGTTCCAGAATGAAATTTGGAAACTTTATTCAGGTAGCCAATTTTAATTAGTTGACTGAATTAGAAAAAGGATGGGTATACAATATGCAAGATAATCAAAAACGAGATGGAAAAATCGAATTTTTATTTCATTGTTTTGTGAACTAAGCGAAATTAAATTGAAATAAAAGAAAGTCAGCACTCAAGAAAATGTAGGCTGAAAATTTTTTGATATACATAGGTGCCTGATTTTCGGTTTTTTGACAAATGTCCTCAATTTAAAAACATCTTTAGAATAAATATGTCTTTACAGAATAATTATGTTGAGTTTTTTACAATCAAATTCAATTAACAAACCATTTTCACTGTTTTAACATGTGTTTTGAACCTTTAATGGTTTGCTTTATGATTTTTGTAGTCTTATCAATTGGTAAAAATTGTTCAATTGAACACATTACGTCGACATGGATGCATTAAATGAATGAGGACATCGGCTAATTGGCCTGACTATGAATACAAATGCCCATGAAAAATCGATTCTTGCCTTTCATATGAAAATTTTCACCTGCGCGTAAGTCGGACATACTGTGTGTTCTATCCATTTGACCATCAGTATAGCATCTTGCCTTGAATAAGCATAGCCTACACATGCCACAATGACATGTCCAATGACCCCTGCCCTATCGTGATGTCCTTTCTACTCGCCATTGTTTGAGTCAACTCATAAATCAACTCAAGCGCACGTTCATGATTTGCTATACAGTGTAATACGAGCGAACAAGATGTCGCCATACCTGGGCATGGTGGGTTTTGGGGTATGCGTATGCACCCCCAGAAACCAAATCTGGGGGTGCACGGTATGTGGCCACCTCCAGAATTCAATTTTTGAAAATTTTTTTCCGTTTTTTCCCGCAATTTTTTTGTGATCAATGGATAGTGCTTGATGAGAAACGTGTTTTTTTGTCATAACACCATACCTGGGCTTGGGGCGTTGGGTAGGGAAGGGGGTATGCATGCACTCCCCCAAAAACCAAAGTACCTCCAGAATTCAATTTTTGAATTTTTGTTGTTGTTTTTTTCCGCTATTTTGTGATACCAAAAGACAGTGCTTGATGAGAAACGTTGAAAAATGGTGTTTTTTTGCAATATCATGCACCCCCCAGATTTTAAGACCTTTGAAAAAATCTTGCACCCCCCCCCAGAACTTTGTTGCCGCCCATACCTGGGAGTGGAGGGGGATTTGGGAGGTATGCACCCTTGAGAAACCAAAACACCTCCGAATTCGATTTTTGAAATTTTTTTTGTCTTTTTCACAAGTTTTTGATGTTAATGGATAGTTCCCGATTAGAAATGTTGAAAAATTGTTTTTTTCCGCCATATCACTATTTTCAAGGCCATTTTTTGACCTTTGAAAAAATCTTGCAACCCACCCCCTCCCAGGACTTTGGTGGCGCCCACCTATCCTGGTCGCCACGCCACACAACGAAAAATAAAGTTAATATGGACATCTAAGCATTTTCAATCAGATGCAAGAGCTTCAAAACGCGATTGTGATCTAGAATTTATAATTCCAACCACACATTTAAAAATTGATTTTAATTTGATATCAGAAGTCCAGACTTAACACTAATGAACTAAATACTTAAGCTAGCTTTTAAGAACAATATTTTTCCAAATTTTACGCGTCTAACATTAAAATTTCAATATGAAGTTTAGAGTTATTACGTTTTTGTTAATATAATATACGTTGAGAAACAATTTTTTAAAATTGAAATTTTTGTGAAATTTCGAAATTTTTTGAACTTAAAACATTTTTTGAGAGATCATAAAATTAAGCTAAGACTAAATATTAGGAAATAGCTCCTTCATTTGAACAAGCGTTATAAATTGGAAAAATATCGCTCATCTAATTTTGGAATTTAAAACGCAATTGTGCTGCTTTGTTTATACCTGTAAAGCTTGGTTGAAAATGACAAAATTAAATTCCAGATTAATAAATCCTCGATTAAACATAAGCGTGAGCTTTGAGTTTATCGATTTATGCTTGCAAAAAAGATTTGCCTTATTCCATTTCTTGCAATTAAACATCTTTCTGGATTTCCAAATGTCAATCAAGTCAAGTCGTAGATCTTTTTCTAGCGAGAACGTTTTGAAGGTGCGTATAGAAAAACGTTTTTGGGTCGCTAAACAGATGAGTGCAAGGCCACGCTATCGCCATTAGATGAGCATAAATTATGTAGGCGCATGCATTAATTATAGAATGTTTCACATGACTCGGAAATGGGATACCGAAAATCAATACAATTCAAGGTTATTATCACACCTGGGAGTAGGGGGGTTTGGGGGTATGCAACCCCCAGAAACCAAAATACCCCCCCCCAGAAATCAAAATACCCCCCCAGAATTCAATTTTTGAAAAATTTTTTTCGTTTTTTCTCAATTTTTTGATGCCAATGGATAGTGCTTGATGAGAAACGACAAAAAATGGTGTTCTTATTGCCCTACCACCATTTTTAAGGCCATTTTTTGACTTTCGAAAAATCTTGCAGCCCCCCCCGAGAATTTTTTTGCTGCCCACGTATGGTTATTATTCAACAAGGAAGCATGTATTAGGAGCTAAGTATAGGTACTAAGGCAACTTTTAAAATTTAAATGACCCTTGCTATTTGCTCACTCAAAGTTCTATGACCTCATTTTTTGGTCTCTTAGAACTTCGACTTGAAGTTCTATAAAAGATCTGTCGAACTTCGATTTTCTCACTATCGATGTTCTATAAAAGGTTTGTCGAACTTCGATTTGCACAACAT
Source organism: Mermis nigrescens (assembly GCA_036768485.1). Taxonomy (NCBI): domain Eukaryota; kingdom Metazoa; phylum Nematoda; class Enoplea; order Mermithida; family Mermithidae; genus Mermis; species Mermis nigrescens. The sequence goes on from JAVLUZ010000154.1 coordinate 17,150,348, forward strand.
CGAAGTTCTACTGTAGATTTGCATCACTTTGTCTCAAAGTTAGATGAACTTTGATGTGCATTCTATCGAAGTTCTATTAAAAATTTATCGAACTTCGATTCGTGTTATTGAAGTTCGACAGTCTTCTATAGAACTTCGATTAAAGTTATTTATCGAACTTCTATAGAACTTCTTCAAAGTTCTTTATCAAACTTATATAGAACTTCTTTGAAGTTCTTTATTGAATGTCTATAGAAGTTCTTCGAAGTTTGACAGTCTTCCAAAAAACTTCTATAGAACTTCTCTTGAAGTTCTTTATCGAACTTCTATAGAACTTCTTCGAAGTTCTTAATCGAACTTCTATAGAACTTCTTCAAAGTTCTTTATCGAATGTCTATAGAAATTCTTCGAAGTTCGACAGTCTTCCATAAAACTTCTTTGAAGTTCTTTATCGAACTTCTATAGAACTTCTTTATCGAACTTCAATAGAAACTTCTTTGAAGTTCTTTACTGAACCATGAATTAATACAAGACGCCTAATAGAGAATAAATTGTGCTAGTATCAATCAAAGCCGATATTTCAATCCGATTTTTGATTATGACGTTAATATATGGAGTTTTCTTACGTGTATTTTGAATTATTGCGATAAGTATGTGAGATTGATCTAAACTTTTGTTGTTACTCATCTTTATCCACTTTACAGTGTTCTTTGGCTTTGGAATTAATTCAGAATTCAAAGTTCTCAGCTTTTTAGGTTTTAGAAATTGAACTAGACAATTTGGGGATTTTCTTAAAATGCTATTTTATGAGATAGTTGGGAGTTGCGAAATATAAACAACAGAATGTCTTTGTGTGATGTATAAATAGGTAAAATATCCAAAAATCAATATAACAAGGGCTATGAGCATACGTGGGCAGCACAAAAATTCTGGGATGGGGGGTGCAAGATATTTTGAAGGTCAAAAATCGCCTTAAAAATGGTGGTATGGCGATAAAAACAACATTTTTCGACGTTTCTCATCACGCACTATCCATTGGCATCAAAAAATTGCGAAAAAAATGACAAAAATTTTCAAAAATTGAATTCTGGGAGGGGGGGGGGGGGTATTTTGATTTCTGGGGGGGGGTATTTTCTTGATTCCATTTCCCATGCCTGCTAATGTTTCATAGATAGCATTTGGTTCCAAAGACCTGTGTGATGTCTAATCAACAAGTTTATTCATAGTTTTCGCAATATGTTCCGTTTTATATAGTTAATTCTTGAAAAGTCCGAAATTGGGTTGACCTAAGGTCACTTGGTTGTGGAAAACTGCTGGAGTATTGAATTGGAAGAAGGAAGTATTTTGTTTCCAATTTAGTTCAGAGGGTAAATCAACAATGTGATTGACTCTTAAATTTGTGGCCCAAAATTTTCCATAATCAAATATTTCAACCTTTTTATGTAGGCAATCTATGGTTTCAGAAAAATGATCTCAATCAATGCTAGACAGGAGAACAAACCAGATCTTCTCTTTAAACAACATGGGCAAATATTTGTAACGAGTCTGATTCACTTTATAGTCTGTATAAATTTTTGTTATGTTAACTTTTCTGCATTCCCAAATGGTCAATGCTTCACCAGTGAAATCCGCTACAATATGGGTCTGCTGAAAAAAAACTCAAGCGTCTAATATGGCATCAATGTATAAGAGTTGCCAAATAATATCTAGATGGCGTCGAAGTTGTTGGCTAAGTTCAAGCTTAATTTGACAAAAATGTTCTATTTCATTTTTAAGCAAACAGAGTTCCTAATAATTTAATTTCAAATATATGGGGTCATAATCAGGAATAGCTAATTTTTTGCTATTATTTTGTTTCAAATCAAATTTTGGATGAAGCCCATTAATTTGAATAACAATTCCTTGTTCTGGCAAAAATGCATTTTGAATTTCAAGGCATTTACTAAAACGCTGTTGCATAACAAAAGCTGCCTGTAAATCATCAACAACCATGTAAGGAGTACTTATAAGTGCAGGGTAAATTCCTTTCTTTACAAACGGACAGACTTCTTTAAAATTAGTACTGTTCCATAAAATTATACTTTGGTGTGTTGTACATTTTCCACAAATAGGACAACAAGGACTTATGTCTCCTAAATCACTAGTCACAGTATCCCCTTCCCAACTGGCAATCTGTCCTTCTACAACTATAAAATTCGACACAGAGTGACATATGTCCTCACAGCACCAGTGAAAACCTATGTCAAGGGATAAATTAGTGGTCCAAAAGCTCAGTCGTCTTTGCCTCGCGATCAACAGGATTGCCGAACTTGAACTTTTTGCTTTTCTGCTTGATTTTAGCTGTGCCAGGATCAACGTACCAACCGCCAGCTGTGCATTAAACTTTTTTACCTTACTCGTTTTAAGTTTTTCCGTAATTTTTTCTCTTATTGTAATTACTAGTTACTTTTCTGCAGCCACAAACAATTTTTTCTCTCCATTTTAGGATTTTAGGACATTTTTCTAAGATTCTTTTTACATAGCTTTATTATTCATTATTTCCATGTATATTTTTATTACAATGTATATTTTTCTGATTTTTCCAAAACATATTTTTTAATTCATTTTATTTGTCTGTCTTCTATACATTTATTGTCCTTGTCCATATGTGTTCTCAATTTGTCCATAATTTGATCCATTTGTTTTGTACTCAATACTAATTAAGCCGAAGGATCCGCCCTCCTGTCATAAATTATTTTTCATTCAAAATTCTCTGGGTCCCGGGCAATCAGTCAGTCCGTACGTTGCACAAAACCATGTTGTCAACGCGTCAGTGACACATCGTATTTTGTGTCCCTGCTGCTCAATTATTTTACATAGCCGTACGTCATCTTGTACATTTTCATGCATACGTTTTGTGCACAAAAATGTGTTGGCATCCTGCTTTGATCTGCCGACACAAATCTATAATTGCCCGACTCCACGCCGTGGCCGCTTTTGCGCAAAAAGCTTTGCGCACAAACTTTGTTGCGCGTGAAAATTTGCACTGTGTGCAAATTTTTCTCGATACCAGGGGAGTGTAGAGATCGCTCTGCATGCCATTTTTGCCGTGTTGGTTCAAGGCGAAATTCCATTTGTTTTGCACTACGTTATACCTATGAATCCATGACTGTTTGCCCAGATGTACAATTTTGTGCTCAATTTCCATAAGCATGTACATGACCCGTTAAGCGCAACGCTTAACCGGCTCGCCTAGGACAACCCTCCCCTAAAAATGATCATATTTTCATTTTTTTCCTATACATATGTTCAATAAAAATCCAAGATAGGAAAATGGGCACTCGGGCTTAATGTGACTTGAATACGAATTGGTATGTGTGTTATCATATCTTATGTGTACTTAAAGTCATATGTGTGTGTGTCATATTTGTGTCTATCTTGATTGTACATTCCTTTACCATAAGCTTTGCCCATAGGCCTATTGTTATATTCGTAGATCCATTCCGTAATTCTTTGTTCGCGTTGATACGCCCCTTTTTTCACATCAGTTAAAACTGCGTAGTGAGCGCAGTTTTGACACACTTTAAGAATTTTTCATTTTACATTGAGCTTCCTGAGCCTGAGAGCCTCTTGCCAGCTTCCACACTGTGCCCAGTGCGTCAAGTAGATTCCGCACATAGTCCTTAGTTTTCTGCATGGCTGCAGAATTTTGTCGTAGTTTTCCATGCGTAGTGGGCAGGCATCTTTTTGCCCCTATGCATTTGTTTTGTCAATTTGTGTACGCCAATTTGGCATTTATTGTATGCCTTTGGCGGGGCTTTGTGCCCTTTTAAATACATTGTTTGTTTTGACCCAATTAGTGTAACACAACAGTTGGCAGCATGCATCCTTCATGCTGTCGCATTTTTCATTGCTTCATAATTTTCTGTCCAAAAATATTGTAAAAATTACTTATTTAATTAATGATGTTGGGCTCGGCTGAATTTCCGTGCTGCTGAAATTCTGTCCTTGTGCTACATTATATTTAGGAATCCTCAATATTTTCAAGCGCCAAAATTTGGTCCCAAAACAAGTTGAATAATAACCTTTTTGAGCCCTCAATTAGGTTTCTGGGGAACTTACATTAAAAAAGCACTTAATCTCAAGGAGTTAAGTAAGTAAGTTTCACTAGGTGCGTGCGTAGAGGGCTGGGCTACCCTGACAGGCTGGGCTGCTTACCCCCAAGTCACCGGCTGGTGATCAACCCCCTAAAAAGGGCAATTAACCCCATGTAAGCGCATAAGCTTAAGCTCAGGCATAAGTAAGCGAAGTAAATGTACCTTTGCTCTATGTTTACAGACTGCAATTGTGTGCATCATTATATGCTTTTATATCACCTATATGCATATTTTTAAAGAGTACAATGTGATGATTATATTGGTTTAGTGCAGAAATCTTTATGTGACTATTCTGCGGCTTAGAAATACATGCTGCTAAATATGCACAAGTTCTTTGGAAAAAATTTACATTTGGTGTAAACTAAACTGTTTTTGTTCCTTTGTAAGTGAGCAAAATTGCGACTTAAAATTCGGTAATACTGTTTGCATTTAGAATCAAATTTTCATCAAGAAAGATTGCGCCTCTATCTTTGGGCGGATTAAAAAGCAAAGTGCGAGAACAGGGGACTATAGTGGTCCCAAATTGAATGTAAGAATTTTCATTGTTCACAATGTATGCTTTAAATCGACTGAGAAAGTTAGCATCTAAAAGTACAGGTGGGTTGCACTTTTCTTGTGTGTGCACAACGATTATTTCCACAATAATACTAACGTTTATAGTCACAAAAGTTGCATCAATTAAAGGAATGAGCAAACCATTTGCCGCATACACTGTAATTGTGGGGAAAAATATTCACATTAGGCAATTTACGTATAAGCAAAGCATCAATGAGTGAATACGAGGCACCACTGTCAATGAGTGCTGCTGCGCTAATTACTTTATTTATTAGTACACATATATATGGTGATCACTTTGACTGAAATGAGGTTTTGTGTGATAACAATATAACTGGTGATACAGTATTATCGTAAAAACCGTGCACCTGATTTATGTTGGCTAACTGAAGAAGTGCTGAACCTAATTATGGCATATTAAGTGATTATGCTTGCCCACTATAACAAGATGTGGTGGCGCGATTGAAGGAAAAAAATCAAAATGTGCGCGGCACCAGAAATAACCAAATTAGGCCAGCAATAGTGATAATTATATCAACAATGTTTAGTGAAACTTGCAGCGGACCTTTTAAGAGATTATTGAAACCGTCGGTTGTTCCTTTTTGAACACCAAAACGTGTTCAACCGCTTTGCCTGCCCCATACAGTGCATTACCTATCGCTTTACCCCTCCAGATATAGCTTCATAAAGGCTAACTGAACCTAGTGACATTTCTGATGTATAATTCACTAAATTATTTAAATCACGGTCCATGTAACGAGTGCGGAAAAAAACATTATTGTCAATGAAATGCGTTTATTGTGCTATCTAATGCAGAATTTTCAAAAATTTCTGGTGTATCAAAAATGAAAATCGAAAAATTTCCATGCTAAGCAATTTGTACTGGTATGAATGTAATGTGTGCTACACCTGAAGATGTATGCCATTTGTTATGCTCTTTGAAGCAAAGATGCTCTAACTGTGTTACATGGAATGATTGGACTGTTAAAAATTAAATCACTGCTTCCCAGTATTATGAACATAATTTGTGTATTAAGCTGTATTGGTAAGAATGCATAACATGTATCATTCACACGGAAATCCTTATAAATGTGCGAGTGAACTGTTTACTTGCTTACAGCACCAAAAACTAAGGCTTCGCCTTGAAACTCTGCCGTTAAATCGTTTCTTTGCAGAAATGCTCGTGCTCCTAAGGTTGGATCGAGTCTTAAAATTTGTCATACAAGGTCTAAATGTCTTTGAGCTTGCATGCAAAGTTCAAACCATATATTTCGAAAATTTTGTACCTCATACTGAATATTTTTTGCTCTAAATAATTTAGCTGATGTCTGTATTTCATATTTATTACGTCCTGCTTTAATCAAAATTCTTTGATGTGTTAAAATCGTGCCTTTATTCGAAAGACAAGTAGGATCTGAGAAATAATTAGATTTAATTGTAAAAGCTCCTCGGAATACTTTGAGAATGATTTGTGTGTTAGTGAGCAATATATTATATGCTCCTTTTTGTTCAAAAGGGCAGCATTTATTTAATAGATGAGGATCATTCCAGATAATCAGATTTTGTTTAGAACTGTAAAAGCCAGCTTGTGGCACACAACCACCAACATTGCCTAAATTACTTATTAGGGATTTCCCTCTTGGATGGCTATATGTCCTAGTTCTAAAAATGCATTTTACACTGTTTCACAAAATGTTTTACATTACCATGTAAATGAGACGTATAACTTATTTTGAGATGCCCAAATGCCAGGGTACATTTCTGTAAGATTTTGGTCTTCGAAAATTTTATTTTCGAACAATATCTCACAGAACTGTGGAGTAACAATTTTATATTCTTTTGTCTGAGCTGCGATGATCTACTTGGATACTAAAAAAACCCATGTTTGTGCACACTGTTTGCTGTTTTACAGTACATTTATATGCAGACACAACAATAGGCGATGATTGAGGTACCGTCAACTGGGTTTATATTGCCACGTTTTTCGGCTTTTTTTCAGTATAACTTATGATGTAATAGTTTTTGGATACTGTAATTCTGCCAAAACATAAAGAGCGAGTTATTGAATGTATTCCATACAATTATTTTACTCAAACAGGCTACAACAACGAATAATTTACACAAAAGTGGTATGGCAAAGTTTGACCTTGAAGTGGGGTAAATTTGCCACTCCCTGAACAGATTCAAAAATACGCTGTTGCAGGCTGAACAAAAATTGCCTATACTTTGTGCGGTACAATCTTGTACAAATATCGCTCCAAAAATCTTTGTACAAGCCTCAAAATCTTTGTCACATACAAAAAATTTAAGCCTAGGCAATATTAGTTTTGATGACAGATTGCCCATATTTCTATTCAGAGACTGAAGAGCACGATTCAAAACTCTTGTCAGTGCTTAAACATAAATCAAATCCTTTATTTTGATGAATTTTCGAGTTTAACAATAGGGTAAAACAATTTTTCATTTTACGATAGGTCGCGGGGGAACATTGCCAAGCGATTTTTCTGAAAACTTTATATACAACAAAATATGAAAAAGACACATTTTCTGGATGCAAAATATCTCTAGTTTCGATAAGCCTAAACAAGAAAAACAATCTGTTTCAGGTTTCCGAGTGGCCTGAACACTTATGAGTTGATCAAAACTTGCTAAAAAATGATAGCCCACACAAAAACGAGAATAGACACACGAAGAACTTAAAGAATCTATTCTTTCTTTGTTACCAGATGAATAATACGGTAATAAATCGAAAACAACAAAAAATAGCGCACCACACATGACCTGCGACAATGAAAGCAGTCTGCAATAAAAAAACCTTGATTGGCAAAATTACCCCATACTGGGCAAAGAAACCCCAGTTGACGGTACATAAACAGTAGCCAAGAGAGCAGATTGATTTCGTTGCAGCGAAGGTAAAGTACACAAAATATTGTGCGTGATTTCAATTGGATGGCCTGATTTAGCATGCCGACAGATTTGAAAATTTTCGGCCGCAGAATATGCAAAAAATGCAAGTAGAATCAACATGAGTAAATAATTATTACATTTTCTAAAATACCAAGATGTACATGACACATAATTAAATGTGTTATTTGTGAGATAAATAACCTCGGTGGTTCTAGCGGTTGATATTTTGAGTTGTGGTGACCATACGTGGGCAGCAAGAAAATTCTGGAGGGGGGTGCAAGATTTTTTTGAAGGTCGAAAAATGGCCTTAAAAATGGTGGTATGGCGATAAAAACACCATTTTTCGACGTTTCTCATCAAGCACTATCCATTTACATCAAAAAATTGCGAAAAAAACGAAAAAATTTTCAAAAATTGAATTCTGGGGGGTATTTTGGTTTCTGGAGGGGTGCATACCCCCCAACCCCCCCCCACGCCCAGGTGTGGTTGTGACGCACAAGTCAAAGGCTGAGATAACTTGACAGACGCCTTCTTGACCACTTTGGGGGTTGGAAGAAGAGTGCGTCGGTTGACAAACAGCAATGAGCTGTGGAGAACAGGTACTTCAGGGCAATACGAATTTTTTGATCGGCTTGCTTGCTAATAAAAAATGTTCATTTTGAATTTTTGGCGGAGAAATAGTGGTCATAGTTGCCGAATCGTTGGATTCCTCACGTAATGCCAAAGAATCGTCATTTTTCGCATTATTTGTCAAAAATTCTTTGTTTTTCGCATTAATCGTCGAATTTTCTTCATTTTTCCTGGAAATACGCGGCTTCAATTCCATCCAGTTCCAAAAACTTGGAAGCATGCGTGTACTATTTGCCTGTGTTGGGTTCCTAAATGAAACGCGCTGATTTGGACAAAATCCAGCAACATGTCCAGTGCGATTACACTTGAAGCATGACAAAACTTATGGTGGTTTCTGCTGGCAGAATTCAGAGTTATATCCGGCCTGTGAACAATATCTGCATTTTATCCTACAATCTTGTGTAGTGCAATTGGTACGATTACATACGCTACACAAAATTCTGCTTGGGGTGTGAACTGCACTAAACTGTCTGTTATTGCTTGGTGCACGCAAATATACGGTGGGACTCCGACATGATGCACTCATACATTGCAAAGAGTCTAAATGCTCATTTTTCGGTTCTGCTTTACTCAAAGTTATAGAAGTAAGCAATTCGACCTGTTTAGTCAATTTTTCGATCAAATCATGCTTTGAATACAGAGAAATATTCGAATGACTCAATTCATCTCTTAAGATCTGCGATTCAACATATGTAGCAGCCTTAAGTACTTCATTTAAATTCATAAATTCACAAAACTTAATAGTTTAACGAACGTCACTTAACATGCCACATAAAAATAAAGGTTTAATCATAGTGTCTTTTGATTTCTGATCTAAGTCAGGGTAAGCAAGCATGCTAAACGTCTTAGTTCCGATTAATACTCTGATACTGATTCTGAACGTTTTTGCCTATGTTCCATGAGCGATTGCTGCTGCACATTGCTATCGCAATTATCAGGAAAATTGTTTTTAAGTAAGACTTTATATGCGTCATATGTGTTAGGCGGATTTTGAAGATATTTTAGATCCTCAAAAGTGGCGAGAGCTGTGCCGCTTAAAAATCATTAGAGACTTGCTAATTTTAAATATGAATCGTTGTCTCTAAAGCCTTGCAACAATAAATACTGCTCAAATTTATGTTAACAATCGGTAAAATTTTCTCCTATCCCTCCGGAAAAAAGTCTGGGAGAGCAGATAGCTAGGCCTATGATGTTTCTCAAATTCGAAGCTCCGTGATCATCTAAGCGAGAGTTATTGTGTTGCAGGTCGTCACTAACAAAGTCTTTGATGTTGAATTTGCGTCTTTATTTTTTTACGCTGTTAAGCACAATGATAAATATTAAATAATGCACAAAGCTCAATCGAATAAGCATCGCAGGCACTCGGCAATTCCTGAAGAATTCAACCCAAAAATTCGGTAGAAGATGACACAACTTAGAGGTGACAACGACTTTTATAATTTTCAGGAAATTCCTTTTGGATAGGCGGAGAAAGGTTTTTAATAATTCTCCCGACCATACGGTAGTATACTGTAATCAGAAATTCAGTAAAGAATTCGTATCAGGTGGTCAGATAAGAATATTTCGAGAATAATTTCAAAGAAGAAAAAGAATTCTAGCATTCGGAAATATAGATTCAAAAAATATACGTAGGCTACGTATGACGATCAAGTGACAAAATGTGCAATGAATGTAAATGTTTGGTCTAAGAAAGATGCGAAAAAGACATAAAAAGCCCGTAAAACTTTTTATAATATTCGAATAAAATTAAGAATAAGTTTTTCGTTATCTCACGGTTATTAAAAGCATAAAGTATACAGCTTTGACCATGCGGATTACGGTAAGTGAGAATGCTAAAAATCAGTTGTTACAATTGCTTGAACGTCTCTTAGCTGATTTCCGATTACTGTCTGCACTGTAATAATCCATTAGAGTTCCGTTGTTGTACGACCAGTGTGTGGCATGCTTGTATGATGCTTCAAAATTTCGGCTTCAGATTCAAATTCTATGCGCTTAAATTGATCAGAAAGTGATTCTGTAGTTATCGAAATTTTCTTATTTCAAAACTTGTCAATTTTAGCAATATATGTGAATTAAATTCAGAATTGTGATTACAACTTTCATGAATAAATGTAATGTTACTTGTGTATGTAAATTTGCTTGTATGAACGTCTCGATTAGGCACTACTATTATAGTGTGAGCATGAACGTGATTTAGGCGCAAAAAGCCTTACTGCCTTCTTGAATTTCCGATGCGGAAAATCCATGTGATTCGCCTGATTGTGCGGTCGCCATGTAATTTTTAATACCTATGTACATATGTAACTAGTTTTTCCGAATCCTAAATAGTCAGGGTAAAATTACTATCTTCATTCAGAAGACTTGCAACAATCGCTAAAATTCAGGCACTACGCCTATCATACTTATCCATACCTAATACATGCAACACGCTAATTCACATATTAATGAACTTACAACTGGGCCGCACAGTCTAAAATCTAGCCCACATTCTATCTCAACTATCTCTATCCTGTTGCCTATCTTTTAACGCTCTTTGGCTCCGCCTTCGTTCTTCCTTGCTCCGCCTTCGTTCTTCATTTGGTCGTCCGTCGTATTCGTATATGCTACTTTTATTATATACCTACTTAAAATAATTTGCATAATGCCTTACAATAGCGTATAGAATAACATGCCTATGTGAATTTTAGTAAAATGCTTGCACTTGAGACGCATGTACATACATGCTTATAACCTATATATGTATGTAGCTTACGAAAAATGCTTGCAACGAGCTTGAATTACATGCTCTGTGATAAATGTTTACGAACTTATAAAGTTGTAAGATTACATGTTTAATGATAAATGCTCATTTACTACAGCAGCTTAAATATGAATTGAATGCTTGCTATGTGCGGCTTACTTTAGTGCGACAGTCCGTTAGATGCACGCAGACAGAAGAAGAAGAAGCAGAAGAAGAAAATCATTCAGTACGAAGCGTTAAAGAAAACATATAACAAGTAGGTACGAAACGCATTGTCAATCTGAACGTAATGCACGTATCTGCAGTGGAACAAAGTATGTGAATACAGCAATAGGGTTTTAGCGAAAAATGGTTTGTCCGGAATGGAACAGACTATAGCAGATAAAAGTAGAGCATTCTTAAGTTTACAAATATAATGACTGTTTTTGTTTTCGAACGCAAGCTGTATCTTTTGCGTAAATCGAGAAGAAATACTCATTTACTGTTGATAATCGTGAGAATAAACTGAGTAGGTTTGCCAACCGTGGGGTTTTACCTAAACTTTTGAGTTTTTTTTACGTTTTGGTTTTTTAGCGTTTTACTTTTTGAGGTTTATGAGAATTTTTGAGTTTTTTTGTGATTTTGGCGAAAATTTGAGGTTTTCTAAAATAAGAAAGCCAGATATCTATTACAGTTAAAATACTTATGTTTAATACTGTAGCTAATTTTAACGTCGCTGCCCGCGCCGCGTCGTGACGCGATTGATTGAACTGGAGGAACTGAAACTGAAGTGAACTGCCTAAAACCTGCTAGTGGGTTACAAGGTAAGGCCTATAATCTCAAAGCTAGCCGGATTACTTAATAAACCAACCGAGGTGGGAGTAATAACAACCTAAGCGGGAGTGCTATCACACAGGAATGGAAAAAACCCAGATTTGAAAATTTCGAATTTTAGGTTTTTTGTGGGTTTTTTTGGGTTTTTTGTGGGTTTTTTTGGGGTTTTTTTGGGTTTTTTTATAGGTTTTCTCTATAAAAATTCTAGCTCGAGCTATAGATAGTAGCTGAGAATACTTCAACAGGTTCAAGACAAAACAAAACAAGTAAACAACAACTTCATTCAGCTAATACACAAAATTCAACAACAAGATTGGTCATTCGAAAGCACAATCCATGCTGCTGTGAACAGAATGAAAAATTGGGCAGAGCAATTTTTAAATGCATAATATTGAAGACCACCCCCAGGTTGGAGAAACCCTCGACAGAACCGGGTTCAGTTTCACATTTGAATTATGTGATAACCTATTCCCTAGTCCCTAATCCTTCTTTCATGGGTGAAAATTTGCCGGAAATGGGTTTGGGGGTGTTGACCCTGATGGGCCCTACTTGCAGAACCCCGGTTTCATTACTTTGGACTACCCCTTGGGTGGCAAAGTCCCCAATGGTACTGGTGTCAGCTTCTCATATGAATAATGGGGTACCCCGTTCCTAGCCCCTAAATCGCCTTCAGTGTGAGAAATTTTGCCAGAAACGGGGTTGGGGGTGTTGACCCTGATGGGCCCTACTTGCGGAACCCTGGTTCCAGCACTTTGGACTACTCTTAGGGCAGAGAAACCCCCGACAGAACCGGGGTCAGCGACACATCTGAATAATGGGGTGCCCCATTTCGGAACCCCTAAACTCCCCTTCAGTTGGAGAAATTTTGCCGGAAACAGGGTTGTTGGTGTTGACCCTGATGGGCCCTACTTGCGAAAACCACGGTTCTGGCTTTTTGGACTACCCCTAGGGCGGCAAAATCCCGAATGGAACCAGGGTCAGCTTCTCATATGAATAATGGAGTACCCCATTTTCTAGGCCTTAAACCCCCTTCATTGAGGGAAGCTTTGCCGGAAACGGTGTTTGAGGTGTTGACACTGATAGGCCCTACTTGCGGAACCCTGGTTCCGTCACTTTGAACTACCCTTAGGGCAGAGAAACCCCCAACAGAACCGGGGTCAGCTACACATATGAATAATGGGGTACCCCATTTCGGAACCCCTAAGCCCCTCTTCAGTTGGAGAAATTTTGCCACAAATAGGGTTGAGGGTGTTGACCCTGATTGCTTTACTTGGGGAACCCCGGTTCTGGCATTTGGACCAACCCCAGGGCGGAGAAACCCCCAATGAAACTGTTTTCAGCTTCTTATTTGAATTATGTGCTACACCGTTTTATGAGCCCCTAAACCCCCCTTCATGGGTGAAATTTTGCCGTAAACAGGTTTGGGGTGTTAACCCTGATGGGCCCTAATTGCAGAACCCCGGTTCCAGCACTTTGACTACCCCTAGAACAGCATAATCCCCGACAGAACCGGGGTCAGCTTCTCATATGAATAATTGAGTACCCCATTTCCTAGCCCCTAAACCCCCTTCAGTGAGAGAAATTTTGCTGGAAATAGGGTTGGAGAGTGTTGACCCTGATGGGCCCTACTTGTGGAACCCTGCTATCAGTACTTTGGACTACCCCCAGGATGGAGAAACCCCTGATGGAACTGTATTCAGCTACTTATATGAATAATGGGGTACTCTATTTCCGAGCAGCGTTTTTTTTGTACAAGGTCCGTTTGTACATGTATATACAAGGATGATCCCCAAAAGTCTTTGTACATTTTGTATATGCAAATTTTTGTGTACTCTCATACAGTACAGTAGGTAGCGATTTTTGTGTGGTAAAACAGGGTTTACAATCTTTGGCAGTGTATTTTATCTAATTTCTGGGTTTCTGACGCCCAAAATTAATAAACTGGCTCAAAACGGCGCGAAGCGCCGAAAAATTTGATATTTTTCCATTATAAATGCAAATTCTGCCATTTTGAAGATATATAGGACAAATAATACTCAAATTTTTTTGTAATTTTACTTCTTTTTATAGTTTTTGTCTTCCCAAAAATCTGTGTACATGTTGTACACACAAATTTTGGAGAACTTTAATGTGGTTCAGTCATGATTTTAGTGTGGTAAAAAGAGAGTTGTTTGACTTTTGGTAGTGTATTTTAGCTAATTTCTGGGTCTCTAAGGACAAAAATCACTAAGAATCGCCTTTAAACGGATTGAAGCGCCAAAAAATTCGACATTTTTCCTTTTGGAATGCAATTTCAGCAATTATAAAGATATATAGAATACACAATTACTCATTCCAGCTCAAAGCGCCCAAAATTTATGCAAATTTCACACCTTTTTTGCAATTTTTGTCTTCCCAAAAATCTTTGTGCCTGACAAAGACGTTCCTAAAAAGTCTATGTACATCGGGAACAATCTTTGCCAAAAACTAAAAAACGGTGTTTCCAAGCCCCTAACCCCCTTCACTTAGATAAATTATGCCAGAAACAGGGTTTGTGGTTGTGACCCTGTTGGGTCCTACTTGGTAAACCCCGGTTTTGGTATTTTTGCCCACCACAGGGTGGAGAAACCCCCAAGGGAACTGTGTGCACGATAATATGTTTCCGTTTCCGTATTGTACCCATCATTTCCATTTCCGTTTCCGTTTCTGGCTTGTACCCGTAATTTCCGTTACCGTTTCTGGATTTTACACAGACTCCAAATAATTACTGTTATTCTTTACACATAGGTTTTATTGGCCAATGTTGGCCCCCAATTTTTTATCGGCTAATGTAGGCCCCCAATGTTCTATAGCCAATTTTGGCCCCTAACCCCCCTGTATGCATTATTGGCCAACGGTTTTTGGTTTAAAAAGTTATTTTACAAAGAATTTCTGAATTGGGTATCGAAACTATGACTAAAACCTACTTTACCATTACAATCTAGAGCCACACAGGGGCTTATGCAATAGATTAGAACGACTTAATAGTCAATTCTTCTTAAAAAGCACATTGAGGGCATAGACATATATACATGTGACGGCTCAAAAATTTGGTAGAGGAGTCCTCAGCCATTTTTAGAAGGAGGGGTTAATGACCTCCCATTTTTGGCTAAAACGGATAAAAGACATCTAAAAACGGCTAAAAATCCAATGTTTTCCAAAAATTGTTTGGGGGGGGGTCAAAAATTTTCTGGCTTCGGGTGGAAGGGGATGTAAGACAGCCAAGTTTGGATGGGGATCCCTCCATCGGCTAAAGTCGAGGAGGTTAGAAAGTCCCAGAAAGTTATGATAAGGACATTTTCTAACTGAGTTTGGGATGAGGAGTTCATATTTGAAAGAATCAGGTGGTGGTCGGTATTATTGACCGAGTTACTGGTTGTTGAAGGTCAGGTGTTCAAGGATTTAAAGTAAAGTAACTTCTGCCTTTGGGAATGTTTCGGATTAGTCTCCGAAGCGTCGGGGACTGTGACAATGTCTTAGGCTTAGGCTTAGTTATGTGCATTCATATTGATGCCAGCGCATGGGCTAAACCTGAGATAAATGGAGCAAAAATTGCAGAGCAAGCAAAGCAAGCAGAGCAATTTTCGCTCCATTTATGTCTTAGGCTTAGTCCATGTCTGGCACCAATCTGAATCCGCTAGCAATTGCTGTCGCCACAAATTGAAAATTGAAAAATACCCCAAACACAAATTTTCCTCATTTTTTCGTCTATCCTTAAGCGCATGAACTTCAACAGCCTGTAACTCGATCAGTAATGCTGACCGCCACCTAATTCTTTCAAATATGAATTCCCCATCCCAAAGTGGGTTAGACAATGTCCTATTTTTTGAAAATTTGACATTTTACAGTATTGAACATTCCGCCCCCTCCATCCCCTGTTACCTGTCTGATAGGGGGTTTCTCACTTAACACAAGCTTTGAAAGGCATACCCTCCTCAGGCCATTATGGGACCAAACATGTCTCTTGAACCATGGAAAAGTGTCAGTTGACATCTAAAAGTATAATATGAGATAAACATACTTATTTTTCTAGTAGCAGAATGTTCAGTTCGTTCATTCAAACACTTTTCTTATGTTATTTTGTATGTATTCAATTTAAACATCATTCCGTCGCCCGTATTCTTATTTGTTTTCATGCTAATTTAACCATAAATATTCGTGAAAAATGAAATGCGATTGATTTAAGCACTAATGTTTGACATGGATACAAAATTACTCAATTTACTCCCGCCCCTACGCCTCCCCAAGAAAATTCGGTTTACCCTCACCGAACTTTTGACTGTGGGCATGTATGATTGTACAGATATATAGAACGCACAATTACTAATTTCGGCGAGAAGCGCCGAAAATTTTGGGAATTTCAGACCTTTTTACAGTTTTTGCCTTCCCAGAAATCTTTGTACACGTACAAAGACGGTCTCAAAAGTCTTTGTACATCGAGGAAAATCTGCAGAGTACAAAGTAACCGTGAGTATATTTCCGTTTGCAATAAATTACCTGATTTTGTAGTTGCTTCCCCTAAATTGACTAGGTATATTTAAGTCTAGGGCTGACTGACGTCGACTTATCTATATAAGTGTTTACAAGGGCAGGCGTGAAGTATTTTCTTTATCTTGACTCGCTTGTCTTCTTTTGCTGTACATATATACGTCGTCCGTTTTGTCGACATTACATGTATGTTATCCTTTCTTTCTGTATTTCGTGTAATTGTCGCGCGTTATTGCAATGAAATATTTTAGTCCAGTTCAGTCCAGTTTACGAGCATTTAATAAATAGACATCTAAATTTCCCATTGCAAAGGCTCTATATTTATATTTATTAGTCATTCTTTTCCTATGAGGCAATGAGTTGCGCCGAATTCAGTTGATAGGTAGGTGGTGAAATCGCCAACAATAGCACATAATTCTATTACACTTATTTAGAGATTTTCTAAAATTCGAAATGGCTAAAAGTTTTTCTTTTCGGTTGAATGACGGATCCCGTATTTCCTGACAGGGAGGGGGCGGAAGGGGCGTAATTCCGAATTGTTCTATTAGTGTAGATAATTATCCAAAAAATGCGTTCAATACTCTTAAGGCAGCGGTTTTTCGCCGTTTTTCTAATAGAGAGAATCGTTTGTACACCGGGAAAAATTATGAAAAAAATTCGAAAGTTTTTCAAGAAAATCGCGCAAAATTAGTGCAAAAATCGGCACAAAGCACCAATATAATACTCAAGATCGCTGTATCCTTGTTCTGTACATAAAATACTTTTCTGAAATAAAAGTACGGCTTGTAGACCGTCAAGGAGGTCAGTAAATGTCATTAATGAGTATATACTATCCGGCAGCAAGCGCCTGAAAAATTTGAAAAATCGAGCTAAAAACGGTTGAAATAATTAATACACACTATTCTCTATTGCTCCCAACTCACTTTTGGTGACAGAGAGTGTGACCGCTTTCACCCTCCTCTTCTGCGCCCCTCTAAATCCGTCCACTTTTCAATCTTCCCACTTTTCCACCCACCCACCTCTAAATCCACCCACATGCGAAATATTAGTGACAGGCGGATCTATGATTTTCCTAAGGGGATCCGAATTTTCTGAAAACGGTCAAAATCAGGTCCAAAAATTTGCCGTTCACATGCGAAATCGCGTTTTTTGGCATTTTGCGTTGTCTCCTTATATTTAAAATCGCTTTTTTGTGCAACATTTTTTCAAAAAAATTTATTTCACTCGAAAAAATTATTAAATTTCTTTGATTTAAGCGAAAATATGGCACAAAGCGGCGGAAAATTTATGAATCAGAATCGGAAGAACCTTTAGAGCCTCGGATTACTGCTCAGCATTTATAGCATTTGACGCAGAACGTCGAAAATTTTGAGAAAAAACTGCTGAAAAAAGCTTTTTCAGTTTTTGATAATCGTCTGAAATCTACACCCTGCACAAAGATATGGCTTCAGGACCCAAAAAAGTAAATAAATGTTAGAATTAGCAGTGGCGGATCTAGGATTTTCCTAAGGGGGGGGGCGGTACCCCTAAGGGGAGGGGGCGGAACCCGGACTTGGGCGGAAAAATCAGCCGTTTTTACCCGAAAATCGCTAAAAATCGCTCAAAAATGCTTAATTTTGCGCACTATTTTGGGCCAATGGGGGGGGGGGGCGGCCGCCCCCCCGCCCTCCCTAAATCCGCCCCTGAGAATTAGGTATTATTAGGCCCAAAGCGCCAGAAAAATTTGAGAAATTTTGATCACTGACGGCCAATAAGCATTGCAAATTACACACGTATTCATTCTTTATCTCGGAAATTATTTTTGGCCAATTGGGGGCAGGGGTCGTCGGGGGCGTTCTCCATCCCTCGATTCCTTAAATCCGCCCACGTGTAATATTAATCATGTCAGAAGTTGATGCCTCAGTTGGATTATTGTTCAGCTTACTCATCGATCGAATTTTAGGCAATGCCAGAACCAGTGTATTTGGAACAAGATCGTATTAGCGGCGTAAACTGCATGGAGCAATTTGATGTGAAGACCAAAATTGCTTACAATGGGTACATATAAATCTGTAATGTATACACTGCCAGGCTCATAGTCAGGGTTTTTCGGGGGGGGAGAGGTCGGATATATTGCGAAGCACGAGGTGTATCAGTGGCGAATCCAGGAGTTTTGACAGGGAGATGGCGGCCAGTGATCGACCGGGTACCCGGACCCGGACGGGGCCCGGCCGGTCAGGGCAAGGCACGGACCCATTTGAACAAGCCCCAGAACCGGTTCTGATTAATAATAAAGCTTAAAACTTCTAGAAATTATTAAGTCCGAATGGTACCATCGCGTTAGCCACATTTTCTCTCAAAATATAAGAAAACTGCTAGTTCACACTATTTTAGGCCTTCCTGCACATATCTGATCATCGTAATATCTTCCTAGCTCTATACATCTAGTTAATATTTACTTGTTATGTCAGCATTTCTGTGTTTTTGTGCTTAATCTCACCATGACTTACTGCAGTGCAGTCCAGCTAAGAGTCTGATATGTACTTATAAATATAAATGCTGTGCAGCATTAATAGTGGGCGATCGTTGAAGCATATGTAGCAAAGGTTTATAACCAAAAATTTTCCATCCAGCCCTGTAACCGCAGCAGGAATCAGCTAAGATTCAAGATTTATTATAATTCGTTAAGATTTCTGTCACACGCAAGTACAAACTAAAATTATTTTCGGGTATCTATGATACAATTTCGTATCTAGCCATATTCTCACTTTTCTTGCCCTTAAAAATGAAAATAAATTCAGTTAAAAATAAAAAATAATCAAAAAAAATTAAAAAAATACAAATAAAAATAAGAATAAAAATCAAAAAATAAAAAAAATTGAAAAAATAAAAATAAACAGTGGATCTATAAATCGTTAGAATTTCAATTCGAAATTATGGGATGCAGCGGGAATCAGCTGATTTAATGAGTGCTAAATATTTATTTTGCCTTTGTATGATAATTTAATTCAAAAGAGCGCTTGAGAATTCTGGAAGATCCTGGTGAAGAACACTAGAATCACTTAAATTTACTTGCTATCGTGCACATGGAATAAAACAGAGGACTTTGCTGAGAAACGATTTGGCGCAAAGCGCCCAAAATTTTTTTATAAACTACTTTGATGCATTGGTGAACAAGGTCAGGGTCGGCAGGAGGGGTAAATCCCGAAAATCCAAAACAGTAAATTTAACGTTTACGATTTTCTTTCTATTTTGACGATTGAAATGGTCAAAATAGCCTGTAAAACGTTTTTTCGTGAGTAATATCGCGTTTTAAAAGCATTTTTAGTTCATTTGACTGCATTATATTATTTTTAACACTAAAAAACGCAAAAATTCGACAATTTCGGGCGCTTTTTGAGTAAAAAGTACATAGAATTACTAATCTGGTGCGAAGCTTCGAGAAAAATTTGACGTTTTTACTGCTTTTGACTTCGAAAATGATATGCAAAAAACGTTCCATCAGCTCAAAATCGCCGGACAATATACCTGTCCGGCTGACCCTACAGGAGGGTAATGCCCCCTTTCCCCTATGTGCATGTATGCTTTGATGACCGTGGAAACCGAAGCTGCTTGTTTGTATCGGAAACGCTGTGTAAGAAAAATGGATTTAATTATATTTTAAGCATCAGCATCACCAGCATCAATCAATCGCCTGGCTAAACTAAATTTAATTTTCAAAATTCATACATAAAAGGCAAACTCTTCTATGATAAAAGCTGAGCTGAATTTTATTTTAGAAAGATATACATAATGGCACACTCTTCTATAATAAACGGTCGATCACTGGAGGTGGCAACCAAAATTTTCCTAAAAGCGGTTAATAATCGACAAAAGTTGTGTATCACGCTCCAATTACTGATTTTTTGCCGTCTTTTGATAGGCAGAGTTATTTCTGATAAAAAAGTAAAAAGTTTCCAAAATTTTTAAACTTTTTCTTCAATTCTAAACTCGCAAAATTAATTCAGAAATCGACACGAATCGCCGAAAAAACACTTGAGACATTATTCTAGGAGCAACAAAATCATTGTTCTGTACAAAAACCACTCTTCTAACCATTGCTTTTTTGTACTCGGCAAAGATTTTTCCCGATGTGCAAAGACTTTTCGGGACCGTCTTTGTACATGTACAAAGATTTGTGGGAAGACAAAAATTGACAAAAACATAAATTTTGCAAAAAAGGTCTGAAATCCGCAAAATTTTAGGCGCTTCGCGCCGAAATGAGTAATTGTGTGTTCTAGTATATCATATATAATGACAGAAATTGCATTTCAATAGGAAAACTGTCAAATTTTGTGGCGCTTCGCGCCGTTTTAACACGATCATTACTGATTTTTGCGCTGTAGAGACCCGGAAATTAGCTAAAATACGCTACCAAAAGTCGAACAACTCTGTTTTTGACCACACTAAAATCGCAACTGTACCATATTATAGTACCCGAAAAATTTGCGTGTACAAAATGTACAAAGATTTTTGGGATGACAAAAACTGTGAAAAGGTGTGAAATTCCCAAAATTTTCGGCGTCTCGCGCCGAAATGAGTAATTGTTTGTCCTATATATCTTTAAAATGGCAGAATTTGCATTTAGAATGGAAAAATTTCAAATTTTTCGGCGCTTCACGCCGTTTTGATGCAATTTTTAGTAATTTTTGGCGTCAGAAACCCAGAAATTAGCTGAAGATACACTACCAAAGATCGAAAACCCTGTTTTACCACACTAAAATAGCTACTATTATAGTACACAAAAATTTGCATCTACAAAATGTACAAAGACTTTTGGGGACCATCTTTTTACATGTACAAACGGACCTTGTACAAAAAACTGCTTGTGACGTGAATATACGTTTTTATAATGCGCCAGAAAAAATCGGAAAACCATAATAAAAATTACTAAAACCATCAAAAAAATATACGTCTATTATTCATGGCGAGTTCTTTCTCTATGCAATAAAGAAGAAAAATTTCAAAAAGTTTCCACTTTAATTCACGCTTAAATGCGACAAATGTATTATTCAATCAAATCACAGGTGCGCAAAGTCGCTATCAAAACCGTCTGTTTCGTGCTGTGCGGCAAATTATAATTCAGGATTATATATGTATGCAACGAGTCCGAATTTTGAACGTGTTACCTAGTCATTATTGATTTTTTTGGTGCAAAAATGGTAAAGAACTAAAGAAGCACCTGAAATTGGCCTAAAAACGCAAGGTTTTGTCAAAAATCGAAGACTTAACATTTTTTATCTTAGGGGATTGGTGGAGATGAACGACTTTTGATAGGGTGTCTCCTTCGGCCCCATTTTACACGTACGGTCAGACTCGTATTCGGAACCAGCGGGGCGAGGGTCGTCGCTCCCCCTGCGGAAATGAAGAATGAAACTTTTTAGATCCTCACGGGGATTCCATAGAGGAAAAATCAATAATTGTTTAAGCCATCTGAATCACCCGCAAAGCAGGTATTTGAAGTACCTGCGCGAGCTAGAAATCCAAAATTTTCCGGCGCCCCGCGTCGGATTTTTATTTCGGGTTGTCTCACAAATCGCTAGAAATCGCTCAAATTTAATTACGACATTTAGTGCATTTCAATTTTTCAGACGCTTCACAAAGGATTTATTGATCAGCAGGGGCGGATTTACGGAGGGGCGGGGGGGGGGGCGGCCGTCCCCCTCCATTGGCCCAAAATAGTGCACAAAATTAGGGATTTTTGAGCGATTTACGGCTTAAAACGGTTAATTTTTCCGCCCAAGTCAGGGTTCCGCCCCCTGGGGGTACCGCCCCCCTTAGGAAAATCATTGATCCGCCACTGTTGATCAGGTGTAGTTTTTGCATTCTAAGCGGCTCAAAACCGCTTCGATTCGAGTTATATAAATTAAACTTGTCAAATTTTTTTGTCGCTTTACAGCAAATTATTCGTTTGCTGTATTGATCTCCTTTGCAAAACAGATTAAATATACCAAAACAAGAATTAAGAAATTGTTCGTCGAGTAGAGGATAAGAAATCAGTCGTATACACAGTTGAAACTTTAGATTTGATTTATTTCAGTATGTAGGTATAAAATTGTATGCAAATTTTTTTTTAAATTTCTCTCGAAATGTTTTTTAACCATTGTATAGAGCCCGCCGAGAGATACTCAAAAATGCCTTTATTTTTTGCCCATGTTTCAATGGTTCTTCAGATTTTTCACCTCAACATTTCCCCCTTCCCCGAAATAAAATCCTGGATACAGGCCTGTGATGCATTTGTGAATAGGGATCCTTATTCAAGGTCACTAGAGTCAGTATCGCCCAAACATGACCTTAGGGCGTTAAGGTGGAGGGGGCGGGGTTCAACCCCATAACCCCCCCTTCAGAAATTTGATTAGCTCCTTAGAATTCGAAATTTCCAAAAAATTTATAAAACTTATCTTAAAATTCGCAGAACAGCTGCTTATATAAGCATTTTCAGCCATATATTTACTCAAAATTGTCAAATTTTTCGGCGCTATATACTCACAATTTGACTATCCTTCGATCAATTTACTCGTTTTTAAAGTTTTCTGTGTTATAATGCTTCAGAAAGATAGAGCATCGTCAGAAATGCCGAAAAACTATGTTTTTGACGCGTACCCACCATTTTTGGACCCAAAAATAAATTTCACCCCATCCCCAGAATTCCCATGTTGTGCTCCTTTATTACTGCCACAGTATTTTAAATGCGCTGGAAATTCATGTGCATACTTGCAAAATTCTCACTGTTTTTAATAAAGCTGCAAGTTAAGGTAAATTTATTACGTATAAATCGCTGAAATTTTTTTATTGGATTCAATTTGCTTGCCTATTTGGATCCCATTTTCGAATAAATTTGGTTTGAAGAGGTATCATGTACATGTAGCTGACGAAGAGCTCAATCTAGATGCAAAAAATTAAGCTTCGCTTTTTTCGTCCTCTGCTACAGTTGCTCGAAATTTTTTGATTGGTACCCAACCCAAGTGCTCTATACATATCTCATTTTACGCTTCAAATTTACATTTTCCTGTCCAAAAATAAAGCCGGTAAATAAAACCTAAAATAAGAAAGGATAGAAATATTAGAAAAGTTAAAATACCTCTAAAGGGAATGAGAAAAAACACAAAAATGATAAGTATGACTCAAAGCGGTGTTTTTTTGCGCAAGTTTTCTTTGTACATGTACAAAGATAGTCCCCGGAAGTCTATGCATTTTGTACATGCAAATTTTTGTAGACTAGAATATGTTGCAGTAGCGCTTTTAGTGCGGTAAAACAAGGTCTTTCGACCTTAGTGTATTTTAGCTAACTTCCGGGTTTTTGTTTTAAAAAAATGAAAAATTCAGCATTTTTTTTCTTAATGCAATTTCTGACATTAAAAGGATATATAGAATACACAATTACTCATTTCGGCGCGAAGCACCGAAAATTTTTGAGAATTTTGGCCTTTTTTACAGTTTTCGCGTTCCCAAAAATTTTCGTAATAAGGAAGTGTTGGGAGTTCTGGATGTCCCTTCCCCTCGAGAGTCAATCGGATTCCCCCTAAAAGTCGACTGATCATTTTTAGTGCTATTTATAACATTTACGCCCCATCGGACGCCCCCCTTCCCATAGAATTGGGCTGCTGCCCATGCATGGTCGTGAGTTGGTACCTTTTTTAGTATGAATAAAATTGCAGCCAATCATCAATTAATCATATCATAATCATGGCCAATCGATCTGGGGGATCAGCCGGTCTTGATTTTAATCATTCATTTATTCTTTTCCTAAATGGCATCAAAAACTGGTATAAATGCTGAAATAGTCTGAAATTATGTTAATCCACAGTTTTTGGACAATTTAAATCATTTAGGCCTAAATTTTCTAATTCTAATCCTTATTTGGCCCTCATTTTGCCCTTTTTTCCTCAAAGTTTCCCGTTTTGCATTCCGAATCCTGGACCCCCAAATCCTCCTTGCCCTCTAGCCAGTCCCCACCTCGGGTATGTCTGGTGTTAAGTTCAAGAAAGATTTAAAAGGTAACAATTCTTTAAAATGAAATAAAGGCGAAAGAAACGAGAAAGTATCTTTTTCGCAATGCAGACAACTAATATATACAAAAATAAAATGGATTTTTGAATAGAAAAACCAAAAATCGATACGAAATTTATTAAAAATTGTTCATTTTTTGAAACGCTTGGTTGAATAAATTGTAATGCTCTTTCCAAATAAATAACTTCGCTCTTCTAACTCAAAAGTGCCAATTTTCATTTTTCCCCTATTTTTCCCAATTTGCAATTCCAGCGGCAGATCCAGAATTTTTTTTACAGGGACGGAACCCAAAGTTTATGTAAAAGTGTCGAACTTTGTCCGAAAACTCGTTTATTGTGCTTAAAGTACCAGTTTTTTGCCGTCTTTTGCATGAGCAGAATTATTTTTGATGCAAAAAAATCAAAAATTATCTAAATTTTCCGAAGATTCTTTTATAAAAAACGCAAAATCATTGCTGAAATCGACACAAATCGCCGAATAAACACTATAGAAATTATTATAAAGGCTACTAAACCTTTGTTCTGTACAAAAACTACTCTTCTGAGGTAAATTCAAGTTTTTTATAGCGCGAAGAGAGTCAGTAAACGTCATTAATGAGTACTATTCACACATGGGCGTGCGAAATTCTGGGGGGTATGCACCTACCCAGAAGTTGAAATACACTCTCAGAAATCAGAGTACCCCCAGAATTCAAATTTTGAAATTTTTTGCTCTTTTAGCGATGTTTCGATGCCATCGGATAGTATCGCTGAGAAACGTCGAAAAATAGTGTTTTTCGCCATGCGACCACTTTTGGGGACCATTTTTCGACCTTTGAAAATTTTGCACTACCCCCCTCCCCAGAATTTCGGTGCTGCCCACCTATGGTACTATCCCGGCACGAAGCGCCTGAAAATTTTGAAAAATTATGTTACACATGGCTAAAATCATCAAAACATATACATCTATTCCTTAGTGCGCCCAAATATTTATTTGCTGACCGGAGTGGGGCGGTCCCTCCCCCTTTAAATCCGCCAGTATCATACATGTAACTGAAGGGATGGGGGTCATACAAGAGCATGGGGTGAGAGGGGTATTATCTGCCCTGAGCTTTGAAAAACTGATAGCTATACAGCGATTTTGTCTGAAAAATTATTGCTGTATAGCCTTTGTTGGGCTCAGAAAATTAGCTATACTGCCTTTTTTTGGCTCAGAAAACTAGCTATACAGTCTTTTTTGAGCTCAGAAATGCTATTTAGTTGTCTTTTCTGAGTTTCAGAAGGATATATAGCGGTTTTCTCGACTCCAAAAAGGAATTAATAGCTATTTTCAGTCCAAAAAGGCTTTCTAGCTATGTTTGTGAATACAAAAAGGCTAAATAGCTAATTTTCTGACCCTAAAAGGACTATAGAGCCGTTTTTACGAAGCACGCAGCTATCTTGCAATTTTTTGTCTTCACCCCCGCCCCTGAAAGTTTGACCTTGCGCACCTATAGGGGGACGCCCCCCAAGTCGGACGTCCCCTTCATCCCCCAAGGCCAGAAAATTTTTGACCCCCATTGTTGGAAAACATATAATTTTTTGGCCTTTTTTGGCGTTTTTTGGCCGTTTTTGAATGGCCGGGACCCCCTAATTCCGAGCCCTTACTAGTATGGCCAGTATACAATTTTATTTTCTCCGTAATCGTGCAGAGGCGTACTCGTTATATACATAAATCCTCCATTGTCATTGGACGAGTTTTATTCCGAAATTCGGGACGCGTGCCATTTCGACATTAGACAAGTTTTCACCGTAAAATGGATCGATGACGAAGGTTAGAAAGGGGTGTACTTTAAACTTCCTACGTATGATCAATTACTGTAGGAAGGCAAATTAAAGGTAAAAGTTTTAGAACATCATTATTTTTGACTTTATTGATTAAATTTTTCTTTGCAATTCAGCCGAAATCAATGGAAGTGGTTTGATTAAACCTGGCTCAACTCTCGACTAAGTTTTATGCAAGCTTCGCTTTACACTTTCTTATGTGGTGTAAAAACCGTTGCTTGGCATATTTTAGGCGTTTTTTGACCGTTTTTGAATGGCCGGGACCCCCTAATTCCGGTTTGATTAAATCGTAGCTCAACTCTCGACTAAGTTTTATTCAAGCTTCGCTTTACACTTTCTCATGTGGTGTAAACCGTTGCTTGGCATATTTTAGGCGTTTTTTGGCCGTTTTTGAATGGCCGGGACCCCCTAATTCCGGTTTGACTAAACCTAGCTGTACTCTCGACTAAGTTTCATGCAAGCTTCGCTTTACACTTTCTTATGTGGTTGTAAACCGTTGCTTGAACGTTAGTACACACTTTCGTTCACTTGTGAACTAAAAATTAAGCTCAGGTTTTAACTTGCTTCAGCTAAGCGCCATCGTTTATAAGCTTGTATGTAAATGCGTCTAAGGCTGCTTAGCTACATAAGCCTACTACGCTTGCATTCGCTGAGCTCATTTTCAAATTAGTTTAAATTGGTTTCCAAGCATAACATGAGTTGACTAGTACGATACTTGCGATTTAAAAATGCTTGAAATCTGTTTAACGATTATCAGGTTGATGATAATCCGGCTATATTTTTTAATCAGGCTTAAATTACTGGATTTAAAACATAAATTGGTAACTAACTAGATTGATTTCTTGTTTAAACTGATAACCCGCTCTTGATTTCTTTACCTAGAATTTTTAGGCGTGATATTGACCTCAAAAAAGTTATATTTACTGTTTTTGATACTATTCGTTTAAAAGCTGGTTTAAG
This sequence comes from Mermis nigrescens, assembly GCA_036768485.1. Lineage (NCBI taxonomy): Eukaryota > Metazoa > Nematoda > Enoplea > Mermithida > Mermithidae > Mermis > Mermis nigrescens. The sequence goes on from JAVLUZ010000154.1 coordinate 17,177,404, forward strand.
TGTAGCCTACATTGTGCCGGTACCAGAATAAATCGGTTATTAATTCGGTTAATTTTGATGCGCCGTATGCTTTTAACGAGGAATAAAGCTACATACCTAGCTCGACGGAGCTGATTTAAACCGACAATCGTTCGGTTTGAATCTTAAATATTCTTCTCATTTTTGAGCGAATTTTCAATTTTTTTTATCACTTCTCAGATTGAGCAGTTTTGAAATAATTAGCCCAGAAAAAGATTTCCAGGGTCGGATTTCAGGAGGCGGGCTCCAAAATAGTGCGCAAAATTGAGGATATTTGAGCGATTTTTAGCGATTTTCGGGTGAAACGGCTAATTTTTCAACCCAAGTCAGGGTTCCCCCTTCCCTTTAGGGGGTACCGCCCCCCTTCTTAGGAAAATCCTCGATCCGCCACTGGTTTCTTTCTTTTTTTATTAATCTGGATGACCGCCTGAAATAGGGCGGAAATAAATTAATCGAATGGACAAAAACCAATAATTGGGATCGTTGCTTCACACAAAATTGAAATACTATTCGATAGTTTAATTAATTTAATTTAAATAAATTAATCAATTGCGCAGAATAAATATTTGAGAAGGGCCAAATTAGAGGATAGCTTAACAGTTTAGTGGGTGAAACCATAAAATTCGGAATAACCTCGCACGCCTCGAAAATAAATATTTTTTCGAGTTTTTTCCCGCGTTGATCCGATGAACCCCCAGAATTTGTGTTCTACGTTTGTAAAGCACCGGAAAATCGTTCAGGCGATCCGTGTACGATATCCAGCCAGCTGGAGTTAGACGAAGCTTTTAGACTGTACGAGATAAATAGGGATTCCGAACTATTCATCCACGGTAAGCTTGATACCATACACGTAACAGAGTGGCATCAGGGTATCTCATACATGTAACGGCTCGAAATTTTAGGTCGGTTGGTCCCCGGCTAATTTCAGGGAGGGGTGGGAATCAACTCTGATTATTAGCCGAAAACGGCCAAAAACGACAAAAATGGACAAAAAATTCAATTTTTAGCCGAAAATCGGAGGGCGGGTCAAGATTTTGGGGGATGGGGTACAACCAATTCCGGGTAAGGGGGACCGCCATCCTCCTGTTATTCCATAAAATTTTCCTGTTTTAACTTCTGAGGGTCCAGACCCAACCCCCCCCCACCCCCCCCAGGTGCATGTCTGGTCGTCCTCCATCTTTTCAAAGTTAGAAAATGTTGACTCAATTATTTTTGACAATATCCTGCGTTTATTTTGGTCATTTCATGTGCTCTTTAGCTATATGTGTGGCCACAAGTTGCAGGCTATTCCCTTTAGAAAACTGTTGACTATCTAGTACGAAAATTTCAATAGTCAACCCCTCCGCTCGTTACAAAATGGCTGCCTCTTCTAGACTGATCGATTTTCCAAAAAAATTATAGAAAATAAACTTCCTATATCGGTTTGAACCATCGTTTGCCCAAAAGTGTCAAATTTTCGGCCTTCTCGCCGCTTACTCATTTTTTCACTGATCAATTTACTTGAATTTTCTAAATATTTTTATTTTATGGAAAGAACGACATAGTTATAAACGTTAAAAAAGTATTCTTGACATGCACCTATCGTTTTTAGTCCAATAAGACCTTTTTTTAAACTTGTGTGGGGCCGACCTCCCCAAAAATCCCCCTGCTCTGCAAAGGTGTTGCTTGTCTGCATGTTACATTGCAGTCAGATATGATTTATTTGGGAAGTGGTAATGTAGCAAATTTGTTCATTTTTTGCTCTGTCATTCACTGGTACAAATATAAAATTTTATAATTTGATATTCAGCGTCTTAGAATCAATAAAAATTATAAAAGACTGTATTTTTTATGTTTGGCGAAAGCAGAGACAAAAATGAAATTTATAGCTTTTGTAAAGTAATTGTCTATTCAAAGCGCATAGTCAATAGTGTAAATAACATGATAACATGTTCAAACTACTCAACTACCGTATCCGCCTTCATTTTTATTTTCGGGCTAAGTAATTCAAGATTGCACCCGCGGCGGTCGCTGATTAATGTATTATAATTTGAAATCATCCATTATCAGTCAGAGCGGCGTAAGCAGTATGGAAGTTGAAATAAAACATAATTTAGGGAAAATGAGATGTCGTTTATTTTCACAGAGAAAACTCCTAGAAAATGCTGGGAAGTGATAAGCATAAACGAAGCTAAAGCGCTATTGTTCGAAATTCGAACAATAAAGGACCAATTGAGGTTATTAAGGAACGCTTTTTCACGACCTAATGGTCGGAGACCGCTATGTAAAGAGTATCCTGACATGCTGTCACGTAAAATCACCATACGCTACTACAGTAATCTATTGACACCTGATGTGCACGTTAGAACAACAGGTATTCAAGGCATATAACGAAGAAACGTAACAACTGAAGGGAACCGGTCCGAGCTCAGCAGGTTAAACTGCTGAGTGAGGAGTCATGTGCTGTTAAATGCAATTGGGTTCGCCAATAGCACCGGTTTTGTATGCATGTGCGGACAAACGATATATACAGCTGCACAACCCACAAGACAGCTTAGATAGAGCTAGTGACTATAACGATTATATGGTCAGCCTGGTAGTGGTCGAAGTATATTGGTCTAGATTATTGATTGAACTCAACTAACGTGCACAGAGTCAGGCGGAGTATATAACTAAATGAATATTATTACGGGGCTCGACAAACGTAAATACGCGGAGTGACTCATACTAAAATGGTTATGTTGTGATTATTATGTATACCCAGGGGCGGATTTAGGGGGGAGCGGGGGCGGCCGCCCCCCCCCTTATTGGCCCAAAATAGTGCGAAAAATTAAGCATTTTTGAGCGATTTTTAGCGATTTTCGGGTCAAAACGGCTAATTTTTCCGCCCAAGTCAGGGTTCCGCCCCCCTCCTTAGGGGTACCGCCCCCTTTGGAAAATCCTAGATCCGCCACTGTGTATACCCCTTACCGGGCGTGACAATGCCTAACTTTAGGAAAATGCGACCAAACCACCTCGAAGCGTAGTTAGTTGAAATGAAACGTGACTCAAACGCTTAGGCCGGACCTTTACGAATCAGCGCGCCTAGAGCATATTAATAATGATTATACTTGTGCAATTCATATGCATATAATATTGTGTACGTAATGCGCACCAAGCGTCGATTTAAGGACACGCGCTCAGTCTTAAACGGTCCGACGTTTGCGTCTTGGTCGCGTTCTCTTAAAGTAAAGCATGTCAGGATACTCTTTAGGTCTCCGGCGATTAGGTCGTGAGAAAGCGTCGCTAAATAATATCAATAGGTTCTTTATTGTTCCAATTTCGTGGCGAGATATTGCATAAGCTAGTCTAATTCTTTAATAATTGTTTTTTCTTCTAATTTAGTAATTTAATTTTAACCTTTTGTCTGAATTTTATTCAATTTTTTCAAATTCTGTGTCTATGGTTTTAATGCCTTACTTTTGATTAAAATCCCTGTGAAATTCCGAACTTTAGTTGATTCGATGCATATTATGCTCATGTAATATTTTTTATTGCATTTTTGCATTCATTTAAATTAATGGTTAATGCGGTAATTTAAACCGAAATTTCAAAGTTTTAAAGTGTAAACTGAGGTACATAATCCTCTTTTTGTTGTTCTAGTTTTCCCAAATGTGCCTCTTCAGCCAGGATTACCTTGCCAAGGCGAAGACAGTAAGAAATACTATTGATTATTCCATATAATTTAATTAACTATACTAAATTGAATAGTTAAAATCTATAGTTTAATTTTTTATGTTTCAAATTTTCCTTATTTCCTATCTTTTATTTTATTGTTTCGTTTTATACATATTTCTTGATTTTCGTTCGCTTTATTTGTTAATTTTTCAAACTTATTTACGCGATTTACAATTTTTTGATTTTTTTTACTACAGAATACGTGTACCGAAGGGGTGCTAGACGTTGGAAGAAATTTTATAGAATAAATGGCCATTTGTTTCAAGCAAAGCGACTCAACAAAGTATGACCTGATGTTTTCCCTCTTTATTCATTTTTAGCAATTTTCCAATTTTTTCCTAGTTTATATCGTTTTTCTATAAAAATTTTCTAAATCGTCCAAATTTTGTTTGTTTACATCCTAAAGTCTGTTATCGTCCTTCATTTTCATTTTTTCGAAAGCCTTCTTGATTTATGACAAAAAATTGCGCTTTTAGGCCGTTTTAAGGACCTTTTCCTGGCCATTTTTTCGCGAAAAATATTGATACCTATGAACATACCTGGACAAAGGCCGGTCTTGCAGATGATACCGGCGGCCAAAAATTGTGGTTGGTTGCTGGTTCGAAAAAGGGTTGTTTTGGAATATGTTACCTCATAACTTTTTCAAAACGTTCTGCATGTCTGCATGCATCATTTGCGTTTGTTTTATCCGTCTTAATTTACTCGCATTTAGCGTCATCAGTCAGTACACTGATTGTTTACAACTATAGTTTTTAGAGTGTTCACCTCTGGAAATTTTTTTGGCCTTTTTTTCATCCTCAGAGCTCAATTTCACAGATTTTTAAAGGACAAGACAACGCAAAAAATTGACCTTATTATGGAAAATTTCTACCCTATGTATACTTTACATAAGTCCAATTAAGCAGCCTTTTTACAACAATGAAACAATTTAATTATATCTGCCAAATATTGCGTGAAAATTTTAGCCTTTATATTTTTTAAAACATCATTAAACATCACATCTGGCACGAAGCGCCAAATAATCTTGCCCTTCCATCTTCTTAAGCTCAATATGATCGCTTTTCAAAGATACGAGTATACAAGCAGTACCAGAACTTATTACCGTTTTCGCCACAAAATTTGCAGCCTTAATCATCCTTAAACTTCGCTTAGGTTTGTAACTGCTTCTTTCATGCGAAACGGGAAATAAGAATATCAAATATTGCAGAAATGTTGATAATTTCCCATTTCAGCTCAATTTTAGGAATTTATCGAAACAGACTTACGAATAAATTAGTAACGTCGGCATTATTAATGGAAAATTATGGCATTTTAATCACCTTCGACTTAATTTTGAGGCATGTGGTTGATAAGAGAAAGACAAAATTCTGGTATTTAGATTTTTGTCCTCTGAAATTTTGCGCCAGCTGTAAAACTTTAACCTAGTACAAAAATGTATTCGACTAAACGTCTGTCGATGAGCTTTATATAATGGCGAATGAAAATATTCAAAATAATTTAAAATTTGTTATTCGATAAATTTTTTAGCATTTCTACTCTTTTAAACTCAATTTTGCAGCCTTTGAAGACAAACAGAGCAAAAACGGGCGTATTATAAAACTGGCGAAAAATTTTTGACGTTCTGATTTCCTCAAGCTGAATTTTGAAGCTTTCTGAATAGAGAGAGCGCTTAAATTATATCTGGGGCGAAGCGCCAGATCATTTCTATATTTTAACTTTTTAAACTCAAATTTGCAGGTTTCTGAATATAAACAATCCAGTAATTATGCCTGGCGCGAAGCGCCGAAAATTTTCGAGAGTTCTATCCTTTTACCTAAATTTTGCAACTTTCTAAACAGCAATACAGTAATTATAGTTTGCGCGAAGCGCCGGAAATTTCCGATGTTTTTATCCTTTTGAGCTCAATTTTGCAGCTTTCTGAATGTATGCAATAGAAATTATATCCGGCGCAAAGCGCTGGAAATTTTCGATATATTTATTCTTTTATGCTCACTTTTGCAGGTTTACAAATATAAGCTAAGCAGCAATCATATCTGGCGCAAAGTGGGCGTTTTTATGAAGCTCAGTAGCAGCGGATCTTATGCCTTGACACCTGCACTGATTGACATGCCTTTGCCCAGTGTTTTTATTCAAGGTCCCTTTGTTCAAATGCAAAGACGGTCTCCGAAGTCTTCCAATTTATAGGTTTCCAAAGATACAGGATACTTAATGAAATATTTTGATATTTTTACCATTTTCAAGTAGATTTTGCGAACTCTTTTATTGAAAAATAATTTAGGACCTTCACGTGCGGACTGGCGTTTTTTCAGCATTTTGCATCGTCTACTTTCGTTTGAAATCGATTTTGGCACAACATTTCTTCGAAAATTTTTCGCGAAGTACCTGCAAATTCGTGAATTTCTGGCAGAAGGACGTTTAGAAGCTTGAATTACTGCTCGGTTTCCCGTATTTGTAGTGTTTGATGCGTAGCGTCGAAAATTTTTAAAAGTTATACACGAAATGAAAATAGAATAAAAGTATGCTGAAATAGCTATCTGGCGCGAAGCGCCGAAAAATTTCGACATTTATATACTTTTGCGCTCGATTTTGCACTTTTTTGTATGATAAAAATGCAGAAAATTGTATTTGCCGAAAAATTTCATCTATTGAAAACTGAAATTGGCAAAAGGTGAGTTTTTTAAATAAATGGCACCAAGTGCCGTAATTTTAGTATTTTTACGCTGTGAAACTTTCAAAAACATGTGTAGCTTTTCAGTTGAAAAGTCGGGGAAAATTTCGAGAATGAATGGTTGAGTGGTTGGTTCGTCAGTTGGCTGGTCGGTTTATTAAATGATTGATCAGTTGCTTGGTTGGCTGATTGATTGACTGGTTTAATGGTTGACCAATTGATTGATTGACTGGTTGGTTTGTTGACTGGATGGCTGGTTAATTGGTTGGTTAGATGGTTGGTTGATCTGATGATTCGTCATTTGGTCGGTTGGTCATTAAATAGGTCGGCTTGTCAGTTAATCAGCAGACTGTTTGGTTAGTTCGTTCATCGGCTGAGTGGTTGGTTTGTGAGTTGGTTGATCAGTCGGTTATGCACTAATTGGCTTATTGGTTGGTTGACCAGATAGTTGTTTGAGCAGTTTGGTTGAGTGGTTGGTTGGCCGGTTAGTTGTTCAATTGGCTAGTTGGTTGGTTGATTGGCCTATTGTTTTGCTTTTTAAATTGGCCATATGATTGATGGTTGTTTACTTGGTTGTTTGGTTAGCTGGTTGGCCAGTTAGTTGGTTGGTTGGTTATTCGGTTGGCTAGTTGGCTGCCCGGTTGGTTGGATGTTTGATTGGTTGATTGGCTAGTTGGTTGGTCGGTTAGCCGGTTGGTTGGCTGGTTAGTTGGTTGGTCACTTAGTTGGTCGGTCAGCTGGTTGGTTGATTGACTAGTTAGTTGCTCTGTTGGCCGGTTGGTTGGTTGGCTAGTAAGTTGGTTGGTTGGCTTGTTAGTTGGTTGATTGGTTGCTTGGTTGGCCAATTGGTTGGTTGGTTAATTGATTGGGTATTTAGTTGGTTGTTTGGTTGGCCGGTTGGCTGGTTGGTCGATTAATTGATTGGTTGGTTGGCTAATTGGTTGGTTGGCTATTAAAATGGTTGGTTGGCCGGTTAGTTGGTTTGTTGGTTGGTTGGTTGGCCGGTTGGTTGGTTGGTTGGTTGGCTAATACGTTGGTTGGCTAGTTAAATGGTTGGTCGGCCGGTTTCTCGCTGGCTTGGTTGGATGGCCAAATAGTTAGTTGGTTGGTTGCTTGCTTGGTTTGCCAGTTGGTCGGTTGGTTGGTTGATTAGCTAGTTCCTTGGTTGGCTGATTGATTGGTTAGTCGGCCGGTTGGTTAGTTGGATGTTTGGTTGGTTGGGCAGTTAGTTGGTTGGTTGATTGATTGGTTGGTTGATTGGTTGGTTGATTGGTTGGCCTGTTGGTTGGTTGATTAGTTGGTTGGTTGGTCGGTTATTTGGTTGGTTGGTTGGTTGGCCTTTTGGTTGGTTGGTTGGTTGGTTGGCCTTTTGGTTGGTTGGTTGATTACTTGGTTGGTTGGTTATTTGGTTGGTTGGTTGGTTGTTTGGTTGGTCAGTTGGTGGGTTGGTTGGCCAATTAGTTGGTTGGTTGGTTGAATGGTTGGTTGATTGGTTGGACTGTTACTTGGTTGGCTGATTGACTGGCCCGATGACTGATTGAACTAATGTCTAAAAGATCTATTTACATGTTTTTGTACTTGTACATTGATTTTTGCTGAGTTTATCTTCGTTTTTTTTACAAAAAAATTCAGGTGATACTCGCGATCTTCCCAGGTGATACCGAGTGGCCTTCAGGTGATACCGGGTTGAACCCATTGTCCAGATGTGCCTATGAATATAATTTACCCCCTTCCCCACTCCTCAGATGACCGGGTACTTCTGCCAAAATTATGAACTGGTATGTATATATGCATATATCCGTTATTATATGTACATATGTTTGTGTATGAATTTTGAAGCAGTGAATCTTATTTTCTTATTTTTTTTCAAATTTTGAATTTTTTATGTTTTTTTTAAATTTTTTCAATTGTCAGTCTTTCTTACTTCCTTGCTTTTTCAATTAAATTCTTAACTAATTTTTCGAATATAATTCTTAATTTTTTTCAAATTTCAATGTTATTTTTCTAGTTTTTTCCTTTTTCAAGTCTATTTTTATAAACCTGTTTTTTGATTTTTCGTCTAGTTTTTTTAAATTTCTTTTTGCTGAAAATCGGGAAAATGAAATAGTTGGGAAATAGATCACATGCATGTAGTCGTAGATAGAATTACACACGAATATGAAATTAGTTTAAATATTGGTATAAATAAAAATCTTTTTTTATCGTTTTTCATTAATTCTTCTTTTATATCGATTTTTTGCTCGGTTTTCTCTAACCTTTATTTACGAAATTGTTTCACAGATTGTTTATCACGAAGTTGTTCGGCTATTTCTCAAAAAAATCTTGTTTTTTCTGCGATTTTCGGCTACTTTTCTCGTTTTATGAAGGATAAAGCTTAGTAAATTTGAGAAATTCGTTGAAATTAAAATAAGGATGGGAGCGAAAAATTTAAAGGTAGATGTACAGTGCTCGCCATGAAACATGACGCACGATAATCGTCAGATTTATATTAGATGATGCGTCGCGAGCGCCGCGTTTCGTCTATAATGCGCTATCAACTCTTTTTTATTATAGTATATTTATCTGTATCATGCCGTTAATCTGGCGATGCGGACGCCGCAATTTAGCTATTAATAGTGATAACAAGAACGAATCGCGCATGTGAATGCTGGAAGCGCGCACGTGCCTGAATATAGAACGGCATTCATGTGCACTCATTCGCCTGAATATAGAACGGCATTCACATGCGCGCTTCCGGCATTCACGTGCGCGCTACCCTCTTGTTGGCGCTATTAATAGCTAAATTGCGCTGTCCGCTTCGCCAGATTAACGGCATGATACAGATAAATATCCTATAATAAAAAGAGATGATAGCGCATCATAGACGAAACGCGGCGCTCGCGACGCATCATCTAATATAAATCTGATGATTATAGTGCGTCATGTTTCATGGCGAGCACTGTATTCTTGAATTTGAAATAGTCAACTTAGTTCGGATGTTGTAAAGTATGTTTACAGTAGATTTTTTTCACATGGGAACATTTGATTTTTCAAACTTATGCCGTGTAAATGGCTAACAATGCGTACGTTCGCAACATACATATTTGCATGTATTAAAGCTGATTAGCTTTACTGAACAATAAGCATAAAATTAGAAAAAATACAATTTACAAGTCGGAATCGAAAAATAAAGCAATAAAAATAAAGCATGATTATGCAAGCAAATTCAAAATAATTAGACTACAAAGCGAAGGAATAAAATATAATTGAAGATCCATGCGCGTAAGATTGCAAGGAGATAATAATTCGGGAGTTTATGATTTAAAAATACTTGATATAAAAAAGTAAATGTTATAGAATGTCTGAAGAAAATAAAAGATGTAACGAGATAGCAAAAATATAGCAGAATAATTAATAAAATCATAAGGATTAGTTTAACTAATGAAAAATTGATAACGATTTTCGGTACGCGAGCTCATAATCATAGGTGCACAGGGTCAGGGTCGGCAGGAGGGGTGAAATCCCAAAAATCCAAAACAGTAAATTTAATATTCACGATTTTTTTTGCTGTTTTAACGACCAAAATGGTCCAAGTAGCCTATAAAACGCTTTTTCGTGGTAATATCGCCACTAAAAAATGCAGAAATTTATGAATTTTTGGCGCTTCCTGAGTAAAGAGTACTTAAAAGTACTGATCAGGCGCAGGGACGGATTTAGGGGGCGGCCGCCCCCCCCCTCCATTGGCCCAAAATTGAGCATTTTTGAGCGATTTTTGGGTTCAAACGGCTGATTTTTGCGCCCAGTCAGGGTACCGTCCCCCCTCAGGGGTACCGCCCCCCCTTTAGAAAATCCTAGATTTGCCACTGATCAGGCACGATGCGCCAAAAGTTTCTTGACGTTTCCACTGCTTTTGACCCCAAAAATGATGCAAAAAATGGTTCATCAGCTCAAAATCGTCGGACAGTACCTGTCCGGCTGACCCGTAAAGGGGGGGGTAATAACTCCATCACCCCCCTACGCGCATGTATGCTTACAATGTAAACAATATGTATGTAAACAGGGCGGATTTAGGGGGGGCGGGGCGGCCGCCCCCCCATTGGCCCAAAATAATATGCAAAATTAAGGATTTTTGTGCGATTTTTAGCGATTTTCGGGTCAAAACGGCTAATTTTTCCGCCCAAGTCAGGGTTCCGCCCCTGCTTAAGAGTACCGCCCCCCTTAGGCAAATCATGGATCCGCCACTGTATGTAAACACGTGTGTGTGTGTGTGTGTGCGTGTATGGGTACCTAAATCTAAAAATGTATTTTTTATGTGTATATGTCTTGAATAAAGTCAATATATAGCTTGATCTTGCTGCTTTTTTAAATTGTTATACTTATATCTACAAAAACGATTAAGGTCTTAAGTTATGATATCGGTTCCTATAGATGATTTGTAAAAAAGTAAATATGTATTAGCCCAATTGGAATTTTGCATTGGCTTTAACATTCTGTCTGATTATTTTTTCTCTTTGATAAAAACTTAAGCCATAACCGTTGGCAATTAAACATGGCACGTACAGCGTAAATAATGAAGGATTCAAAATTATATCACAAATATTCATGCATGTAAAGGCTCGAAATTCTGGTGGTCTCAGCCAATTTCACGAGGGGGTGAATGACCTCCTATTTTTGGTCAAAAAAAACGCATAAAAACGGCCAAAAATTGGATCTTTCGCAAAAATTGGTGGAGGGGGGGTCAAAAATTTTCTGGCCTCGAGGGGATGGGGAACGTCCGACTGAGTGGGGGATTCAACTCCACCCCTCGTACATGTATGCAAATATGGATGCAAGCTTATTAACTGTGCTTATTCTTGAAATAGAGTAAGTGTAAACAAGAGTGCGTATTTAAATTGATTATTAATTTGCAAAAATAATTAAAAATGTAAATAAAGCATTAGTTGTGTCCAAAAAATAATGAAAATGTTGCATCAAATCTCATTCACTAATTTTTCATGGAATGTGCACATTTTCTATTTGATTTTGCATCATTATTCCTATAATTTTTGATTTGTGAATAAATATTTTTTATATTTACTTGTTAATATTTTATCTACTTACGTTTGTATTTATATATGTACGCATTTATTTGTCTTTGTATTGTATTTCTAAAATGTGTTTATTTACTTGTTTTGTTTTATTTCATTGTTTACTGTTTATTTTTTTTAATTTTGCTTATTTATTTCTCTCAATATTTAGCGCGCTGTGTGTTCCATATGCAAGGGAACCATTTGGGGTCTGGGTCGACAGGGCTTCAGGTGCATAAATTGTAAAGTGCCCGTGCACAAGAAGTGTCACAAAATGGTTCGATTCGTTTGCGTCGCCGATTCGTCGGCTCTTATTGTGAGGCATTTTTTTTGAAGCGACGTAATGTGTAAAGTGTAAAGCAAATTCAACGGGAAATATTAAATCGAGTTTAAAGCAGTACATTGTGTAAAGCGTTTGGCGAATCTTAGATTTAGTGTAAATCAGTTCGATTCGAGAAACTTGTCCGAAGGAGGGAATTATAAAATGCGACATTAAATAAAATTGAGACGTGTAAAGTGCTGCTCGCACTTTACATAAATTACGATCGCCGTACTTTACGCAGCCCGTATTTCTATTTTGGGCCTGCTTTATAACCGCACATTACCTACAATTAATAATTAATGTTATTATAATTAATAATTTATTATAAAATATTAATTATTATTACATTAATTACAATTCAGCTGTGTAGACGCGTATCGGAGGTTCTTTTTATTTACAGGGTGGCTACTAACCCGGGCGCGTTCCCCCGTAATTTTTCGAGCAACCGTGAAAACGGGGAAAAACCCTGGAAATTATATACGAACAGAAGTTTATAAGGCAAAAACAAGCAAGGATTGTCGAGTTAGAAAGGCAAAAACTTTCAAATTTTTCGGCGCTTCGCGCCGTTTCAGTATATTGATGTTATTTCTAATTATATTGGTCCATCATTAACCCTACGGGTTGAACTTCGAAATATACATTTTCCATTGATCCGTAGCTTCCCTGCTGCATTAGATGACTAAATCATCCAAAATATTCCAGTACGCATTTTTATCTGCAATAGGTGCGGTCAGGGGCGGATTTAGGGGGGGGGCCGCCCTCCTGTATTGGCCTAAAATAGTGCGCAAAATTAAGGATTTTTGAGCGAGTTTTAGCGATTTTCGGGTTAAAACGGCTAATTTTTCCGCTCAAGTCAGGGTTCCGCCCCCCCCCCCCCCCTTAGGAAATCCTGGATCCGCCACTGGGTGCGGTCGATTCTGCAATGGGCCGAAGGTTCCCTGAATTTTGGGCTGTGTTTTAAACATACAGTGGCTATAGAATATATTGTTTATGTTTAATAACATCGATATATTTCGCAAAACAAGCTCCGGTGGTTGCCGGTCAATTTAGTGGAAAAACTGATTAATTTGGAAAGGTGGAGATAATTTTCAAAAAGGAATTAATTTATTCTCCTACACAAAACATTTTCTGTCACAAAAAATAGTAGTAAGCAATAAAATATATTTCATTAAAATGCGGCAACCTTTTTTTACCAAAATTGTCGGCTAACCAACCTACAAATTTGATGCTGCAATGGGGCTATGCTCTTGTCACAATGTTTAAACATTTTATTGGCAATCACGCGTGGGCTTGCGGGAGGGGGCTCTTTGGGGGTATAAACCAAAATATCCCCAGAATTCAATTTTCGAAAGTTTTTTTTTGTTTTTTCGCAATTTTTTGATGCCAATGGATAGTGATCGATGGGAAACGTTGAAAAATGGTGTTTTTCGCCGTACCACCATTTTTAAGACCGTCTTTTTACCCTTAAAAATCTTGCACCTGCCCTCCCCTAGAATTTCGGTTCTGCCCACCTGCATATGCTCGTGATCGCACTACAAACATCAAAAATGATACAAATGCACGCGATTTTCTTTTTATTTTGCTTGAAATTTCGATTTTTGTGCATTTTTCCATTCGTTTTTGGCCAAGTTAAAAAGTATATTTATAAATTAGAGCCAATGGATAAATATTTACGTACTAAATAAGCAAAATTGTATAACATTTGTATCTTATAAAAAATACAAATGTATCCTTCCCTTAAGAAGCACATTATATAATATGCTTGCTAATCTGGCGCCGGTACCGGTGAAAAAGTGGCACCGGTACATCACTAGTAGATACCTATTTATTGTTTCAAAGGTACTTGTATACGCATACATGTAGCCAGGGGCGGATTTAGAAGGGGGGGGGCGGCCGCCCCCCCCCCCCATTGGCCCAAAATAGTGCGCAAAATTAGGGGTTTTTGAGCCATTCTTGGGTTAAAACAGCTAATTTTTCCGCCCAAGTCAGGGTTCCGCCCCCCATAGGGGTACCCCCCTTAGGAAAATCCTGGATCCGCCACTGCATGTAGCGGCTCAAAATTTTGGGAGTTGGGGGGCTTACATGTACAGCGTGGGAATCATGGGGGGTCAGGCCCGAGAAAATTTTAAAAAGTGCCTTTTCGGGCCAAAACACGAAGGGTACACGTCAAAAACACTTTTTTTCGACTATTCAGACAATGCTCGTTCTTTCGAGAACAGATAGACGTAAAAAATTTTCGAAGAAATTTGAAAAAAAATTGAGTATGTAAATTGAACAACATATGTATGTATATTCAAAAAATGTGTATAGGGCGCGAAGCGCCGAAACTTTGAGATTTTTGACCTAAAAATGATCAAATAACGCTTAAATGGGTACACTGTTTGCAAATTTTACCAGCTTTTATGAAAAATCGACAATCGTGGGGGAGGGGATCGTAGTCATTTTGCGGGGGCTCAGTTGCCACTCTGGGGGGTCAAACTCCCCTCCCGAGAACACAAAAGCAAAAGCGACCAAAAATTTGATTTTTTTTCCCAAAATGGGGGTCAAAAATTTTCTGGCTCCGGGGGTGTTGGGACTTCTGACTTCGGTCGGGGGATCCCCTCATCTCTCCACTCTTACACATATGTGCGTACGGATGTATTATTTTCTTTTCTTTATGAAAATGGAGGAAAAAATAATCTGCAATTTTCATTTTTTGGACGAAACAAATCAGTTTGTCTCAGAATTTCGTATTTTCTTCCCAAGTCTATCATTCCTAAGTTATGTATTATTCAGTATGCCAGAGTATGCTTTGCTTAAGAAGCCGTTGACTGTTTTTAGTCGAACTTGTGTTTAACGTATTTAATGCTTTGCTTATTATATATGCTGGCCAGTCACAGTGTAAACTTATATGAGATATGTTTACACTAGTGTTCGATAGGCTAATAAGGTTCTAATGCTTAAGCTTATTTGATTTGAATAATATTGACGTATCAATCGGATGGTTTTTTACTAGTGCATTTCAATTTATTTACCTATATTTCTTATCATTCTAAAACTTTATGTCGCTTGTTCAAATTTTGTTTCATTTCGTTCTAAATTTCTTAATGGAAAAAGTCGAATGTTACTGCAAAGAACAGAATGCATTTGGTGGTAAATAAATACAGTAATCAAGGTCATTTAGCAATCCTGATGTAAAAATTGTGGCGCGGTGTAAACAATTCAAAATAAGCCGCTTTTATTATGGCAAGCGTGAATGAGCCAAAATAAGAAATAAAAAACCAAAGGTAAAAGTAGTACTTACTTTACAAAGTATATTATTTAGGCCTTTGTTTTGATAAAAATTCAAAATTACGCAATCGATTTTTTTGAAATGTTTTTTAACTAATTAGATAATTTTAATAAAATTTAATTTAAAAAATAATAAATTAATCAATCGAATTATTAAATTATTTTCTCTTTTTTGCGTTATAATTTTTTTTTCATGTGTAGTAACTTGATATCTTTTTTTCATTTTTTTATAATTTTTATACAATTATATGTTTAAATAGATCCTTAATAATTCCATCTTGAAAAATGGAATCCTTTTTAATTTCTACGTTTCAGAATGTTACTATGCTTCCAGATTTTTAAATTTTTGATTAAATAAAGATTTTTATATCAGTACATAATTAATAAATTAAATAATCTTATAATACCACGCATTTATAAGGCGGCCGACAGTTATCTAAATTTGCCGGGAAATTCTACGACGTTTAGCTCAGCAACGAATGGCGCGGATATTGGTAAATTTAGTTTAAATTGTTGTGTAATTTAAAAATTTTCTATGAATGCGCTTTAAATTTTTCGGTATCTTTCTAAAATAATATGTAAAATGGAATGAAAATCACAATTTTTATTTATTTTATAATTTCGATAAATAAAATATCAGAAAAATAATCAGGTTTTATATCATTTTTTATCCTTCATCCCATAATATGTACGTGTATATACATGAATTTTACCAAAACTTTTTCCTCCAGTTTTTTTTAGTGAAATGAACTGAAAAAATTAGGAATTGAACTACGAGTACTCGAAATAAAATTGAAAAATTAGTAATTTTCAATGTCGCTACAAAATAGTTGTAAATAGTTTTTTAGGGTCTTATTAGAATGACGTTGTGATTTAAATTTCCGACCAAAAAAGGCAAAAAATTGCATAAAGATGGTTAAGAAAGGAAATTTTTCCAAAAAAAAGGGTTCAATAATTTTCTCGCTTTGAGGAATTTGGGCGGAACCCCAAATGGACTACCTTTTGCATCCTAAGTGAATACTTTTTGATCTCAGATTTTGAATACATGTCTGTTTATTGTGTCTGATCTTAGTTTTTTGTTCATTTATTCGAAAAAAATTCAATTTCAAAAATTTTCTAAAATAATGTATATAATTGTACGTTTCGCTAATTTTCAGAAAATATTTAAATAACAAAAATTTTACCATTTCTCCTCTTTATTACCCATATTTTTTTAAAAAATGAATTTATCAGATATTATTTTTATTTTTTAGTAGGTATTCAATATTTTTCCCGGTAACCTACGTGGTTTTG
The DNA here is from genome assembly GCA_036768485.1 of Mermis nigrescens. Classification (NCBI taxonomy): domain Eukaryota; kingdom Metazoa; phylum Nematoda; class Enoplea; order Mermithida; family Mermithidae; genus Mermis; species Mermis nigrescens. The sequence continues at coordinate 17,193,716 of JAVLUZ010000154.1, forward strand.
AGTTATTTGCTTTAAAATGTGCACTTTAAAATGTACATGATCATGGGGGTTTCACCCCCCACCCCCGCAGAATCATTTTTCACCCCCGCAAAAAATTTTTCACCCCTTCCCCCAGAATTGGCGATTTTTCAAAAGTTTCCTAAACTTACCTGAAAATTGGTAGAAAAAGTGTCTTTTTAGGGTTTTTGGCTATCTATTTGCTCAAAATCGCCAAATTTTCGGCGCTTCGCGCCATATATTCATGTTTTAAGCGATATATTGGTCAATTTATTCGACTTCTTTCGAAATTTTTTTCATGATTTTATGCTCTAGAAGGATAGAGTATCGTCAGAAACGCCAAAAAACGATGTTTCTAAAGCGTACCGGCCATTTTTGGGCCCAAAAAAGGCACTTTAGGTTTTCACCCCCTCCCCCAGAATTCCCATACTGTGCATGTATGCTTGTAAATATCTTTGACTTAGGCAAAAGTTCGGTATGCGGTGTTTGAGTTTATTTGGAAAAAATATTTTGAAATTTGAAAATTCGTAAAATTTTAGGAAATCGGAAAACTTTGCGGGAAATTTTGGTTGAAATTGGTTTATGCAAAAATTTGGCAATTTCCTAGAATTCCTAGAAAAACGAGGACTGGATTGCTGTTTATAAAAAATCAAATTTGAGAATTTTTTAAAATGTTGGAAAAGTAGGTTCAGATCGGTTTTGGAAAATCTAATTTTTTTTTCAAAGATATGTACAATTTTCAGAAATAAGGTTCGGAAGCACTGTTTTTTTTTTTTGTACGAGACAAAGATTTTGAGGCTCGTACAAAGATTTTTCGGAGCCATCTTTGTACAATGTACAAAGACTTTTTGGGAGCAAGGTAATAGTAATTTTAACGTTTTTTGGAGTATTTTTTAGCAAAATTTCTGAAAATTTTCGGCGCTTCGCGCCGAGTATCATAATTACAATCTATTTAGCTCCAGGCGCGGGCATTAAACACTCCAAAATCTATCTGTAAGCATCTTTGTACAGATTGAAGCATCTTTTACATCTATTTCCACTGTTTTATAAAGATTTTATGCAGAAAAAAGAACTATTAAACAACTTTGCACTGTTTTCTGCCGTTTGAAGATAAAATTGACTCTTTTATCTTTGCGTTGCATTAAATTCATAAGCAAATTGGTGTCTATTATGAGATTCAGTCAGCACATTGCAACCGCTTATTATTTATAATTGTGTAACACAAGTCATTTTAACTTGCTGAGTCGAATTTTATGTGTAATTTCAACCTAAGTCTCATGAAAATTTTGGCGTTTCGGGCCGAACTAATATAACCAGCTGAATTTAGGACAAAGTTACACCTTTTGCGAAGCGTGCGGGTCACGGATAACAATCTAGTAGTATGTAAAAATGTGTACATTCAACTGCATATCTATACGTTATATGTACAAAAAATTTTCGCTCGTACAAAGACTTTTCCGGGGATCTTTGTACATGTACAAAGAGGCTCGTACAAAAAAAAGCAGTGGTTACAGTATACTATTTTTAATATTTTTAACATTTCAATATTTTTTCTTCGATAACCTTCGAAGCTATGTAATCTTCAGTTCGCACTGGTTTTGTGAATGTTTGACGGTGTTTTATTGATTCGTCCAACAACATTCTTATGGTTTTACCTACAAAAGTGTAAATTGAAGATTTACAATTTTTCGCTTTAAGAAAAAGCATTTAATTTTTTTTGAAAATTAAATTTTCCTGGAATACGTGAATAACCATTTTATTAGAGATTATCAAATATTAACGGATTAGTATAATTATAAATTCGATTATCATTCAAGAGTTAGCTTCTAAATGTTGGATTTTCAAAATATGCGTTAAAAATGAAAAAGAGTCGATAATATGTAAAAGTGTTTCTGAAATATTTTTAAAAAAATATTGAAAAAAATTTAAAAATTTAAAAATAAAATGTGTTCTGATTTGTTTTACGAGTGCTCTCTTCGTTTAAATTTAGCTTTTTTATCATCAAAAATTTTTTTTGTGAATTTTATATAAATTTGGATAAAAAAAATTTGGATAAAAGAAATTTGGATAAAAAATTAAATTGGAACGTGCTTAATATTTTGTCAGATAAAAAGGAAAAATTAAAAATTGCTACGATTTGTGATTTTTTTGCTGTTTTTTTCTAATTTTTGCTGCGGCTTGTCAACCGAATAATTTCATTCATTTATGTAAACAAAAACAGAAAAATCAATGTTCTAAAACTTCAAAAAAACTTCGAAAATATTTAATGTTTTAAATTTGTGTAAAATTTAGTCAATTGCTACGACAATCAAATGTTCGCCCGATTCGATGCCATTGACAAAAATGCAACCGCAGCGCCGACTCACGAAGGATTTACCGACGAAACCGCCGTGCCCGTAAATTTTATGTTTTATAGTCAATTTGTTTTTATTTTTCGTCAAAAAAGTCCCATTCGGCCGAATATGATCCAAAAAATTTTTAAAAAAAATTTTGAATTGAGGCAGATAATTATAACTATAAAAAAATAATTAAATAAATAAAAATATTTATAAATTATAAATAAATATAATGTAAATTATAAAATTCAATTTTATAAATTATAAAAAAATAACTAAATTATAAAAAATTTTATAATTCATAAAATATAGAATATAATAAAATATAACCCCTATAACTAAATTATAAAAAAATTTAAATTTTATATCCAAAAAATATGTACATTTTTTACATATAGATATAAAAAATGTAAAATCAAAAAAAATATATGCAAAAGAAAAATAAATATAACAAATTCAATATTTAAAATTTGGATATGAAGGCTTTGAAATTGGAGAAAAAAATTAAAAAATTTACATTTTTAATTTTTTGAATTTTCAACTGTTTTGTCAAATTTTTTAACCTGGAATATTATGACGTAAATTTAGCAATGTAAAATTTTTTTTCGAGTTCGATTTTAAATTCAAATTTAGGTTCTTTGCAGGCTTCAAAGTTGAATGCTGTCACCCTGGACGACTTTAATTTATTAAAAATCATCGGACGAGGTTCGTATGCCAAAGTTTTGCAAGTTGAATACAAAAGAACTTCTCAGGTTTACGCCATGAAAGTTATCAAAAAGACTATGGTTACCGATGACGAGGTGAATAAATTATTTTTAAAAAAATAAATTAAATAAATTTAATTAATTTACTTATAATTTTGATTATTCGACGGTTAATTAATTATTTAAAAGGTTCGTATTATTAATATTTGAAATACACTATGAATCAGATCAGACGCTATGCTGCGTATTTATATGTATTACCGTTTTTTAACTGATTATTACAGTTTTTCATGTTTTTTATTTTTTTATTTTTGATTTTATTTTTTTAAATTTTTTTTTAAATTTGTCTAAAACTTTTAATGCAAACAATAATATGTATGCATTCTAGTTTTTTATTTTCAGTTTTTAGAAAATTTTGGAAATTTTTGGCAAGTTAATTTGTAATTTCAGAATTTTCACTTTTGTTCTTCTCGTTTCTAATTTGGAATTCAGGATTTTTTTCTTATTTCGGATTTTTTAGTCATCTAAGCACATATTTTGATTTCCTTAAATTCACTCATTTCAACAATATAGTAATTTAGATTGTTGCCTTCCTCGTTTTTTATTTATTTGTTTACACTCATAATTAGCAGCTTCGTGCAATTATTTTCGTTTGTTTATTCTATTTTACTTTTATTCTTTTTTTATCGTTTTGTTGAAAAATTCGAGTGTTCATAAAATGATGTTAGTTGAAGGGCGTTGTAAAGAAAGGGTTTCAAATTTTTTTATGTTTTTTGAAACTGAAAGTTTAAAAAGGAATTTAAAAAAATTAAAAACCACCCAATTTAAGGTAAGAATCTTTTGAACATCTTATAACTGATCAGTGGCAGATCCAGGATTTCCCTAAGGGGAGGGGGGCGCGGTACCCCTAAGGGGGGGGCAAAACCCTGACTTGGGCGGAAAAATTAGCCGTTTTAACTCTAAAAATCGCTCAAAAATCCTTAATTTTACGCACTATTTTTGACCAATGGGGGGCGGCCGCTCCCCCCCCGCCCTTCCCTAAATCCTCCCCTGTAACTGATCGTCTTTATGTTTTAAATAAAGATTTTCGGCGTAGTTGCGTAATTTTCATGAAATTCTCAAATAAATTATTTTGAGGATGCTCTGTTGTCTGGTAAGATCTCGCATTGTTTTTGCTTAATTATTTGAAAAAAATGATTCCGTGACTTTATTTTTATATATTGGTTTACACTTATCGTTTGTTTGCTTTAAACTGTGTTTTTCATGAACGACCAATCGTCCTGGGCTTCGCATTAAGATTTACTGTCTTCCAGATTCTATTTTATACGGTTGACTGCGTTTACATAGTGTCTCTTTTATTCGAAGTTTTAACGCCTTCGTGATTTTTTTGGATCTTAATCGATAGGTTTACATTTTTATGACGAGGATATCGACTGGGTTCAAACTGAGAAGCACGTGTTCGAAATAGCGTCGAATCATCCGTTTCTCGTTGGTTTACACTCTTGCTTCCAAACGCCAAGCAGGTAATTAAAATTTTCGTCTTGAATACTTTATGCCATTCAAGTGTAAACTGAACTATATTTTGTAAACAGCGGCATGCGTGTACACTTTAAACTCTGATTTTGTTCCTATGCTAATCCGTGTTTACACTGTTATTGAAGTTCGTTCCTGTGTATTCTTATATACATATTAACCGTGTTCTTCTGTAGATTGGCTAAGTTGAGCAGCGTCTATCGTTGAATTTGTGATGTTCTCTTTACACAGATATTAATAAGAAATTATATGCACAAAAACCCATCTGCTTCCGTGTATACCGTTTGCACTACGAAATTATAACAATAAAGCATTTGAATGGAAAAATTTTAATATTTTGGCGCTTCGCGCCATTTTGAAACAATTTTTAGTACTTTTTGGCGAAAGAAACCCAGAAATTAGCTGAAATACACTAGCAAAGGTCGAAAAACCCTGTTTTACCATACTAAAATACCTACTATATCATATTATAGTAAACAAAAATTTGCATGTACAAAATGTACAACAACTTTTGGGGACCATCTTTGTACGTGTGCAAATGGACCTTGTACAAAAAACACTGATTCGGGTAGTCGAAATAAATTTTTTCGGGCTCGAGTCCCGAATTTTGTTCGGGTACCCGAGTCTTCGGCCTATTTCACAAAGGTTTCCTAAATTTTCTTGAAAGTTGGTAGAAAACGTGCTCTTATAATCGTTTTTGTTATTTATTTTCGTAAAAGTGTCAAATTTTCTGCGCTTCGCGCCGTATCTTCATGTTTTACCTTGAATATTGTCCATTTGTTCGATTTTTTCGAATTTTTTATGTTTTTCAGGATCTGGAAAGATGAAGTTTAATTAAAAACGCCAAAAAACGATGTTTTTGACGCGTTATCACCATTTTTAGGCCCAAATAAGACTCTTTGAAATCTTACCTTTCCCAGAATTTCCATGCTTTTTTGTTGTTTTTTTTGTTTTTTTCGTTTTTGTTCCATCGGAGCATTTTTGTTCGTCAGTTTAAACATAGTTAATTCATTGTCAAATATTATCATCAATGTCTCGCCCTAAAATTCACTATATATTTTTTGTTAATTTTTTGTTATTATTATTAATATTTTTATTATCAATATTTTTTACATAATTGATATTTTTATATAATTTCAAAATTCAATTTATTTCAGGCTATTCTTCATCATTGAATTTGTGCCCGGAGGCGATTTGATGTTCCATATGCAATGCCAAAGACGGTTGCCCGAAGAGCATGCCAGATTCTATTCGGCCGAAATCATTCTCGCCCTGCAATTTTTGCACCGCAGGGGTCAGATTAATTAATTCATTAATTTTTTAATTAATTTATTCATTTATTTTTTAATTATTTAATGATTTTATTTATTTTATGTTTGTTTTTTACTTTTGTATTTTTACTGCCATCACAATTAGTTTCATTGAAAGTAGTCCTGCAGTTTCCGCAACGCAGGGGTCAGCAGATTTATTCATTAATTTTTTAATTAATTTATTCATTTATTTTTAATCGATCTCTTATATGTTTGTTTTTTACTTTTGTCTTTTATTGTAATTGCAATTATGTAGTTTTATTGAAGTTAGTCCTGCAATTTTCGCAACGCAGGCAGATTTATTCATTCATTTTTTTAGTAATTTATTTATTTATTTTTTAATTGATTTATTATATGTTTGTTTTTTACTGTTGTTTTTTATTACAATTACAATTATGTAGTTTCATCGAAGTTAGTCCTGCAATTTTTGCACCGCGAGGGGTCAAATTTATTCATTTATTTTTTTTAATCAATTAATTTATTCATTTACTGATTTATTTATTAATTAAATGTTTGTTTTTTACTTCTGTTTTTTTCTATTGCAATCGCGATTCGTTTCGTTGAAGTTAGTTCGTTCAAAAATTTTGCAGGCGTAATCTACAGGGACCTAAAGCTGGACAACGTTCTATTAGACGCCGATGGTCACGTTAAATTGTACGCACGCTTTTGTTTTGTCAAATTATTTAAATTAATATATTATATAAAAATGAATTGTTGGGTCAATAGCAAACACGTTTTTTGGGGAACGGGGCAGGCACGTAGCTGGCCCTCCTATTTTGGGGGGACCAACACTAATTTTGGGGGTCTAAACCAAAAATAGCACAAAATAACGTGCAAAAAGTCCTATTTTTTTGGGTTTTTTCTGAATTTCAGGGGGTCCGGACCCCCCCCCCCCAGTCCCTCCCACAGTTACGTGCCTGGAACGGAGGGGTCGGACGGAGCCCCTAAAATTCAGAAAAATCGGAAACATAGGACTTTTTATACGTTATTTTGTGCTATTTTTGGCTTTTTTGGGCTTATTCCCCCAGAAAGTGGTATTGCTTCCCCCCAAAAAATAGGACGGCCAGCTACGTGCCTAGCTAATTGATTTACGAATCGGCTATTTGTTGCAACGTACGTAGTGATAATTATTTTATCACTTCTCAGTAGTATTAGAATAAAAAATAAATATCTAAAGAATAAGGAATCGATAATTAGAAAATAAATCGATATATCGGCGGAGTTTCGTAGACGTACATGTAAGTGGGCAGATGGAGGGATCCCCCACGCAAAGTTAGTTATTCCTGCTCGCCCTTCCCCTAAGCCAGAAAAATTTTTGACACTCCCTGATTTTTAAGAAAAAAATTGAATTTTTAGGTCGTTTTTATATGTTTTGGGCCGTTTGGCCGTTTTTGGTCAAAAATTGTAGGTCATCTACTGCTCCACCCTTAAATGGTCGGGACCCCCATCCAAAATTTTCAGCCGCTATACATATGTCTGTAGGGCATGCATGCACATATAGGGGCTGTATTACTCCCTCCCTCAAGGGCCAGCCGGACAAGTATGTACTGTCCGACGAATTTGAGCTGTAACGCTTTTTGCATCATTTTTCAGGTCAAAAGCAGTAAAAACGTCAATATTTTTGTTAGTACTTTTATTTACGTTTTACTCAAAAAGCGCCCAAAATTGATAAATTTTTGCTTTTGTTAGTGTTAAAAGTGATATAATGCAGTCAAAATGGACTAAAAATGCTATTAAAATGCGATATTACCACGAAAAAACGTTTTATAAGCTATTTTGACCATTTTTATCGCTAGAATAGCAAAAAAATCGTTAACGTCAAATTTACTGTTTCGGATTTTTGTAATTTAACCCCCCTTCCTCCTCCCCCCTGCCGACCCTGACTTTGTGCACCTACATATGCTGTAGAGTATTTTTAGAAAGCAAAAAATGTAAATCAACGCAAAAATGTAAAAAAACGTTAAAATTCTAAGAAATTTTCAGCAAAAGTAGCAATTACAGACAGAAACAATCGCGTCAGAGTGTAAAGTGCTTTTTCATAGTCATAAAGTTGATGAATTAATCAATTTTACTCTTATTACTCTTAATTAAAAAGCATAAAAGAAGATTTAACCTTTTAAAGTCCGCTTTATGATGCAGATGTGCTACAGAAATGCAATCTTAATATGTTTCAAATCTGTAAAATGTAAGACTGTATGCAAAAACCAGAGCAAAAGCTCTCCTCTCTATCACGTTGTTCATATGTTCCCATTTGGGAACGTTGGCTTCTTGGGGAACATTTTTGCCAAATTTCATGTTCTGTTATGTTTTGCAAAACATATAAGATTAAAGCGATCTGCTACAAACATTGATAACACAAGTAATCTAAACTGTCAAATTGTCAAATAGAGAGCCAAGGGTGTGGTTTTGAGGTTTTGAAACCTTATGGGAACCATAAACCTCAGTAAACCAAGAAACTTTCAATAAACACCATAACTTTATATTTGTTTTTTGTTAGATTTGCTTGCTTCCTAGATAACATTAAATAATGTCTAGCTAAGATGAGTAAAAAACTATTATTGAGCTATAATCTGTATTTTCGTTCTTTCTGGATTTTTCAAAATGTATTGGTTTTCTCATTTCTACGCTGTTGAACTAATGCCCGTGATCTCAGAGCTATTTACACTACATCGACGTATTTCGGTATACTAATAGTTAGAAAGCATGAATCAAGATTCGGGAAATATTAGGAAGTCAGGGTGTAATATAGTCAATTTGGCAATTTCATTCAATTTTCAATAAGTAAAATTTTACAGTGAATAAAAGTAAGTCATAATATCATACGTTTACTCTTTCGGACATTTACCTATCCGCAGTTGTTATCGATAGTTCAATAAACTTAAACTCAAAGTTTAGTTATGTTGCTAGCATCCTTCTGAGCTATTAAAAAATGTTAGAAATCAGTAGTTATATAAAGTTTGAAAAAGTACAGTGCAAGTTCTACAGATCAAAAATACATGATATTGTGCATGAATTCAAGAAAATGTGTCTCTAAGCCTCTAAAGATTCATGGCTCTGTAAGTTATAGTAAAAAAATAAAGCATAGTAAGGTAGAGGGATCTAGTATACAATTTACCCGCCACCGTTTTTTAGCCAATTCAAATAAGCGACAATGACCAACACTGTAGATCACTATATTGATTGATGCTAGTCATAACGTGTTTGATAATTTTTGTGTAAAGTTTGGTCACTGTAGCTTATTTGAATTGGCTAAAAACAGTGGCGGGTAAATTGTATACTAGATCCAGGTAGAGCAGGTAATTTCTACAAAAGAACCTAAAATTATTTTCAGAAACACTTAAATTTTTGCCTAAAAACCGCTAGAAATCAAGAGCTACATTGTTGTGTAATGGTAACACATAGAATCAAGTAAAGAATCCCATAAACCTGCATTTAATATTTTGAATATGTGCATTGGAGTCATACCAGAATGCTTGTGGAGCTCTAGAAAATTGAAGGAATGCATGAGAGGTCACTAAAGAGCATAGCCGAGGTTACATATGCTGCCCCATAGATTTTGTTCTCTTTCCAGGAATAAAATATTTTTTCACTCCTAGGAGCCAACGTTCCCAAACGGGAACATCAATATAAATTTAACCATAACTTTTGATAAACAACTAAATAAAAATAAATAACATACCAAAATGATCAGAAAACCTCTGCAAACATGACTGCATGACATTTGGCTCAAAAATTTTGTATGTCAATTGACAATATGCAAATTTCTAAACATGACAAACTTTTGCTATTTTTGTCTAACTTAAGACAGTATAGCATAGCACATACTCATGATTAAGTTTTGAAATTGCTCTCACAGGATAGGCAAACATCTTGCTTCTCATCCAAAACAAGTCTTATTTAAATTGCATCAGTAGTTGCTTTGCAACAAAATTTTAAAAATATGTTCCCGATTGGGAACGTTGGCCACTAAAAGGTTAATAGACGTTAGTTTGAAAATTATCGTTTTAGTATTTTATATTGTACCTCATTGTTATCGCTTATTTTGGAATTTTTAATTTTTGTTATTTTTTTAATTTTCATTATTTGAAATTCTTTTATCACTTACTTCAGTCATTTTTTGAATAAAACGCGTGTAAAGCAATGATAAAATCTATTTTAACACTTCGTCGTTATTCGCATAAATTATAAATTTTTTGTTCAATTTTTCTGAAATATGGGCAAATGTTTTGAACATTCTAATCACTTGACATGATGAGCTTTTCATTCGATTTTGGCTTAATCGCTTGCTGATTCGTTCGATGAGTTTGTTGATGTAAATATAGTTGCATTCTGTCCATTTCACCTACTTTTTTGGCCACTTTGTTAATTGAATGATTAACCGATTGGTCACTTAATAAATCGCATATCTAGTTTATCGGTTGCAACTAATTGTCGGACTGTTATCGGTTGGCTGGTTGCCTGCTGGTGGTTTTGTTGTCTTGTGTGATTGTCTGCTTGCCCGTTTGTTCCTTTGTTTACCTGGCGATTGTCAATTTTTCTGATCTTGTTTTTATTGACGATCGTTTGCAAATCGAGCAATAAGTCGGCCAATCATTCGATTGTCAATCAGTTGACCAATTTCGGTCAGTTGTCGCTCGTTTGGATGCTTGTGGCTTTTTTCGGCGTTTTTGATTGTGGCTGATTGTGCGCTGTTCATATTGCCACGCTTGTTCAGTTGATCGGTTGATAAATTGTCTAATTATCCTTTTGATTGTTGGTTTGTTTGATGCTGGTTGATCGCTTGCGATTGCTTGGCTAATCGATTGCCGGTCATTGGTCCGTTCTTTTTTTAATTTATTATCGAATTGAATGATGTCGGGCTTTCGGGTTTGATGTGATAGCCTATTGGCGAACTAATTTATATTTGTCAGGTACAGTATATATACTTTGACTACAGCCAGGCACGTAGCTGGCCGTCGTATTTTGTGGGGGGGGGCAACACCAATTTTTGGGGAGGCTAAGCCCTAAAAGGCCAAAAATAGCACAAAATACGTTTGAAAAATCCTATTTTTCCGGTTTTCCTGAATGTTGAGGGGGGGGGGTCGAACCCCCAATTCCCCCAGAGATACGTGCCTGACTTCAGCAGAGGCGTAGCCAGGATTTTGGTTCGGGGTGCACACTGGAAAAATTTTTTATACTTCTTTTGCATTGAATGCCTTGATATGGTACAGTAAAGCGTTACGCATGGTAAAAATGAGTTTTCCGACCTTAATATTGTAGCCTAGCCCAACATATGAGCTTCTAATTATCAAAAATGCAAAAAAGTTTGATGCGGCAAAAATTTTGATGTTTTTAATGTGTTCGATCAACATTTACGGCCTTTTTATCGAAAAATAGTACGGAAATATTATGTGGCGCGAAGCGCTAAGAAATTTAGTTTTTTTTTCTACCGCTCTAAACATTTTGCAGCTTATGAGACTAAACAAAAAATATCAGATTTGCACAAAACAATTTTGACAACACTTCCATAAGTTTAGGCCTCTAATTGAAAAAAAATACTAACCTACAAAGCTTCAATATATTGTGCCTGATTCAAGCTTTAAACCCGATGCTGGATTTGTGTAATAGGCGCAGATCGCCGAAAAATTTTGACGTTTTTGCCTTTTTCAACTCAATTTCTTGGACCCAGAATGCAACATAAGAATCGACAGAATCTGTGAAAAAATTTTGGGGGGCATGTCCCCGCTATGCACCCCTTTGTTGGCTACGCTGTTGGACTTCGGTACACCTTGTTTACAGTATTTTTTTTATTTATTTCATATTTTATTTTATTATATTTTTTTTATTTTACAATATTTTTTTTATTTTTTTATTTTATATTTTATTTTATAATTTTTTATTTTATTTTATTTTTTATTTTATTATGTTTTTTTTAATTTTATTATGTTCTTTTATTTTATTTTATAATATTTTATTTTATTCAGTTTTTTTTTATTTTATAATATTTTATTTTACAGGGCCGATTTCGGCATGTGCAAGGAAGGTATCGCCGACGGGGCACTGACGTCGACGTTTTGCGGTACGCCCAATTATATCGCCCCCGAAATATTGAGGGGCGAAGAATACGGTGACTATTTTTCCGATTAACGCCTTTTGTATTTATTTTAATTTGTTGTATTTTTTAAGGATTTAGCGTCGATTGGTGGGCGCTCGGTGCGTGTTTATTTTGAGCCAAATTTACCGTTGTAAATTTCAATCAAATAATTTTAATAAATTTTATTTAACCGGGTATACTCTAGCAATTTCTAACGTTACTGAAAATCATTATGTAATGTGCATACTGTAGCAATCCCTTAGTTTGTAAACGAATGACTACGTTTTGAATATATGTTGCCCGATTATTTCTAAAATGTCGTACTTTACACTCTAGCTTGTTACTTTCCAAATATTGCTTTTCTCGACAAATATATCTTTGCGTAATTTGTTTTAAATATTGTATTGTGTAGTTTAAAGTGCTGCAGCAGCTCGTGAACTTGGATGTACAGAAGAAAAAAATTCAACATAAAAGTTTTTCATGTTTAGTAATATTTTTATCTAAATTTCAGGCGCACTTCTGATGGTACAAGTCATACATGTAATGGCCCTGAGGATCTCCGGCGATAGGGCGAAGGGGGGAGGGGGGGTTAACGCCCTCTAATTTTTGGCCAAAAACGGTTAAAACACACCTTGAAGTAACTAAAAATCGCAATTTTTCTCCAAAAATTGATGGGTCAAAAGTTTTTGTTCTTACTTTGTGTGGAGGGGCCATCCAACTTTACCTGGGGGATCCTTAAAATCCTTTTCTTGCATGTATGATACAGGCCATCACAAATGTTCGAGAAGAGTATATAAAATTTAAAAAAAATTCCGCAAAATTTTTTTAAAATGTTTTCTCGTCTATCCAGAGGGGGGGTCAAGAGAGAAAAAATCTATCAACAATCAATTGACACGAAGTTTTCGCATCAACGCCACTTTCAAATAATTAGCCATTCAAATGCTAATTGCCTCGAAATTTTTGAGAAGGAATGATTGTGATAGACTCGAAACCAAAGTCGGAAAATTTTTCAAGCCGCGATTTTAGGCAAAGTTACGTTTTTAGCGAATTTGAGCCATTTTGCCATTTTTAGCCAAAATTTGGAGATCATTTTACCCTTCCTGAACTGACCCGGGCGGGGCCCCCACCCAAACTTTGAGCCGCGACATATATAGTGAAACCTATAGTTTCCCAAGGTCGAGAGTTTACTCAGTAAATCCCGAAATATGGAGCAAGTAAATTAAGACTTCGGGCTTTTTTGCGGTTCAAATGTAGAAATTGATTAAAACGTCTTGTAATAAATTTTTTAGTACTTTTTAGTCAATCCTGACTCGTTTCGTTACTCTTATCAATAAAAAATATAGAAAGTTATCGAAAATTCCGATTTTTAAGATCAAATTTATTCTGGGCATTTTATGGGTGAACAAAATAATTTACCAGTTGGCTTGAAGCGCCGAAAAAAAGTTCGATGTTTGCTACTTTCGTCCTCAAAAATCATGCAGAAAGTGTTCCAACTCTAAAATCGTCTGACAGTGGATCGAGTCTTGCACCCTGAGGTACAAGTAATACGCCCTCACCCCCCCCCCCACCTACCCATTCCCTATGTGAATGTGTGAAGCGGTGTAATGGTGTAGGTGTAAATGGTGTAAAAATTAATGTAATAATTTCTATCAATAAAAATTAATAAAAATTAATTAGTGTAAAGCCCACCCAGTTAAACCCGCAAGATCATGCAGTAATTAATGTAACGTAATAAATAAATCAATTAATTAAAATAATTAATTAATTAAAAAATAATCAATTAATAAATTAGTTAATTAGACGCCTTGTGGCGTAGTGGTAAACATCGTTGCACCTGGTGCAGAAGGTTGACGGTTCGAATCTTACGTAATGCAACGAGTTTTCTCCTCCTGGAGGCACGACTTAAACTCGTACATGAACACTTGGTAGTGACAGGCTGAAGGATAGCCGACTTTAAAGTTCGATTTTCTATCCAGACCTCCCGTGTCGAACCCCTATGAAGGGGACACATTGACACGTTAAATGGGAAAGTAAGAAAAAGCAATTAATTACCTAATTAATTAATTAAATTAATGCAATCCTTCAGGCTTTACATATCAGTTTTGTGAAGTTTGATATGTATTTTGAAGGCGTTCTAATGTTCGAAATGATGGCCGGTAGGTCACCCTTTGACATTGTGGGCATGGCCGATGCGCCTGATCAGCAGAGCGAGGATTATTTATTCAAAAGTTAGATTATTTTTCCTTTTCTGTTCTTTTCTAATCATCTTACTCTCTCTTTTCACTGCAATTGTTGTTCCACTTCTTCTTTTTATTCTATTGAGCCTATTGTTTTTTGGATCATTATAAATCTTGTTGCGAAACGTGTAATTAGTAAGCATGAATTTGTAAATTATTTAATTATGCTTTTGCGAAAGTTCTCGATATTGTGTGCATTACTCGGTGTTCGGTTTTATCGTCATATTTCAATTGTTATATGTAGATGTTATGAAGCGTAATAATGAATTATAAGTAAGCAGCAGCCGAATTTTGGGAGTAGGTTCGGTAAAATCGATTGAAATAGCATCTAAAAATTCAATTCTGGTGGGTGTATAGATTTTCGTGTGAGTCCGATGAATTCTCGGGGGGTGGATTCGCGATTTTTTGCTAGTTAAATGACGAAAATGTTCTAAATAGCCTATAAAACGATTTTTAGTGATCATACAGCATTTTGAAAGCATTATTAGCCCATTTGGACTGCGTAATATCGTATTTAACACTAAAAATATTGAAATTAATCGATGAGAAGAGAATTTTTGATTTTTTACACCATTTTGGCCTAATTTCGGTCGCTTTTTGAGTAAAAAAGGCGTAAAAGTGTGGATCCGGTAAAAAAATTTACATTTTGTGCTCAAAAATCATGCAGAAAACGTTCCGTCAGCTCCAAATCGCCGGACAGTACCTGTCTGGCTAACCTTTCAGGGTTACCCCCTTCCCCTTGTGCATGGATGATTTTCAGCCGTTTTAGCTAAATTTCGAATTCTCTTGCCAGGAAAAAAATGAAATGCAGTCATAGGTGCACAAGGTCAGAGTCGGCAGTGGGGGTGAAATCACAAAAATCCAAAACAGTAAATCTAAATTTCACGATTTTTTTGCTGTTTCAACGATCAAAATGGTCAAAATGGCGTATAAAACGTCTTTTTCGTGGTAATATCGCATTTTAAAGGCATTTGTAGTCAATTTCGACAGCATTATATACCTTTTTGCACTAAAAAAATGCAAAATTTTATTAATTTTGGGGGCTTTTTGAGTAAAAAGTACTTTTAAGTACTAATCTGGCGCGAAGCGCCGGAAAAATTTTAACGTTTTCAATGCTTTTGACCTCAAAAATCATGCAAAAAAATGTTCCATCAGCCCGAAGTCGCCGGACAGTAGCTGTCTAGCTGACCCTTCAGGAGGGATGATACCCTCCCTATGTGCATGTATGAATTTAGTCCTGAAATGTCTATTTAAATAAGAGTTTTTTGCTTTAATTTTTCTCTCCGTTAGTTTCGTCAATTCTTTGTGCTTCTTATTTTACGCTGTAAGTTTTATTCATTTTTTACGTATGTCTACCATTCTCTTGTTTACATATTGATTTTTGTTCCAAAGTTTTGTATTATTTTGAGTATTTCTTGCAGTAATTTTGGAGCGAAATATTCGAATTCCCAGGTCGTTGAGCGTAAAAGCGTCGGCTGTTCTGAAAAACTTTTTAAATAAGGTTGGTTATGTACTTCATATGGACTTATGTATGTTTTTACTAGCAAGGAAAAATGCTCTAATGGAACTGAAAAAAGACTGATATGGGTTATATTGTTGTGGGGAGTTTTATTGAAGATATTGAGATTTATTGAGGATAATATTATTGAGGACGTAAAAGATGGGGTTTAGGAAAAGGTCACATATCTAAGAAAAGGAAAACGTGTTTAAATATGAAAAGGTGATGTATGCTTGCAGAAATCATAAGAATCTGTCCCGAGTTAAATGTTGGGTTAATAGGAAAAAATTTAAAAAAACTTTGCATATGTAGCGGAGAAGCTGCGGATCGGTGCAAATCGTTTACTTCGGTGTTAAACCCGTGGGGTTGATGTTGTTGTGAAACACATTCTTAATGAATATATTGCGCAGAAGTGAGCAAGAGCCCGAGTAGTCGGTTAGTACTACACAAGCGTGTTAAAGCGGAAGATCCGGGAAACCGGTGCGGGTAAAATTTTGCTCACTGAGTAACGTGGTTGGCAGGTTGCCACGTTACAATTGGAGGTCTCTGAGCTTGACGAACTCAGGTTGTCTGCGCGGTTCTCCTCTTAAGGCGGAAGAATGTAGCGGGTAAGCTACGGATCAGTGGAAATTGTCTACGTTGGTCTTAAAATCGTGGGGTTGATGTTGTTGTGAAACATATCCTTAATGAATATATTGCGCAGAAGTGAGCAAGAGCCCGAGTAGTCGGTTAGTACTACACAAGCGTGTTAGAGCGGAAGATCCGGGATACCGGTGCGGGTAAAATTTTGCTCACTGAGTAACGTGGTTGGCAGCTTGCCACGTTACACATATATGAAAAGGTCATACATATATATGCGTGCAGAAATCATAAGAATCTGTTAAAACGTGACGACTTACTCTAAGCAATACAAAACATGGAAGTAAATTCTGCGGCCTCCAAAAAAGGTCTTTTCAAAGCATTCTTCACTGGTTTACTGAAGAGTTTATGAATTAAGTTTGATTTGTTGATAATTGTTTTTCTTCCTTGTACAGTAACGCATGCCATGCTAGCTCAGCAGTGTATTACTGGGCACGTATCTCTGGGGGAATGCTGGAGGGGGCTTCGGACACGCCCCAGATTTAAAAAAATCGGAAAAATATGACTTTTTAAACGTTATTTTGTGCTATTCTTGGCCTTTTTTGGGCTTAGTCCCCTCAAAAATTTAAGTCTTGCTCCCACCCCCCTCCCAAAATAAAGCGGCCAGCTGCATACGTGCCTGTGTAATACATTTTCATTCGTTTTAGCGCTTCGTTGTCTTCTTTTTAAATTTTCACTCTATTATTTTGCACTGCTGCTTTGCTTCGCGCGTAATTCATATTGCTAGCACATAATTCTTGCCTGCGCTGTTACGCTCGGGCACAAGATTGTTCACGCGCATGTCTAAGAGCGTTTTTTCGAATTTCATTGCACCTGAAGTTGCTATAGAAAAGCCTCAATCATTTTTTTTAATTTAAAATAATTGCTTATATTGAAAAGCAAACTGTTCAGTTCATGTTTTCCTCATGCAGGCCGCAGAAGGTGCTTCGATTTTTGCATTGCTTAGAGGAAGTCGTAAGTTTTAGCAGATTCTTATGATTTCTGCTTGCTTGGGAGACTTTTTCCTACCTTTTACCTTCTCAAAAATCAATGCTTCCAAGTATATGCATTTTTTTATCCAGCGGAGCATTTTTCCTTGCTAGTTCCCTACTTTTGATTAGCGAGATTAGAGCAAATCAGTCAGTAAACTTACGGTACGACGCTACAATAATGACAGCAGTCAAAGAGAGTCAAAAACAAGTTTATTCTGAACATCAGATTATGTTTTTTTAGACAAGACAACCTTGCCTTATTTAAATAGATCGAATGTTTTCAGGCTGAACTTTACTCAACTACTTGGTGTAAAGAACACTGATACTCCGATTTGTAATCCTGACGTTAAGGACAACATTTTGAGAAAATTAAGCTTCTGCGAGGCTCTAGAACTGAAGTAAATTTTCAGTGTACACCTAACACAACCAAGGGCGTAGCCAGGGGGGGGGCATAGGGGGCATATGCCCCCTCCGAAATTTTTCTAAAATTTTGTTGATTTTTCTGGTGCAATAATTGTAATCAGAAAATTGAGTTCAAAGAGGCAAAAAACGTCAAAATCTTTCGGCGCTTAGCGCCGAGTAATTATTATTTTTGTTATATAGATCCGTGAGTTTAGAAGCTTGAATAAGCTAAAATAATTCAGCGCTTCAGATCACTTTAGTGATTTAATCCACTATTTGTTCGTTGAATGAAACTGCGCATGCTTATTGAGCATAATAGTAAAAGTGTGAACATGGTTGCGAACTAGTTTGCTTATTCTCTGCTTTGTTTGTCTTTCTTTACAAGGACACATAATTCTACTGTAATCGAAAAAAATATCCGCATTTTCTTGTGTTCTTAGGCATTTTCTGTTTTCTGAACTACATCCTGTTAATCAGAAGGCTGCAAATGGGTCTGAAAACGGTAAGAACAAAATTTTCATGGATACATTTTCCAGGGACCCGTTGCTGCATATCTAGCAGAGGTCGAAAAACGCATTTCAGCTCAGAAGTCTTGTGTGAGTCGTTCAATTTAGGCTGTTTTCGGGCTTAATTCAGACCTACGATTTGGCAGATTCTGCAAAAATTTTAACACTAGTATTCAACATTGAAGTGCATTGTTTACAAAATTTTCCGGTGCACGGCAACGGACCCCGCTGTGGTCAGCCATAAAACCCACTTCACGTGTAAAAAAACTTTTGGTAGGGCAAAAAGGGGTAAAAGGGTTAGAAATTTCCTAAAGTTTCCGGCGGCGCTGGAAAGTTTGTCTGTTCTGTATGATGCAAAGGTATAAATTAAGTTTAAAGAGCAAAAGCGTCAAAATTTTCTGGTGCATAGCTCCGCCGGGTACAGTTGTCTCTTTTTAAAGCTCCAGCATTGCATTTAAAAGCGTGAATTAGTCAAAATATTCTAGTGCTTCAGACTAAGTTATTAATGCGCAGTTTTCCTGTTAGAAAAGCCTGAACTTACGGCATTATGTCAAAATTGTTTTGCACAAATTCGATAATTTTCTGCTCTGTCAGACTGTCAGTATTCACAGGGCTACAAAATGTTAACGGCGGTAAAAATGATTTAATTTTTGGGCATTTTGAGTCACTCATGATTTCCGATCTGTCTGTCTATAAAAAACCTGTAAATTCTACACGGAAACGGTGAAAAAATTAAAAAATTTCGCTTCACACTTTTTGTATTGCCGATCGTCAGAAACCCATAAATCAGCCAGGCTACACAACTAATGGTAGAAAAACTCAATTTTACAATACATCGTGCCACTGTACCACATCAGAGCATTCGATGCAAAAGTGGTCTTTAAAAATTTTTTGTGCATGCCCCCTCCGAACCAAAATCCTGGCTACGCCTCTGAACACAATTGTTAAGTGTTTCGAAATTTTACATTCAGATTCGTTATTTCGAGTTACGTAGAACATTTTGAAAAAATTAGGCCAGAGTAAATTTTCAGTGTAATTTTTATACAACTTTTATGTGTAAAGAAAAATACACTCAGACTCGTAGTGCTGACGTTATGGAGAACATTTGAAATTAACGCTCTGGAAATAAACCACATTTTTAGTGTAAACTTTACACCTCTAAATAATTGAATAGCGTAATTTAAAATTTCACAACGCTTTGGAACTCAAGTTCATTTTTTGCGTGAACTGCACAATTGTAGAATGTGAAGTGCAGTGCTCGCCATGGAACATGGCGCACTATAATCGTCAGAATCATATTAGATGAGGCGTCGCGAGCACGGCGTTTTATCTATAATACGCTATCATCTCTTTTTTATTATTATAGGGTATTTATCTGTATCATGCCGTTAATCTGGCGATGCGGACGGCGCAATTTAGCTAGTAATAGCGCCAACAAGAGGAAGCGCGCACGTGAATGCCGGAAGCGCGCACATGATATATTCAGGCGACTGCGCGCACGTGAATGCCGTTCTATATTCAGGCACATGCGCGCTCCCGGCATTCACATGCGCGCTTCCTTCTTGTTGGCGCTATTAATAGCTAAATTCAGCCGTCCGCCTTGCTAAAAAATGAGATGATAGCGCATTATACACGAAACGCGGCGCTCGCGACGCATCATCTAATATAAATTTGAGGATTATAGTGTGTTATGTTTCATGGCGAGCACTGTAAACATAGTCCGATTCTTAATCCTGACGTTCCGGAGAACATTATGGAAAAATTTAACGTTTTACAACGCTCATAAAGTAAAATAAATTTTCAGTGTAAATTTTACACCCCTACAATAACTGAATAGTGTAAAATTTAAACAATTAATAAGTCTAGAGAAAACTAACAGTCAGATCCGCATTCCTGACGTTGCGGACAACATTTTGAAAAATTCACGTTTCGCGACGCTCTGGAAGTGAGATCAATTTTTAGCACATATGCACTGGGGGTATCGAAGGGTTATCGTCCTATCATGACTTTTGGAAGGCATAACTCCCTCAGGCGATATTGGACTGAAACCGATTGCTAGAACCATTAAAAAAGCGTCAAACGACGTCGAACAGTGTTATTTCAAACACATACATTTATTTTTAAAGCATTAGACTGTTTAATCCATTCATCCAGACATTTTTCTTTTATTATTTTATTTTGTATAAATTTGTTGTTGAAGGTCATTCCTTTGCCCTTATTTTTATTGTTTTCATCAAATTTAAGCGTGAATAATCATAAAAAATCGAATACTATCGATTTAGGTTCCGAAATTTGACTTCAGCTACTTAAAAAAATTACTCGTTTATCGACCCCCGCCTCCCACAAGGAAACTCGCTTTACCCTCCCCTCAGAGCTTTTAACCTTGCGCTTGTATGATTTTTAGTGTGAAGTTTACTCCTCGACAATCAGTCATTATTTGACGTGATCAAACACGCTTACCTGCATGCGTTATCCTCGATGTTTAGTACATTTTTCAGAATTTGTGTCATGTACATAGATGGGCAGCACCGAAATTCTCGGGGGATAACAAAATTTTTCAAGGTCAAAAAATGGTCTTAAAGTGGTCGTATGGCGAAAAAAAAACGATTTTTCGACGTTTCTCATCGACCACTATCCAATGGCATCAAAAAATCGCTAGAAAAAAAATTTTTCAAAAATTGAATTTTAAGGGGGTATTTTGATTTCTGGGGGAATTTCAACGTTTGGGGAGTTGTATACCCCCCACGCCTAGGTGTGGTCATTCTCCAACTCATATTGCAATAAGGTGACAGACGCAAATCTGTCAAAAACGACTTTTTTCTCCCCAAGTTAGAGCATTGCACCTCCTATAATAATTCAATATGCAGTGTAAAGAAACGCGAGCAGGTGTGATGTGTAACATTGGCATGTACCTTATTTTTAGAACAGTACAGTTCACCCCATCCAATCCAAAGCGGGAGTGGTTGACAGACAAAAAATTGTCAAAAATGTGTTTTTTACCCTAGAGTTTACACTTTACATCATCAGAATTCACTTTGTATTGAATTTAAAGAAATGCGTCCAATTGAGATCTGTAACCTTTGAGACGTGCTTTATTTTTCATAATACTTCGCTCTTCCCGATTTATAACTGGAGCGATTGACAAATAAAAAGAAGGTAAAAATGTATTTTTTAAGGTATCGTATGAGTGTAAACTTTAAATCGCCAGGGCTAAGTCCGTTGAGTTTACACAAATCCGTTTAAGGTCCTCGTTTAGCCCATCAACCGTAGTACTTTTACGTAAATTCGTTTTCGAGGGACTCTTATGCGAAGAATTTGGCAGACATAAACATGTCGAAAAGTTGACCAAAATCTGTCTTTACATCTGCAGAATCTGACACTCTTTACGCTCCCCCTCGAGAAGTAATGCGAAATTAAAATGATGTATATCCTGCGAATTTTATCAACAATTTTATACTATTACATTGTATGAGGCATTTAAAGAGAGTTGCGTACAAGCCGCAGAAAAAATCACAGAAACTTGCTGTATATAATAACGTTATGCCAAAACTTTACACACTCATTACAACAAACTCGTTAGAGCGCATAACCTTTTTTATTTTCTATCTTTGAAAAGAACCGCACCTATAGATGTGTCCCGTTATAGCTGTGAGGGGTATATATATATATGTTGGGGGTACCCGAGTATATTGTAGGTAGGCGCTAGGGAAGCAACGGGTACCCGATCCCGAATACTCGGGTACCCGAACGAAATTCAGAACCCGAACCCGAACCCGAATAAAATTATTATAATTACTCGAACCCGAATGTTTATGGGCTTTATTCGGGTATTTTTAAACTCTAAAATCCCACAATTGTGTGTGAAAGATTCAAAAATTCTTCGGCTTTTTGCACCGTTTTCAGTTTGTTAGACCCTAAAACGCTGAATTTCATGTAGTTATCAAGTTCGCATAAATGGCTATGTAATTAAGTGGTATATGTATTTCAATCGATTCACGTGAATTTTTAATCTTTTTATTAACAATATTTGGTTTTCACCTCTCCCCCCGCTGAAAGTTTGACCAGGCGCGCCTATGATTAGAATCGTAAATAAGATGCGCCAAATTTCTGGGGCCTGAAAGTTTTTTCAATATCGAAAAAAACGCAGGGAAATTTGTGGTAGGGGCAAAATTTTCATATTTCGGCGTTTCTCATCGATCTGTAATAATTGGCGTCAAACGGACGCGAAAAAAGCGGAAACATATTAATAATTTACTCCTGTTTACTTGCCTGAGCAGGGAGTCTTTCGGGTTTCAGAACTTGAAACTATAGATGCACTGTAAGGCCAGCCTTGGGAGCATAGGTGGGCGGCACCAAAATTCTGAGAGAAGGGGGTGCAAGATTTTTCAAAGGTCAAAAAATGGCCTTAAAAATGGTTGTATGGCGAAAAACACCATTTTTCAACGTTTCTCGTCGAGCACTATCCATTGGCATCAAAAAATTTCGGAAAAAACGAAAAAAATTCAAAAATGATTTCTGGGGGGTGTTTTGGTTTCTGGGGTGTATTTCGGGACAGGGGTACAAAACCCCAAACCCCCACGCCCAGTTGTGTCTGGTGTCTGGGAGTCAGTTCCTGCATTTTTTTAGTCAAAATGACCCCAAGAAGTGGTATAAGTGACAAAATAGCCTGAGGGAACTATATTTCTAAAAAGTTTTTCAGATAAGTGCCGGTGCCATTGCAAAAAAATTATAATTTTTAGCCACTCTTTGCTCATCACCACACATGGGCGTGGGGGTTGGGGGGATATGCAACCCCCAGAAGTTGAAATACCCCCCCCCAGAAATCAAAATATCCCCCTCAGAAAAAAATTTTTTTTTGCTTTTTTAGCAATTTTTCATGCCATTGGATAGTGCTCAATGAGAAACGTCGAAAAATGGTGTTTTTCTGCCATACGACCACTTTTAAGACCATTTTTGACCTTTAAAAATTTTTTCACCCCCTCCCCAGAATTTTGGTGCTGCCCACCTATGGTCATCACTGCCTTTTCCGCTATAAATTTTTCCCTCACATGCTTGGTCCAGACGATTTCCGGGCTTATAACTGATTAAGGTTTTAATGTTTTAATTTTTTAATTTTTATTTTATTTTTTTTTGTTTTTTATTCCGTTCATTTAATTTTTTATCCTATTAGCTTTTGTTTTCGCCGTTCTAATCATAGTGCTTATTTTCGATTTTTTCAATAAAATATTTGATGTTTTTGCCGCTTTTGGCATTTTTTTACGTGTTTTTGAAACAATCTTTCAGAACCCGTCCGAACGTTTGGGCTGCAGGCCTAGCCTCGAAGAGGGTTTCAAGGAGATTAAGGAGCATCCCTTTTTCAAAAACGTCGAATGGGATCTGGTTCGTTTTTTAAAATTTGATTAAATAATTTTTCAATATCCGTTTATTTATCGTAATTAATGATTTTTGACGCAGAAAATGGATTTTTAAATGTAACGTTTTATCGGCGATTTAATCATCTGAATGTTTGAGTTTCCGTCAAAGTTTATGATGTATGTACATAATGTTTCGAGAGAGTAAAAATGCTTATAATCAATTCCGTTAATTATTTTGCGTAAAACAATTGTAATAACATTAATAATTAATAATCTATAATGGTAATAATGATAATAATAATAATAATAATAATAATAACAATAATATTAATAATACTGATGATAATAATAATAATTAAATAATTAATAATAATTATATTAGTATAATTAATACTGATAATAAAAACAATAATAATAATTAATAATGATTATATTAATAATGTTGATATTTATAATAGTAATAAATAATAATGATAATGATGATGATAATTATAATAAAAAGAATAATAATGTTATTAAAAGATAATTATAATTTTGAAATGACTCTTATGAATATAAATCTTGACTGATTAGTCTCGTTACTGCACATTTATTTCTGCCGTCATGAGTAGACTCGGAATTTTGAAAGGCGCCAGCCGGTACACGTGTGCATGGGAACGGGGTTAAAGTACATAATATGGCTTTTGCTGGGAAGGGGTTTCAAAATCTCGTTCTGTTTTGCATTAAAAGTCAAAAAATGCACTAGTGTAAAAGTGCAATTTTGTGCCGAAATCTATAGGGTTAAATGTTTCGAGGATTTTAAGGGTTGGGGAAATAGGTGGGCAGCACCGAAATTCTGGGGAGGGGTGTGCAAGATTTTTCAAAGGTCGGAAAATGTTCTTACAAATAATGGTATGGCGAAAAAAACACCATTTTTCAAGGTTTTTCATCGAGCACTATCCATTCACACCTGGGCTTGTGGGGTTTAGGGGTATGTAACCCCCAGAAACTCAAAATATCCCCAGAATTCGATTTTTGAAATTTTTTTTGTTTTTTTCGACTTTTTTATTTTTTTTTAAATTTTGATGCATTTTAATAATGATTTCTCCCCTCTTCAGCTGGAAGTGAAGCAAGTGAGTCCCCCTTACAAACCTTCGGTCAAAGACGATCGCGACGTGGAACATTTCGATCGACAATTCACCGACGAGGAAGTTCAGTTTACGCCCGAAGATGAGTAATAATTTTTTTGTTTTTTGATATTTATATATATATATATATATTTATATATATTGATATCGTTTACCTTTATTCATATAACCTTATTTATTTATTCTTATTTATTTTTATTTATTTTTATTTATTTGTATTTTATTTATATACTTTATTCTTTTATTCATTTTTTTATTTTTTATTTTTTGTCTATTTTTATCTAACCCATTTTTTATTTATTTATTTATTTATATATTTTTCATCCTTAGTATTCTTAATTTAAAATTTGTTCAGAAGCATAATAAAAGCGATAGATCAGTCGGAATTTGATGGCTTCGAATACGTCAATCCATTTTTGATGACGACAAGCGAGGCGGTGTAAAGCTGAAGATGATGAAGCCGAATATCCGTTTGTTTACACTTATTTTTTCACCGTATGACTTTTTGATATAATTTCGATCAGCTGCCTTATTTATTCCGTTGATTGATTGTGAAAATTAGCATTTTTTATATTTGTATCTTTTTTTCACTTTATTCTGCTTTTCGATGAACTCTTTTAGGGTCCCCATTGGATTTAAGTTCTTCCATAATTTTTTGGCATATTTCGCATTTTTCTTTGCCATAGGTAGTGCACGCTGATCAATTATTGATCCAAAGATTGAGTATATACCAATTGTTCGATTTTAATGAAAAATGCCAGTTTTATTATTTATGTAAAATCTTAACAAAATTTTTAGGTTGCATCAATTTTTTCATTAATTCCTTTCAGCTTCCTGGTTTAAAGTATTTTGAGAATAAGATGGTTTACATCACTCTTTTTATGGAACATTCATGTATGATTCTAAAATTTATTTGCATAGGTTGGATAAATGCGACGCATGTATTGTTTCTTATTATTTCTCAAAATATTTTTATCCATATCAATTAAAAAACTTGCAATCATAAAATTTAAAACAAGTTGGAGAATGATAAGCATTTCGTCTACGGTTTAGAAAAAAAATATTCATCGCTCGCAGGATTTCGAAATCCGTTCAATATATAAATACAATTTTTGTGAATTTTGGGTAATTTTAAGTCGAAAATAACTGAATCAGTCGTTCAGATAGTCTCAAACACACGTGGGCGTGTGGAAAGGGGGGTTGGGTGTATGAAACCTCCCCATAATTAAATTTTTGAAATTTTTTTCCGTGATTTTCTGATGCGAATGTATAGTGCTCGATGAGAAACGTTGAAAATGGTATTTTTTCGCCATAGCACCATTTTAAGACTATTTTTGACCTTTGAAAAATCTTGCGCATACCCTACCCCCCCCCCCAAAAAGAATTCGGTGCTGCCCACCAATGGTCACAAACTGTCAAAATTTGTGAAATTTATTTCAAATTCTGAACAACGGAATAAACGGAAAAGTATACTTGGAATTTTAATCCATTATTAATACTACCTATCGATTTTTCAAAACATTTTTAAGCCAAAAACTATGCGTTTCCTACGTGTAACTGCTCAAAGTTTTTGGAAGTTGCGCTTCATTATTTTTGGGGATAGGTAAGCAAGTGGCTTTCTATTTTTGGCAAGAAATGCAGCCTAAAATTGTACCTAAAATGCACATTTTTGTCGAAATACGTAATTGATGAGTAAAAATCTCAGACTTTTTAAAAGGGTGAATTGAGGGACGACCGATTTCAAGACAGGGGTCCCCTCAGACATGCACAGCATGGAAATGCTGGGGGATAAACCAAATTTTTTTGTCTCATATTCGTTTTTTGGACTGAAAGCCTGTCGGTTGGGTACACGTCGAAAACGTCATTTTTCAGCGTTTTTCAAGGATACTTTATCTTTCTAGCACTGAAATACTTTGAGAAAATATCGGAAGAATGTCGAAAATTCGAGTAAATTCAACAAAATATAATACAAAATTGGTTCAAAATTTGACACTTCCGAGCAAACAAATAGATAAAAAAACACTTGAAACAGTAAGTTTTCAGCTAAGTTTTGTTGTAAAATCGTGAATTCTGGGAGGTGGTTGAAAATTTTTGGGACGAGGATAAGCATTCCGCTCTCCGCAATCATGTACGGGTTCCCTGCATATCTGGGCGTGAGTGGTTTGGAGGGTATGGCACCCCCCCTTCCGCCTCCGGAAAACCGAATTCCCCCAGGATTCAATTTTGGTAATTTTTTGTGCTTCTCGCTATTTTTTGATGTCAGCTGATAGTGATCGATGAGAAACGTTGAAAAATGGTTTTTTTCGCCATACCGCCATTTTTAAGGCTATTTTTTGACCTTTGAAAAAATCTTGCATTTCCTTCTTCAGAACTTTGGTGCCGACCATCTATGGTTTCCTGCTCTCACTTGCTGCGCATACTATAATCGCGTGTTCCTCTAACGTTTTCCTTGATGTACATAATTAAACGCGTATTTCACTTGTTATTAACATTTCGTATTGATTCATTCTTACACTTTTTTTGCTTCATTCTTACACTTTTTTATTATCCGATTTTAACGATTTTCGATATTTTTTGTCATTGTTTTTATTTATTCGTCACTTTTATTGTTTGCCTGTCCCATATACTCAACGGACGGATGATGCACACATTTTCTGCCTTGTTCTGCTCCGTTCGTTCAATAAATTTGACGTAAATAGCGTAAAGTTATGTTTTTATGCTCAGGCACGTATGTCTGGGGGAATGGGGGAGTTTGGTCGCACCCCTTTTCAAAATTCAGAAAAACCGGGAAAATAGGACTTTTCAAACGTTAATTTGTGCTATTTTTAGCCTTTTTGGCTTAGTCCCCCCAAAATTGGCGTTGGTCCCCACCCCCCAAAACAGGACGGCCAGCTACATGCCTGTTATTTGTTTATCCGATTTTCAATCTTGCTATTCCATTCCGACGGAATAAAACACAATTACGTCATTTGAAATCGCGGTCTTTGTGTAAAGGGCAGCAAACATTGTGTAAAACAGCTGCTTGTTTACACCGGATCGTAAAGTTTAATCAGTTTTTCATAGCATGATATGCGAATACGAACATACGTCGTATAGGTACTGTACTGTTTTACATAATTGTGTGGCTGAAGCGATTTCCGCATGTAGTAAACCGATCTAATTTATCACTAGGTGCAGTGCCAGTTTACACTGAAAAAATGAAAAGATTGGGGCTGCATACGTATTTGTACACACCACATGCGTTTACGCCTAGCCACATGCGAATTGCTGAGTTATATACAGATTTATTCCTTGATTACTTTTCTAAACGCTCCTAAATTGCAAAACTGCATACATTAACATATTTTTTTAATTTAGTGCACAAGTTGCACGGAAAATAAATGCAGCTACTTATTACTCCTTCACACGTATTAGTGCTAAGTGAGACGCATACGTAGATGCAAAGAGGCTGGTCGGGTGATTGGTTCTGTAAGTAATCTGGCCCACCGTCGGAATCTTAATACTTATGAGCAATTGCGGTTAAGATTCGCACGGTTTGTACACAGACGGTCCCGATGACATGTCGCAAAAACAAATGAAAATTTGCCCATCGGTAGGCCTTGGCATCAGATGAAAATGTGTAAAGTAAAACTTTACAAAAATGCTCCTGGGCTTTTATAGCAAGCATCAAAGTTCCGGGTTTTGAATTTTTGCAAAAAATGTCTGTTTCCGAATGTTTCTAATAACTCCGTCAATACTTGTTCGTTTTTTATGAAATTTCGATTACTTCATAGAAAAATGGGGGTCTAGGACAATTCGTAGGTAGACAATTCGTAGGACGACAACTGGTAGGAGGACAATTGGTAGGATGACAATTTGTAGGATAGGACAATTGGTAAGAGGACAATTCGTAGGATGCAGTATTACGATAGATGAAATCAAATTATATAAAGTTTCATCATACGAACAGCACAAAAATCATGCTCAGGTGAAGGAGAGGGTCAATGCGATCAGAGCAATGGTCTTCTGAGGGATATTTTTATTATTGTGCGATTTTGGCCCAAAAATGGCGAAAAATCGCTAAAATTTTCATGTTTTTTCACGAGTCCAAACGGTTTAGAGTGGGAGACGGACCCATCTTAGGTGGGGCGATGCCCCCATCTCCCTGTTACATGTATGGCTAATTGATTTCAAAGTGGTTCAAGCTTTCGCTACTTAAGAACATTGCTGTGCTGTGTACTTGAAATACGTTTGTTTTCAGAGCAAGTTACTTTGTGAGATATGTTTCCAAGAACTGATTTTTGTCAGGTATATCCGTCAAAGAATAGCTTTTTCCATGCTCAGTCGAGTTAAATTCGGACATTTAGCAACAAGTCAATGATATCATGAAAAATAGCGACCACAACCTGGCATTTAACCGTAAATGATTTTGACCACTGTAACATGTTGACCGAAATTAACCAATTTTTGCCTCTTGTTTACCATACTGCACTCTCTTTGCCTAATTGCTACCTTCGATTATGTATACATACGATACCTACTAGTTGGTATCCTACCAATTGACCTATACAACAAATTGTCTTCCTACGAATTGTCATCCTACCAGTTGTCCTCCTACGAATTGTTTTCCTACCAATTGTCCGGATTCTGAAAAATGGACGTTCTACTTTCTGATGGAAGTTATTTTGTAGTAGTCTCCATTTCAACACATGATATTGATGTTTATTTTGAAAAATTTTGTTGTCGAACTTCAGTCGCATTTTTATACCTGTAAACGGGTCGTTACAACAACGAGAATGGATTTTTTAGATATAGAAAATCTTACTGATTTCAAAACATGTTTCAAATTTTATGCCCGATTCACGGTTCTTTTTTAATGCTAATTTTTTCAAAGTGCCATGGACAACAGGCTTGGTACCTGCGTACTCGTATCTGCAGATCGAGTAAGAGCTGGTCGCAAAATTTGGGTAAACCAACTTTAAAACTTTGCTGGGTCAATTTTTTGATCAACACCATCAACACCAAAAACTGGCTTGGGTTTGGATCGACCTAGTTTTAGTCAAGCAGGACAAAGAGAGGCTACACATGTGCATATAGCATTGATTGCAAATTACTTTTCACGAATCATTATCGTCTACGAGTATTTCACAAAATCCTGAGCGTGGAAATTTATTTCCAGTGCTTGATCGAGCAGCCACAAAAAGCTGTTCTAGTCAGCCTACTGTAATAAGGTTTTGCGTAATAAAACTTCACGTGCACAATTATCAATTGTTATGACTCTTTTCTGATTGTTGCTTCAACTTTGTGATTGAATGAAAAAATGGTACCTACCATAGGTGGGCAGACCGAAATTCTGGGGACGTGGGGTACAAAATTTTTCAAAGGCCAAAAAAATGGTCCTAAAAATGGTGGTATGGCGATAAGAACACCATTTTTCAACGTTTTTCATCGAGTACTATCCATTGGGATCAAAAATTTCGAAAAAAGCGAAAAAAATTTTTTTAAATTGAATTATGGGGGTACAGATTGGTTTCTGGGGGAGGGGTATTCGAACTTCTAGGGGATTGCATACCCCAACCCGCCGCTACCACATGTGAAAGGTACATATGTATGTATTTATTAAATAGATAGGATTGTACTTATCTGTATGTCATGTAACGAGGGGTTTAAGGAATCCTTCTACCCGAAGTTGGCTGTCCCCTTCCATCCCCCCAGAGCCCAAAAAATTTTTGCTCCGTCCCCGGATTTTGGGAAAAATTCGAATTCTTCGGCCGTTTTTAGCTGTTTTCTGGCCGTTTTTGGCCAAAAATCGAAGGTCAGCTACCCCCCCCATAAAAAGTGGCCGAGGACCCCTATTCTAAATTTTAAGCCATTATATGTCTGTATATAAGTATAAAACATGGGCAGCCACATTCTAGAGAAATCTGACACGTTAAAATTGTCATACCTTGATTATCTAGAAATGAGCTTCATAGACGATTTAAACCATCCTAAACGATACGATGCGAGGGTGGGTATTTAGAAGAAATTTCTGATTTATTTTTTCAGCATCGCACATAATATGACAGTTGAAGACTTGATGCCTTCCAGAAAAACATGTGTAGTTGTGGGGAATCTGGACTGGATCCCCAAATCGATAATTCACGGAAGACTTCATCAGAATCGAATTTTGGAGACCTTTCTTATTCAATTGGCCCCGCCGGACCGGACCCCCAGAATGTTTTTTGCTGCCTATGATTGCTTCCATACTTTCTATAAGTAGCATTAATCAAAATAAAGCGAGCGGGATTTTGATGTTATTCCAGAATATTTCAAAGAAATGAAAATGTATAGGCAACATTTGTAGTTACATACATGTTTCACATTACATGTTTAACAGGTTCTGATAAGATTTTTGTCAAAACGCCGAATTTTACTAAGGGTAAACTATTCTGGGGTCTGTCAACTTTATTAATAACTTTATTTATCAGTTTATGACACGGTCTCACTGACTGCGCATCTTTACAAGATTTTATTTTAGCGTGTGTTGTACAAAGCATTATCGACATATTTAAAAATTAGCATAAAAAAGAACGGTAAACCGGGCATAAAATTTGAAACATGTTTTAAAATCAGTAAGATTTTCTCTATCTAAAAAATTCATTCTCGCTGTTGTAACGACCCGTTTACAGGTCTAAAAATGCGACTGAAATTGGACAGCAAAATCTTTTATATGAGCCTGGATATCATGTGTTAAAATGGAGACTACTACAAAATAACTACCATCAGTAAGTAGAATGTCCATTTTTCTATATAGTAATTATAATTTCATGAAAAACGAACAAGTATTGATGGAGTTATTAAAATTATTCGAAAACAGACATTTTTCGCAAATATTCAAAACCCGGCATTTTGATGCTTGCTATAAAAGCCCAGGAGCATTTTTGTAAAGTTTTACTTTACGCATTTTCATCTGGTACCGAGACCTACCGATGGACAGAATTTCATTTGTTTCTGCGACAGGTCATCGTGACCGAATGTGCGAATCTTAACGGCAGTTGCTCTTATGAAACACAACGGCGGCGGGGATTACGTTTTCTTGTCAATTTAAAGCTTTATAAAAAAATTAATTTTCACCCTCTTTTGCCTTCATTTTGCCCCATATTTTACAAGAATATTCTCGTTTTTATCATTCAGATGTCCTCGACACACTCTATTTTCAGATCAAAATAAAGATTTTTGACCTATTTTCGATTCTTTCCAATAGAACTAAGAGAAATATGACCATGAGACACCGCTTATTGAAAAGAACATTATATTTTTCAACCATTTACTAAAACATCTTTTGAAAAATGTTGAAACCTTGACAAATTACGTATGAAAATATGGGGCAGCCTTATAAAAAAAATAAATTTAGATAGCAGCACGAACTATAAGGAAAAGGAAAAACAACAACATATAAAGAATAGAACACAAAAATATCTAACTATTTTGCTACATTTTAAAATATTAAACAAATCTCCGTGAGAAGTGTTTACTGCAAAATAAATATGAGTTTAGAGCGTAGCATTATGTGACCATAAAGTTGCAAGTTTTTTTCGGCAAAATAAATTTATTATAAAAGTTATCAATCCAGAACAATTTATTATATTGAAATTTGTGCCGTACTTGAGTTAATCTTGAAAATGACCATTTTAGTGAAAATAATCTTCCATTGGATAGGAGGTATATCTACATGCTTTCGCCTGCAATTATACTGTAAGTGCTCGGTATCATCTATTTTTTTAAAATAATTTTTCTGAAGGCCGAATAAATTTCGTTCATTGTCTCTTGTTTATTTTTTCATTGGCACTGTGGGTCAAAAGCACACCTGGGCGTGGGGCTGTGGGTTTGGGGGGTATGCACCCTCCGAGAAATACCCTTCCCTAGAAATCAATTTTTGAAAATTTTTTGTTTTTTCGCAATTTTTTGATGCTAATGGATAGTGCTCGATGAGAAACGTAGAAAAATGGTGTTTTTTTCGCCGTACCACCATTTTTAAGGCCATTTTTCGACCTTTGAAAAATCTTGCACCTTCCAGGATTTTCTTGATGCCCACGTATGGTTATAAGTCAAAAGCATGAATTTGGTACAATTGTCAGCTAGCGTTAAAACGTCGTAAACATGAGGGATGCGTTCAAGCATTACCGGTTAAATACCTTTTTGTTAGCTATCCTTTAGTTTAATGAAAAAGTTTTATTTACGCGAATACAAAATTCTAGTGAATAATGCGGAAAAGGGCTAATAATGGCTTAGCGATTCGGTCAGCGATGCGAAACTTATTTCAGCGACCAGTAAATTACTGAAAAACATAAAAAGAGTATGAAATATGAATTAGAAATGTGAATCTGGCCGCCTGACATAGACCGTGGAAACGCATCTTCCCGGAACTTGTGGCAAGTGCATGATGTGAACTGATCCAAAAATCCAGAGCTGGGCTCATATCGACAACTGGCTTTGTTCGTCGCTCTGTAATTGTCCATACACTTTCTCTCACAGCAACTGGCGTATGCAGGGCATACGCTTTTGGGAGACTTTCTTTCGACAGATCGGCACTCGGGATCCCGTGACAAATCTGCCACTTGATTCATGAAATCTGTCGATTCACCCAACGGGATAACAACAAATACAACAAGAAGCAGGTAATGATGAAAATCCATTGTAATACAATTACTTGTAGCGTATAGGCACTAGAATATCAGTAAGTTGATTAGTACGTGAATAAGAGACTGTAACCCTCCTGTTACCGAGTGGTCACGCACACACATGGGCGTGGGGGTTTGGGGGTATGCACCCCCAGAAGTTGAAATACCTCCCCCAGAAATTTTTTTTGCTTTTTTAGCAATTTTTTGATGCCATTGGATAGTGCTCGATGAGAAACGTCGAAAAATGGTGTTTCTTCGCCACACGACCACTTTTAAGATCCTTTTTTGACCTTTAAAAATTTTTTCCCCCCCCCCCAAAAAAATTTTCACTCCCCAGAATTTCGGTGCTGCCAGCTATGGTCACGCACCCTAGAATTACCAAGATCCAGATCGAAAATCTAGTCATTGGAGAAATAACAAAAATGAATAAATATATATATTTCTGGTAGCTAAGAGCATGAGAATTTCAGATTGAAAAAAAACGTATTTGAACATTCAAAAATGTGTATAAGAAATTCGATCTGCGACGCGCGTAACACATGTTATAAAATCATGAAATCAAGCTTTTCTTATAAAATTTAGGTCATACGTTTTCTTTTGCTCAATAAAACATGTGTTGCAGTAAAGTAAGAGGGTACTGAGAAGCTTGCCACATAAGAATTTATGGCCTTACAATAAAGTGCAAAAAACAGGCGACTAGATCACGGATCTAGAGCTCGATAAAAGTAGGGGTAATCTTGCTATAACATTTAAAAATTTTGCGCGACAATAAGATACTCCTTAGAAATTCACGATATTCTGGCAGCAAATTGGTAGTGTGCAGCGGCCAAATATGGGGATTCAATGGCAAAAAATTGCCAAAAATGACATCAAAACTTTAATTCTCAAGGGTCTATCGAGTTTTCTTTGGAGGGATCCGCTGGAAGGAGGTTCCATAAGCGCCACGCCCATGTATGAGTGGTACTTATTATGTGATCAGAAAAAGTGGTAAAAGTGAGTACGAACCATGTTAACCGATCAGTAGCCTATTTTTGCTTTGCTCTGCTTGTTTTCTTGAAGATGAATGAATATATTTGTACGCAGTCAAGTAAGTTAGATGCAAGAGTAATCCTTCTCATTCCATAAATTAAAAAAGTGAAATGAATTTTATTCATCGTTTTACTTGCTTTTAGGCGTTGAGCTGCTGGAAAGTGATAAACAAGGATTACTCCTTTTACCTTATCTCTTCCTTTTTTCTTCTACTTGAGGTGCCTACCGTTTTCCCCTCTTGATTTTCCTCCTATTACACCGTTTTCACTATGAACGGCCAAATTCGTATTTAATGGCCTGCAATAATTTACTTAAACAATAATACGACATAATTATATGCATTCTAGAATCAGCAATCATAGTGCTTTTAGCACTATGTACTTTTGGTCCAATGTTACAGTAATATGCTTACTGTAGGCCTTCAAAGACAAAGCGGTTGATGATCAATAAAAAAATGTTTTGTACCTATTAGGTTTTTTGAGTATATTTCATAAACCGCTGCTCCGATCTAGACAAAAAAAAACATTTTAGATAGAAAGTTTCGGGGCGCAACTATTTTCTAAAAAAATTAAAATTTCTCATTACTGTTAGATTGTCATCTAAAAAATAGCAAAAATTGGCTCAAGTTATCATTTACCCTGTACTGTGGGTAGAAAGCTCGATAGTAGCAAAATAGTCGCGTCTTTGGATGCGCCCTATTGTGCAATAAACACGATTAACCAAGATTTGCTCGTTCTTCCGGTTTGCTCAATACAAATTTGTGTCATGGCAGCCATATTAGAAAAACAATATTTTGATCCGTAGCTGTCCAACTACTCTACTTAATTCAAGAATTAAGTGCATTTTGAAAAGAGCGAGAGAAAGTTTTCAAATGACTACTTGTTTGTTCAATTTAGATGAGTAGAAAAAAGTTAAATATGGCTGCCATTTTAGTAAATGTATGAAAAAATTGCGTTTTTATAAATATAGATTTATAATTTTTTACTGCTTTGAGATACTTGGCATTTTTTCTGTATATTGATGGAAAATTGGATGCTCTTTCTAACTACATATGTCTTAAAGTATGGCTTCAGATTTTTTGATATTGGCATTTTAAAATGAAAAATCATCCTTGTTACGCTGATAACGACGTCCTATGCAAAACACAGCGCGGCAAGCATTATTGAGAATATTCTTCAAGAGAAGTTATCCAAAAAAATTATGCGACAATAGTATTCGAATTAATTATAGAAAGTAATGAAATCGAGTCGCAATCACACCTGGGCGTGAAGGGGGGTGTTGGGGGGTATGCAACCCAAAGAAACCAAAATACTCTCCCTAGAAATTAAAATACCCCCTAAAATTCAATTCTTAAAAATTTTTTTCGTTTTTTTCGTAATGTTTTGATGCCAATAGTGCTCAGTGAGAAACGTCGAAATATGGTGTTCTTTTCGCCATACCACCATTTTTGAGGCCATTTTTTGACCTTTGAAAAATCTTGCACTTCCCCCACCCCAGAATTTTCTTGCTGCCCACGCAAGTAGTTATACGTGGGACCCTAGCAGGGCAGTGCTATAAAATATACAGTGCTTAAGTGTAGGCAGTGCTTTAAAACATACAGTGCTTAAGTATAGGCAAGGCTATAACATATACTATGATTAGTTACAGTAAGACTTTTGTTTGTGATCCACGAATTTAAAAGGACCTACAGTATACCCATAGTTGAGGTTAACTATGATGTGACGTCATCCCACGGAGCGCAACACAAAACATATAGCCTATTCTTTAAAACAGGAATATGCTTCAACATTGCCTATGCTTAAGCACGGGCTATACCCCGTGTACTCCAGGGAGACAAGGTTAATTACTCTGGTAGTGGACGTCTTGGGGGACTCCCTCCCCCAGAAAGTTGTGGCTGGGTAGCCATAGTTTACCTATGAATACAATAGTAGGTATGTACTTTACAACTATGCTCCCTTTAATCTTAGTTTACACTTATCTTAATTTACACTTAGTTTAGGTTTAGTCTTAGTTTAACTCCGGGCTTAGCTTAGCTTGCATAGGCTTAATTTACCCCTTCCACTCCTCAATATATCCTTATATGTTATAGATCTGCCTATCCTTGACCATTGCCAATCTTTTAACACTGCCTAAAGCATTGCGCCCTGGCCCCTGCCTCAGGGGCGCAAGGCCCCACTTCCCTCACCTATGCTTAAGCACTGTATATGTTATAGCGTTAGCCTGTGCTTAACCATTGCCTATCCTTAAGAATTGCCTATCCTTAAGCACTGCCTATGTTATAGCACTGCCCTGCTAGGGTCCTATGTATAACTACTCACGTATGGTCGCAATGTATAATTAGACAAAACAAAGCAAAAACCATTATCAAAAGACGCATTTTTTCCGGAGAGAAGCAAAGAGACTGACAGTTCCAAAATAAGAGTTTATATTTCTCGGCTTGGATGCTTAAACAACAACTTTGCTTATCGCGCACAAATCCGATAAGAAGTTTGATACGTCAGGCAAAAACATTATAAAACAGGACTACAACGTTTCAACACTGTTTTCCTTTTCGATTTTACGAGATAATTATAGCAGAATAACGTTATATACTTACTTTATTGTCAATATAATACAGCTAGAAAAACTTGAAATTCGTTGCATTAGAAAACAGTGAACACACTTTGCTACGTACATACATACGTAGAAATCCAAATTGTAAAATTTCGGGATATTTCAGATGTTAATAAGATACAAGAAAAGTCAGAGAAAAATTTCACTTTTTAAACGGTGTTTAATTTGCCTGTACTTTTCTTTCAATTTTTATTGTTAAAAAATTCAATGAAATGCCTACATAGTATCGAGTCCATTGGTGGGCAGTATCAAAATTCTAGAGGGTGGCTTTTTCAAATATTTTTTACTACAGTATTTCGGCTTTTGGGGGTCCGCATTCCCCTCCCCTAAGCCACCACACCCGCGTGTGGTATCGACTACTTACTATTTGATAATATGAAATTTATCATACGTATTTACCGGTACTTGTTTTCAAAGGATCTAATCCAGATATTGTATACATTCATGTAACAATTAAATTCACGCATTTTCTTGAATTTTGAGTACAAAGCGCATGCATTTTAATGGTAATTCATGTCGATTCTATGATTGCTGAGCGAGCAGTCGATTTAGGTACCTACCTGATGAGTCTTTGAATTAAATCTAATTAGATAATCTTAATATCGAAAATGTGCTTTTATCGGCTCTTGCGTACGACGTATTTTTACCCCCGCCCAAAATAACTATCCAATAAGACTATGCTATAGGCAAGGATGTTTTAATGAGTAAAGACGGAGAAAGTCTTGCTTAACCGCATGAATAAGTTTAATCACTTTCGCAAAAGATCTGATTTTTGACTTCGATTGATCCATGTTTTGCCGAAATTTTTTCACTTCTGTTCGATAAAGTTAGAATTCATTGTGTGGCGGCTCTAACAGAGAAGTCAGCTAGAGGACTTCTTCGACCCGAAGTGACCTGAAGTCGTACATATAAGTGCTTGAACTGCGTAAGAAGTACGTACATCCTGTTAATTTAACAAATTGAAAATTTTCCCGATTTCAATCCCTTTTGGGCCATCAGTTGATTGGTCTTATTTACTTCAGAAAATTCTACATCTTCACATGAGACGATGTAATTCCAGGCCTATGACCGAAGGAAGTTCTTGAGGTGTATACATCGACCTAAATAGAACCTGCATCCCGATCTATTTACGTATCTACATACATGTTTGTCTGACATACGCAAAGTTTAAGGGAAGGTGTTGGGCATTATCGACAAAAATTTATTTTTAGTCTTATTTTATCATAGGCAGCGTGCTAGTGTGTACCTAAAATATACTTTAGTACCACCAGCATATGTCACTTCTCACAGCCATAGGTAAAAACTGGTCTTAAAAGTGGTCGTATGGTTAAAAAACACCATTTTTCTACATTTCTTATCGAGCACTATCCAATGGCATCAAAAAATCGCTGAAAAACCAAGGAAAAATTTTCAAAAATTGAATTCTGGGGGGTTATTTCCATTTCTGGGGGTAATGCCAACTTCTGGGGGTGCATATCCCCTAAACCCCCCTCCCCCGGCCCACGTGTGTCTAAAGCTATAATGGGACACAACCAGGAGGTGCTGCTTTTTGACGATGGATAATAAAAAATTCGGTGGAGCTTTGTTTGTTTACACTCAATACCCAGTTTGTAATGAGTTGTAAAGTTTTGGCGTAATAATGTAACATATATCAAACTAAGGTTTTCTATTAAACAGCTTGTGAACAACTCACTATTAAACCACAAACAACTTATTGGTTTTGAATTGTGGAGGAAGAAATACTTCAGATGCACCTTTTTGTTTTTTGAATTTCGCATTAGTCCACGAAGGGAAGTATAAAAAGTGTAAAAATCTGGGTTTTGAAAAACACATTTTAGTCGAGTTTCCGACTTGTTTATGTCTGCCAAGAAATCTGGTTATTAGTCTCAAGAAATTTTTTCTAACAGGAATTCACTACGGCTAAAGGTATTTTTTGCTTACCAGCAGACTTTTATTCACTCAATACGGAGATAGTTCTAAGGGTTTAAACTTTACACTATAGTAGATGGTGTAAAAAACATATTTTGTCAAAGATTTCTCTGCCAACTTTCCTGCTTATAAGTCAGGATTAATTAAATAAATAAGAAATAGATTATTTCCTGAGGGCTACACGTAGCAGCAAAGCGCGTTTAAATACGCAATATTGAATTATTTATGGTTCCTTTAAGTTTGGGAGTAAATATCTCAAATATTTTGCGGAACAGAAGTCTCGTACTTACAAACGTACTACTGTTCAAAGGCTACAAACTGGCTCAAATCGAATTTCTTATCACTCAATGGGGAGTTAGGTTTAGATTTTTAAAGTTCACAATGTGGTGGATGAAGGAGAAATACGTTTTAGACCTTGTTTTGTTAGCCCCGTTCACTATTCAGTAGTCGATGATAAGCCGAATAGAATATAAATAAAGCACTTTCTATAGTTCTGTTTCACATAACTTTGTGCATAAATTTTAAAACCATCTCCAAATTCTTCTTTTTTAATATTAATAAATCCCCAAAATTTTATTAAAAAATTAGATTTTAGTAATTCTAAAGAAAGCACAAAGTTATGTGAAACAGACCATAAGCGGATGCACGATACAGTAAATTGTCTTTATTTACATCAATATTAGGCATTTTCGGGAGATGTAAAGTCAAAAATCGGGGGTGTCAAAGGGGTTTCCGTCTTCTTTTTTCAACCGACTACTCCCGTTATCAGTCTGGACATGATCACCAGTCTAAAAATGTACCTGTGGTCAAATGTCATAAGTCAGTTGGCGCTTCGTTTACACTCAACAGCGGTGTAAAGTGGTTTACATCCGATGTATTTATGTCCTCAGACCATTGTGGAAAATTAATTTTTTTGAATACGTAGTAATAGTGTAATATCAGAATTACGAATCAAAACAGATTTTGTCTACAATTTCCCTGCCAACTTTTCCGATTATAAGTCGGGATAAATTTGATAAACTAGAAATAATACTACTTTTCGAAGGGTAACACTTCCCAGCATTCTCTAAAAAAAACGCAGGCTTGACTTGTTTATGGAGGCGTAAAATTCATAATCAAGGGATAAAATTGAAAAGATAAAAATAAAATTCATAATCAAGGATAATAATTCATAATCATAAAATTCATAATAATTCATAATTATAAAATTCATAATCAATTCATAATCAAATTCATAAAATTCATAATTCATAAAATTCATAAATTCATAAATTCATAAATTCATAAATTCATAATTCATAATAAAATTCATAATCATTGGGCGATATTACATGTTTTCCTCATAATTTTGATTAGTAAATATCTCAAATATTTTGCGATACTGAATTTTTCCGCATACAAACGTACTAGGGCTCAACACAAACTAGCCTAAACTGAATTTCTTTACACTCACTGGGGAGTTAGGTTCACATTTTGGCAGTTTACAACGTGGTAGGTGGTGGAAAATATGTTTTTGTCCTTTTTTGTTCTCTATTTTCTCTATTTAGTAGTCGGGATTGGTCGAATAGATTAAAAATTAGGTACATTTTAAGGGGTACATGTCACAGCAAATAGCTTTTATTTACGTCAATATTGAGCTTTTTCGGGAGGTGTAAAGTCGAAAATCCGAGTGTCAAACGTGTTTATGGCTTGTATATTTTTGACAACTCCTTCGGTTATGAGTCTGGACATAAACACAAGTCTAAAAAGGCACTAGGGTCAACCTCTATGCGTCAGTTGAGCGCGTTTCTTTACGCTTGGTTTACATCTAATCATTTATTTTTCCTCAGACAAATGTGAAAAGTTTATTTTTCATAAATAATGTGGTAATATCAGCGTAACATCAGAATCACGAATCCGACTTAAATCGTCTCTAACTCGGGGGTTGTGTAAAATTTACACTGAAAATTGACTTTAGTTCTAGAGCGTTCCAACAACTCTGTTCTATTCAAAATGTAATATGTACTGTCATTACGAATCTGGCTGTTAGTTTTCTCTGCGCCTTAAGTTATGTGGGGTTTATATTCGTACTCTTCGATTATTGTTGATGTGTATAGTTTACACTACAACTTTATTATAATGCTAGAGCATT
This sequence comes from Mermis nigrescens, assembly GCA_036768485.1. Lineage (NCBI taxonomy): Eukaryota > Metazoa > Nematoda > Enoplea > Mermithida > Mermithidae > Mermis > Mermis nigrescens. The sequence goes on from JAVLUZ010000154.1 coordinate 17,234,747, forward strand.
GAAAGACGTAAATTTTTCAAGATATTTTCCACAAGGTCAGGATTACAAATCTGACTGCATGCTTTCTTTACACCCTATATTTATGCTGAAATTATACTGCAAATTAATTTCAGTCTTGAAGCTTTGGAAAAGCTCAATTCTTTATAAAATTTTCCATATAATGCTAGGGTTACGAATCTGAGTGTAAGTGAAAAATGCTGCTATAGAACAAAAAGGGGGTCAGGATGGGGTATTTCGCCAAAAATGTCACTAAAAATAGAATTATGGGGGTCTGCAGCAATGCGCAAAGGCGGAAGGTATTTCAACTTCTGGAGAGGGATACAAACCCCTAATAACCCCCTTCCCCCACGCCCATGTGTGGTCCTGACTCTGTCCTTCAGACTTTGACCCAGATTATCTGTTCGGTTCACGTAGGGACTGCTATCAGGCCACAAATCGTTGCCCCAAAATTGAATAGTCTTGTGTTTCAAATAATTCTAAGTCTTCTGCGTCAAAACTCGTTTCGGCAGGCTAGAAGAATCGAGAACACGCAAAATTAAGAGCAGAATACTAGATTAATTTTGAAATTGTTGCCAAATTATATATCGCTTTGTAAACAGAAACATTAAAAAACATTACTGAATGCAGAATTAAATTCTCTACAAGACGATAGATCAAATTTTCGTATTTAGTATAGCAGTATGACTCCGGAGGGAGCGGATCATTTCGAAATACCGTGTAATTAGTCAAAACGAATGATTATCTATTTTTAGAATAAAACAATAACATTCGCTTGACTTCACAGCAATTAAATCTACCAATCAACCTTTCTCATTCAATAACTGTAGTATTTGAAAAAGCAGCATACGACAATTTGAAAAGAGACAATGTTTGTCAGTTGTACAAAACATGAGCCTTTGCTTTCAAAAATAAGCCGGAACAAATCTAAAAAATAAAATTATCATTCATCCAAAGCTGATTTTTTTCTACTGAACCGATCGTGATAATATCAAATGCATTGAATAAAAAATTTTGCCACGTAACTATTTTTCCAATAGGATTGAAATTTTTCTTGGTCGTAACGTACTACATTTGAAAAATTGCGAAATTGCGGAATTTTTTATGCCTCCATTAGCCATAAGTAGCAAAATGCGGGAGTCTTTACTTAGAGCTAAAATTGGCTATTTTTTGCTCTTGGACAGTCTCAGTCATCGATGCAAGCCTAGCGATTTCAATTTGCTAAAGACAGGGGCGGACTTAGGGGAGCGGGGGCGGCCCCCCCCCCCCATTGACCCAAAAAATGCGAAAAATTAAGGATTTTTGAGCGATTTTTAGCGATTTTCTGGTAAAAACGGCTAATTTTTCCGCCCAAGTCAGGGTTCCGCCCCCTTAGGGGTACCGCCCCCTTAGGAAAATCCTAGATCCGCCACTGGCTAAAGAAGGTAGTCATATTAGAAAACTGATATGGGAGCTGGATGTCTAACGTATAAGCACATCGCTGAAAGTCTGAAAGGTCGAAAAAGAATTTTAAAATGACTTTTTATTGGTCCCTATCGGATGGTATACAAGAATTACATCATTACCGGCACCGCTATTTACATTCATGAGTAAATTAGCTGTACTGAAGAATGTACATTTTTACACAATATAATTTACAATTCTGATAATTTCAAGATGGCCAATATTTTTTCAGTAAATGAAGATTTGTTTGCTCATTTCAATTATAGTCTGTTGCTTTCCAAAAGCCCTTTTCGCTTATTTGCTTTGGCCTGCAGTTTTACTGTAGTCGCGTAATATAATATAATTTGCATTATTTTTTATGAAAGCTAAAGGTACAACAATTATTTAGTATCCTTAATTTTTCATAAGTATCGATGAGTCAAAAGTTATGAGCATAAATGCGCCAAATTTTTCACTTTGTGTGAAAATGGCGTTTATGGTGATTAACCAAGTCACTACCCTAATTTCTGTCTGTTCTATGAGTACCTATGTGTTGTGGGTGGGTGTCATACGTGGGCAGCAAGAAAATTCTGGGGGGTGCAAGATTTTTTCGAAGGTCAAAAAAATGGTCTTAAAAATGGTGGTATGGCGATAAAAACACCGTTTTTCGACGTTTCTCATCAAGCACTATCCATTGGCATCAAAAAATTGCGAAAAAAACGAAAAAAAATTTCAAAAATCGAATTCTGGGGGGTATTTTGATTTCTGGGGGGGTATTTTGGTTTCTGGGGGTTGCATACCCCCAAACCGCCCCTCCCCCACGCCCAGGTGTGGTGGGTGTGTATTTGTGTGTGTGTCGGACATAGTGATTTGAAATTATCATTTTAAGATTTTCGGCCGACGAGCTGCGATAGAATATTTATCATTTCATTACTTAGCGAGCTTTAGCGATAGATGTTCTGTCGTATACGCAAAAAAGTCGACAAATTCCGAATTTTCAAAACCTTTTCAAACCATCCTGATATCCAAGAAAACAGGTTGTCATGAGTAAGGCAAATTTTTAAAATTTTTTGTGGGGAAAAACATCAGTCGTCTTTATTGACTTTTCTCGGTAAGTTCGATGCCAAAGTATTATGCCAGAAACACTTTTCTGGCCGGGCCACATATTTTGTGCTTCCGGTTGTGAATCATAGAAGAAAAAGTAGCTCTTTACATAAATTAGGTTTTTCTAGCGAAAATCCTAAGAAAACTATAAATCAAACTTCATTATATAAAAAATTTGCCGCGATTGAGCGCTCATTAAGAGTCATATGATGTATTTACAAAAATGGCTAAGAAAACAGCTTTTAATAAAAATAGTAAAAGTAGCGGATAGCGCTTACCTACGAGTATATAATATATTTGCGTCCCCCTGAAACCCTTGCACCACACCTGGGCGTGGGGAGAGAGGGGTTTGGGCATACCCTAGAAGGCCGAATACTCGTCCCCAGAAACCGACATACCCCTCAGAATCTAATTTTTTAAATTTTTTTGCAATCTTTTGATGCCAGTGGATAGTGCTCAATAAGAAACGTTGAAAAAAGTGTCTTATCTGCCACACCACCATTTTTAAGACCATTTTTAGGCCTTTGAAAAATCTTGTACCCCAGAATCTTGGTGCTCCCCACATATGCTTTGCACCCATACAGCAATAACGGGAAACCGCTAGGCGGTGTGGCTTTATTGAAAGAGAGATAATAAGACTATTCGCTGAGAATGTTTCTTATATATCGATTGTATAGCCCAGCTAGTAATAAGAGCGTAAAGCTAGTTCACTCATTGTAACATATAGCAAGTTTTGATGGCTTGTTAGCCAGCTTATCAAAATTAAGTGCAAATGTCTCATAAAATTTAACGATGCATAATCAGAAGAGGATGAAATTCTTTAGATGATTTTTTCTAATTTTTCTTCAACTTCGCGTTTGTTCTCGAGTGTACATTTACAAATAATTAGGGACATCATAGCCGCTACATTCAATGTTTACTGATACCTGACTCGAGTTCAAGGAAAATATGCAGTCTTTAAGACAAAACCTCAAAATTATAATTGGTGCAATCGTTGGAATGTGCCACAGGGTTTAAAATAATTAAAGCAAACGATCTGTTTTTAAATGTAGTCCGGTTTCAGTCTCGCTGATTCATATTTTCCAGGTTTTCTGTGCGAAAATCTAATTAGTGCACGGTTTTATTGCGGTTAGCAGTCAGCTTACAAAAAACAGTCGTAATTGTCATCTTTCTTTTCTTGAACACAAAATTGTTATCGTATTTATTTGTCAGCCACAACAACCCTGATCCGTCATTTTAGTTTAATTGCGACTTTGCCAAATAACACCAAACGATGTATTATGCGTCAGTTTTATGCGCGTTGGTATATATTGTAAGATTTAGACGCTTTTATAATTTGACATTTCATACACAAGCGCGTAATTGAACTGTAAAACAAGAACTTTGATGTGATCTCTTTGACTTAAATTAAGAATTTATACATGAAATCCATCCTTATAAATTAAAATTTTGAATAATTTAAACAATTTGAAATCATTTATTCTTAAATGCTAATAATTTAATAGGTATAGATTTTTGAATAGATTGTTTACAATGCACACAATAAGCTGACAAGGGCGAATATTATTTAATAGTCAATCAAAAAATGAATTTGTAATTTAATAAAATTATAGTAAAATGCTTTACTTAAAAAAGTACGTTTATTGAATTTCGTCATCTGTTATTTTCTAGCACAAACCGAAAACATGAAATTTTGCAGGATTTAAGCATAAAAAATTAAAATTAAAATATTTAAAAATGAATATATTCATGTACCAGTAGTGAAAAAGTTTATATAAAAAATTAAGCTTTTTATTAAAATTCATTTAAAGACGCATGCGCCGAATGTAGTCCGTCCAAAATCCAAATTATCGCTTAGGTTGGATTTTAACATCAAATATATTGTGAGACGAAATGTAATGATCTCAAACAATGTAAAAATTATATCACAGGTGTAATTGTTTAATAAGCTTATGTAATATTTAGATAAAATAATTTTACGAACGGCTTTGGTGCTCAAGCTTCTATAATCGGGGATGCTATACACACGTGGGCGTGGGGGGGCGTTTTGGGGGGCATGCACCCTGAGAGAAACTAAAATCCCCCCTAAAAAACAAAATACCCCCAGCCCAAAATTTAACTTTTAATTTTTTTGTATTTTTTTCTCGCAATTTTTTGATGCCAATGGATAGTGCTTGATGAGTGACATCGAAAACAGGTGTTTTTTGCCATACCTTTATTTTAAGACCATGTTTAAGCTTTAAAAAATCTCGCAACCCACAGAATTTTGGTGCTGCCTCACCTATGGAATTAGATAGTTGAAATTAACTCCCAGTCTTATAGCAGGAATGAGAGATGCCTTGACTTGAAATTTCATTCCGTTCATTTTTCAGATCTCGAGAAAATCATTTGACAGAATACATCAAAAGAAAGGACTAGCTTTAATCCTCTGACTTGTAAAATTCAAAAGTTCACAATCAGTCTAAATTTGAAATTAACGATAGCATCTTAACAATTAAAATTATCTGAAACTAAATTAAGTTATTAAGAACTAAAATTACAGAGAAAATGAAATTTGTGATTAATTTCGTCTTTCATCTTAAAGCACTTGCACATTCCATTTGAGTAAAAGACAAGACTTATGGATGTGCTGCTCTATACATTTTCGTAGGGTTCCTGAGCCAACCAATATGAACACTTCAGAAGCATAGTTTATTGTTTCTGCATGCTCTTCAAAGAGCAATAAAGCGAAAACCCTGCAAAAAAGTAACAAAATTAAGAATTTGTGGTCGTCAGAAAAAAATGTCTGGACAGACCAACAAAACATGATTTTTACGCTAAGAAATTGCTAAATAGGAATACATCAGCATCCTAGCTTAATCAAAAGTTTATGCTTATATGCGAATAATGTAAATTTTTGAGGCGAATTTTTTCAGTGGCCTTATCTTTGTAAATTTTTGCATTTTAAAAATTCTCTGAATTAGAATTAAATGCAATTTCATATAAATCATGACAATAAAAATGCATCATATTAATCTCGAAACGTTTTTTGTTGTTTTTAATTGAAAGAATCCTGGAAAAAAGTTTTAGCGAGAATAGTCCACGACTTGGCTAAAGTCATACATGGGCGTAGGTGTCAAACGACGCTCTTACAGAATCCTGCGGATCTCACTGAAATCGAAAGCCCTCCAATTGTTATTGCTATTTTCAGCCATTTTGCCATCGGACCCCTAGAATTTTAAAGCTGCCTATTCATAGGCCACCTGTCATTTTTAGGAGAAGAGAGTCTAACCCGATTTCAGGTATAAGAGAATTTGAACATTGATTATATCGTTTTTCTTGTTCACAGCAACTTGCTATTTCATTTCCGGTGTGTCCGATAAAGGTGTGGTACATGGATTCGCCCAGTCATTGTCGAACGAAAGATGATTGCCCTTCGCAATATATTTGCTGTCCAACTGCGCCTGTCTCTGTGTGCGTTCTGCCAGCCAGAGGCGATGTCATATTAAATTGGTCTTGATTGATAATTCATTGGTAGGCGTGAGCAAGGGTAGGCGAGTGCCATCAAAACATCTTTTTAAAAATTAAGAGAATATTGAAAGAAATAAATTGAAATATTTAATTTGAACACTTAGCATTGAGTGAATTGATAAGTATCCGTTTGCAATCAATACGAGCAATAACAAATATTTCCACAGATGAATTCGATGAATTTATTAAAAAGTTAGCGGTTTTCAGCATCAAACTTTAGTTCTTCTTTCTGCGCTTCGTGCCCAAATCTATAAGTTTTCTCCACAAAAATGGCCGAAATTCTTTTCAATCTCTATTGGCTTTCTCAGATACCCAATGGCTTCAGATCTGATATTTAGAGTCACAATAGTACAAACGCGGAAAGAGTTGCCCCGAGAAGTCGACTTTTTGATTTTAATAGATTTTTCTTATGAAGTAACGAAATAATCACTTTATTTTTAACTAACCATAGGGTGTCTCCTAGATTATTGAGTGAGCTGATTTGATAGTGCGCATTGGAAAACTTTGTCGCGTCCGACCCCTCGATATATAAATATGTAGCGTTGTTTTTATTGACCATATCATAAATATTAGAATACATATTAAAATAGATCATTAACATCACGTGCAATCGACTTATAGTCTGTTTCACTTAACTTCGTGCATAAATTCTTAGAATTTTCATCGACAGTAAGCCATGGATTACGATAACTATATATCAGATCAATGCTATAATCGCAATCTATCAGCTTATCGTCGGGGATAGTTTTAAAATTTATGACCGAAGTTGTGTGAAACAGACTATAAGTGTGGGGAAGCAAAGAGCTTTGAGGTTTCCATCAATTTCGTTCTTTGTTTTTTTGTTTTTTGAATCTTATGAAATGACGAATGTTGAAAAACAAAGGTTTAGGCTACTTGACTCACAAATTTTCTCACTTTTTTGTCAGATACATAATTTAGGCTACATTCATGTAATGTATGCAAATCTCATAGAATATGCGCATAGATCTAGAATTGCATATATAATGCCACAATTTATAAGCATTTCGAGAAATGATTAGAAAAATTAATATAAAAATGTAATGAACCCCTCAGAAATTAGAATAACTCTTCCCCCTCAGAATTCAATTTTTTGAAAATTTTTTCTGGCTTTCTTAGCGATTTTTTGAGGCCATTGAATAGTGCTTGATGAGAAACATCGAAAAATGGTGTTTTCTCGCCATACGACCACTTTTGAGACCATTTTTTTACCCTTTGAAAATTTTTTCATCCCCCAGAAATTTTTTCATCCCCTCAGAATTTCGTTGCTGCCCACCTATGAATGTGACCACATGTACAGCAAAGATATTCTGGGAGGTCAGGCCCATCAAATTTTTTAAAACTGCCTCTTTTGGCTAAAAAGCAGACGGTTACACGTCACAAACACTGTTTCTTGACGTTTTAGACAATGAACATTCTCTTCTAGAACATAAAAACATGAGAATTTTTTCGAAATAATATGCAAACATCAAGTAAATTGAATATAATATAGTCAAAAAGATGTGAATATGGTGCGATGCGCTTAAAATTTGAGTTTCGAGCTAAAATTTAGCTAAAAAAAAGCTTAGAAAGGCACTCTTTTTAACCATTTTGATAGAAAATTGACAATTCTGGGGGTTGCAGTCATTTTGCGGGGCTCAGTTTCCATTCTAGGGGTCTCCTACTATACTGCCCCCCAAGAACATGTATGAGTGCGATTTGATGACAGATTTCAAAATTGAAAATTTTACTGGGGTCAGTTGTACAAATGGATCAGGGAGGGGGTTCCTGGAATCGTAGTGCCCTAAAATTAATGATTTTGATGCTTTTTTGACTTTCGTCCAATCAGACCTCAAACATATTGGCAGCTACCGATGCGCAGGGCCGTGCTTAGGATTTAGCGGCCCTGGGCGAAACTTATTTTGGCGGCCCTCATAATTTTTAAAACTGGTATTATATGCATCATATTTATCATTTACATATATATCTCCTTTACATATGTACCTATATGATCGCAGTTAGCATCCCACTTTAAATTCTACTAACAAAATATTCTGCTACATGATTTTGAGTAGGTATTGTATGTTTTTCTCAAAATATTTACCCATTTCGTGAATGATGACGTGTTTCATTACAAAATAACTTTATTAGCTTTCTGAGCGGCAAACTGGTCAATCAATTGCGAAAAATCTAAGAAAGATGATGAATCATTTTCAATTAAAATAATCGCTAGTGCACTTAGACGAGAATCAGTCATAATTGACCGCAAATATGTCTTTATTGATTCCAGTTTCGAGAAGGAGCGTTCTGCTGAGGCCACACAGTGATAGGTACTGTAAGTAAAATTCTGAATTTAGCAGATTGACATTCTTAAAATGAAGTCTACGAATTTTTAATTAAGTAAATATATTAAATAATTTTAGATCCTTTTTCATGGTGTTCAACAGAAATAAGCGCATCTATTACAAAACAAAAACATCCAGGAGTGATGTTGAGAAGAAAATTAAAAACGTCTGAAATAAATATCTGAAATATCGCTAATCTGAACTCTTATATCAGTTTTGCAAGGATAAACACAGATAAAGACACAAGGAGAATAAGAAAGTTCATGGAAAATGATTGATATTTCGCAGTGCACCGTTATTATTAATATCAGTATTAAAGAGAATAAGCGAATTAAAGTCAGATTACGATCAAACAAAAAGGAATTTCATTTCATGGCTTGCTATTGCAACTTTATAATCAGAAATAATGAATTTCCAAATAATAAAATATGATCTGAATTTATTAAAGGCAATTATAAGATAGGATTTCTGTTTGCATTTCGTAAAGCTTCTACATCAGGGTAACTGAAAACGTTTAATGTTTATACGAATCTAACTTATTCTTATTAAACAAGGTTAAAATCAATAAAACAAAATGAAAATTGTTCATTAAATCTAAGATTTTCTGAATATGTAAAGCTTCACAGAAAATCAGGTGCATAGAGAGAAATACTGTAATATCAGAGGAGCTTTATCGATAGAAACGGATTAAAACGACATTCATGTAGTAAAACCATAAGCCTACAATATGAGCAACTACATTGCAATACCGCGCACGACTCAGACAGCTACAGCTGCATATGTGTATGACTGTCACTTATAAAACGTTCGATCCCAACTTGGCGCATGTCTTAACTTGGCGCATGTCTTAACTTGGCGCATGTCTGAACTTGGCGCATGTCTAAAATTGGCGCCCATCTAAAATTGGCGCCTTTTGTTTTCTTGTATGAACTAGGCGCCCATCTAAACTTGGCGCTTATTTTAACTTGGCGCATATCTAAAATTGGCGCCTATTGTTACAGGTCTCGATCGCACGTGGGCGTGGGGGTTTGAGGGAATATGCACCCCCAGAAGTTGAAATTAAGTTGAAATACCCCCCCTCCCCGGAAATCAAAATACCCCCAGCCCCCAGAAAATTTTTTTTGCTTTTTCAGCAATTTTTTGATGCCATTGGATAGTGCTCGATGAAAAACGTCGAAAAATGGTGTTTTCTTCGCCATACAATTACTTTTAAGACTTTTTTTAATTTTTTTACCTTTAAAAATTTTTTCAACCCCCACCCCAGAAATTTTTTCAACCCTCTCCCCAGAATTTCGGTGCTGCCCACCTACGGTCTCGATTGTGACTGAACTTGGCGCACGTCTGAACTTGACGCATGTATGAACTTGGCGCAGTATCTGAACTTGGCGCATATCTATGTTTGGCGCATGAAAATGGATAGAGGTGTAGGCATAAGGGTAGGGAAACGGGCAGCCTCCCCTGTAGGTTTGGGTAGCATCTGGTCAGAATAAAGAGTGATCCACTCCTGAATGTGAGGGGTTTAGGGGTTGCCAACGCCATACACGCGAACAGCACAAGGGCGGATTTGAGGGAGAGGTGCAGGGGCCGCTCCAGCCCCTCAAGATAAAAATTGGACATGTAATTTGCAATGATTTTTGGCTGTTGATGATCACAATTTCTCAAATTGTCCCGGCGTCGGAAATGCCGTTCTATTTATTTTTTTGCTAGAATCAGACAAATTTAATAATTTTCTGCGCAGAATCAGCATAAGTCTCGTAAATTTTCGAAATAAATTTCGTGCTAAGTGATTTAAAATAAAAGTATATGATGAAAAACGCTGAAAAAACTTTTAATTCGAACGTGTAAGGTAAATATTTGGACCAATTTTATAACAGTATTTCGAAAAGTCAAGATACCACCCCCATTTACGGAAATCCTAGATCTGCTATGCACACACACCACGGAACTTTCGGGAAGGGGTGTAAAACATTTTCTAAAGTACTTGTTTTGGGGTTCAAAAACGCTGGATACTTATCAAAAACATCGTTTTCAGCCTTACTTATTAAGCTATTTCTTCATAGGTGATTGGAACATGAAATTTTTTCAAAAATGGAAAAAAATTCAACAAAATTAAATCATACGTGAAAAAAGGCCGTTTGGCGCTAATTCATAACATATAACTATTGAGCTAAATCTTTAGGTTTGCATTCAGTGTATACCGATCCTGAGATAGAAAGGCCCTTTATTTAAAGAAACTGATGCAACAAGTGATATACATACTAGCAAGAAAAAATGCTCCGATGGAACAAAACAAGGTAGAATATACTTGGAACAAAGAATTAACAAGGACGTAAAAGGAGGGGACTAGAAAAACCTCCTATCTACAAATGTCACAAAATTTGCTAAAACTCAGAAATTTCCTAAACGAAGAAAAAATGAAAGTAAGTAAATCAAAGAAAAAACCTACCTGTACCTAAAACTGCAAGATCTGCTAAAAATCAGACTTTTTCTAAGAAACGCAGAAATCAAAGTATATTCTGCGGCCTGCAGAAGAAAGCAGCATCCTGTCGAACAAAGATAAAACATTGGGCTAGATAACTGAACCACTCACTCTGCAAAAGCAGATATCGCCATAGCTGAGCAATATTTTTCTGGGTCAAAAAATAGTAATTATGGTATGTTGGAAAAACGGCAATTTTCGACGTTTCTGATTGATTACTGGTGCATATCCCTAACCTCCCATGCCTAATGCTTATCAGTTTAAATGGACAGGAATGAAATCCAGGTGGTCTGGTGGCGAGTTAAATGCCAGAATAGTACTGAATGGACGCATGCATTATATAGAAATCACAGTCTTTCGTTGCGGTATCGCAAATAATCGTAGGATATAACTTTTTGTAGTATTTATCTAACCACAATATCGAATAAATTAACGTTGCAAGTGATTAGCAAAAACGCAGATTTGAGATTTATTTTATAAGCTTTATATTAAGCATTGGATACCATACCTAGACGTAGGGAGTTTGGGGAGTATGCACCCCAAGGCAAAATACCCAACAAGAAAACGCAAATACCCAACAATACCTCCAGAATTCAATTTTTAAATCTTTCTGCTCTTTTTGGGATTTTTTGGTAGGTACCAATAGATAGAGCTCGACAAGAAACGTTCAGAAATGGTGTTTTCTCCGCCATAGCACTATTTTTAAGGCCAATATTCCAATTTGAAAACCCTCTCAGAATTTTAGAACCGCCCACTGCATGGTGGACAATATGAGAAGGTTCACCTATTTTTTTCAGAGGCCGCAGAATATACTTCGATTTTTTGCGTTGCTTAGAAAAAGTCTGATTTTCAGCAGATCTTGCAGTTTTAGGCACAGGCAGGTTTTTTCTTTGATTTGCTTACTTTCATTTTTTCTTTGTATAGGAAATTTCTGAGTTTTAGCAAATTTTGTGACATTTGTAGATAGGAGCTTTTTCTAGTCCCCTCCTTTTACGTCCTTGATAATTCTTTGTTCTGAGTATATTCTACCTTTCTTTGTTCCATCGGAGCATTTTTTTCTTGCTAGAACCCAACTTTTTGTTAGCAAAAAATAGTAGTTATTCCTATCTTTGTCAGTGTTGTAGCGAATGTCATTAGGTACTGCTTCCGTCATTAGCAATCTATACTTGCATTCGCATTCGCTCAACTCACTCTATCAATACCCGCATTAACACTACGTACAGTAATTAAGCTTATTCAATAAGTCAAAGAACGACAAATCAATTACCTGCGGATCTAAGCATTTATCATAAATTTACACATGTATGATGACGTAACCAACACTTATAACAATTTCTAAAGCAAACCATCATGAGTGCGGAGCAACATGCATGAATAACAATTTTTGCATCACTGTACTCAAAAAACTGAAGTGACTTTAGCTGAAGCAACAATCTATAATATTGTACTTAACAATTACATGACACATGAATGTTTACTTTTCAAAACTATATTACTGTAGGCAATTTTCCAATCAACTTCTGTGGTCACTTGATGATGAGCTGAAAATTGATTCTCATGCACAGAATTACATGAAATACATAAGACTGTAGCATCAACAGTAAGCCAAAAACCTATGATTCCAATCGTTATAAGACCACTTTTGAAAAGCGTCATTGTAAACAAACGCGCCCAACTGACATCTCACACTCGATTTATTGTTTTTTTGAATTTAAGAAAAAGATTATGTTTTTGCAAGGCTCTAGGTCAAAAGTTCAAGTGCAGTGTTTACTTACACACACAGAATGCACAGAAGATTTAGGTCGGATTCGTAAATCTGATATTACCGCGGATATTACAATCAACATTTATAAAGACCTCACGTCTCAACAATGGTCTGATGACAAATTAACATTAGGTGTAAAACAGTTTACACCACTGTTGTGTGAAAAAATGTGTCTAACCGACTTCTCACACTTGATTCCTTAAAAATTTCTAGTCATAAGGAAAAAATTAGGTTTCCGCAAGGCTCTAAAACGAAGATTAATATGTAGTGTAAACGATATGTTAACACCTAGTGTTAAAAATTATTAGTCAGAATCGTAATTTTAATATTGCTTCGATATTACGACCAACTTTTATAAAAATAGTAAGTCTCCATAATGTCGTAAGGATAAATTAACATTGGTTTAAACCACTTTACTGAACTGTTTAGTGTAAAGATACGCGCCAAAATTGCGTATCGAATTTGGTTTCAGGTTCATTTACAGACATGAGGATCATGTCCCTGACTCATAACTGGAGAAGCTGGCAGAAAGAAACAAGGCATAAACCTGTTTAAAGCACCCCATTCTTGATCTTTATACTCGCTTAATATTGGTTTAGACATACGCCTTTCGCTATGACATACACCCCATATAAGGCACTTTATTTTTATTCTATTGGACCTATCCTGACTTCTGAAAGGAGAAAGTAGCGAACAAAACCCGAACAAAGACATATTTTCCATCACTCAGAACATTGTAAACTTTAAAAATCCGTACCGTATTCCCCATTGAGTGTAAATAAATTCGGTTTCGTACTGTTTGTAGCTTTCGAGTCGTAGTACGTTTCTATGCGCAAAAATTCTGTTGCAAAAATTATTTGATATGATTTACTAATCAAAATTGGGGAAAAAACGTGTTTTTTCGCCTCATTTTTCACGTCTGATTTCGAACTTTACACCCCCATAAATAACTCAATATTGCGTTTTTTTGAACGCGGTTTGCATTATACGTGGGCAGCACTGAAATTCTGGGGAGGGAGGAGCTGCAAGATTTTTCAAAAGTCAAAAAATGGCCTTAAAAATGGTGGTATAGCGAAAAAAACACCATTATTAAACGTTTCTCATCGAGCACTATCCATTGACATCAAACAATTGCAGAAAAACAAAAAAAAGTTTAAAAATTGAACTCAAGGAGTATTTTGGTTTCTGGGGTTGGCGTAATTCGGTTTCTCAGGATGCATACCCCCTTCATACACCCCTTCGACGCCCAGGTGTGCTGGACATGATCTCAAGTCTAAAAATGAACCAGAAAGTAATACGCCAGTCGGACGCGTTTGTTAACACTGAGCGGTGGTGTAAAGGGGTTTACATGTAATATATATTTGTATTTAGGCCCTTCTGGAAACTTAATTTTTTCATGAATGTTGATCGTAATATTAAAGTAGTCTCAGGACTACAAATCCGACTAAAATCTTTACGCACTGCAAATTCACTTTACTTCTAGAGCCTTGCAGGAGCTTGAATTTTTTTTAAAAAAGTTATACGTATGGTCAGAATTAGAAATCTGACTGTTAGTTTTCCATACACCCAGTAGTTGTGTAACATTTGCACTCTGCATTTATTGTTAACGTGTAGTTTACACTAGACATCTATTTTACTTCCAGAGCGTTACAAAAAGTAAATTTTTTTAAAAATACTCTTCGTAAAGTCAGGATTACGAATATGACGGCATATTTCCTTTACGTACAGTAGTTATTGAGCATAACTATTCTTTACGCCTAAAAATTGCTTAGAGTTAATGCTGTAAATCTTTGATCTGTTCAAATAAGGAAGGTTGAATTGTTTAAAAAGATAATGCTGTTGTTGAAAACAATATTGGTTTTCGCATTCTTGGACTCCTGTCACTATTGTGCTATGTTACCGTATGTGTTTACTGACTGATTTACTCAAATTATGCTAATTAAAAGTAGGGTACTAGCAAAGAAAAATGCACCGATGTAACAAAAATACGAATATACGTAGGATTGTGGATTCTTCAGGATGTAAAGGGACGTCACTAGGAAAAAAGTACCTGTGTAAATGCATATAGTCGCAAAATCTGCTGAAAATCCGCGTTTCTCTAAGCAATGCAAAAAAATCGAAGTATACTCTGCGGCCTCTGAAAAATGTATTCTTCTTTAAATAATTTTTAACGCTCCACATAAGAATGTATAGAGATAATCTAAAATGTTTGATTTTTGTAAATTGCTTGCAAGTTGTAACGCTGACTTGAATTTATTTGTCCTTCAGGCCATTTTACAGACTACTTTTTTCATAAATAATTAACGTAATATCAGAGTAATATCAGAATTACGAATCTGACTGAAATCTTCTCTTTACTGTATGGTTCTGTTAAGCTCTACACAACAAACTGTATTAAGCTCTAGAGACTTGCATGGGCTTAGTTTATTTCAAAATGTTCTACGTGTGTCAGAAATTTAAATCTGACTGTTAGTTTTTTCTGCATTCATTATCAGGGTAAGTTT
Organism: Mermis nigrescens; assembly: GCA_036768485.1. Taxonomy (NCBI): domain Eukaryota; kingdom Metazoa; phylum Nematoda; class Enoplea; order Mermithida; family Mermithidae; genus Mermis; species Mermis nigrescens. The sequence continues at coordinate 17,249,870 of JAVLUZ010000154.1, forward strand.
GCACTATTCATTTATTCTAAATAAGTAGTTCACACTACAAATTTATTTAGCTTCCAGAGCGTTGCAAAACGTTAATTTTTTCAAAATATGTTCCTTAAGGTCAGGAAACGAATATGACTGTATATTTTCTTTGCACACAGTAGCTATGTAAAGTTTACACTGAAAACGTGTAAGCTACTTTAAATAATTTCCAATGCTTAAAATAAAAGCGTATAAGCAAATTTGAAATGTTTGCTTTATGTAAATTGCTTGCAAATTGTAAAGCTGACTTGCTTCATATCGTGATTGATAGAGAACTAATTGCAATTTTATTTTAATGTGTTTTATTTTGTTATTATGGGCGTTATAGCGAGCGAACGTGGCGTCAATTAATTAGTGAACACAATTGTTACGGTATGCGAGTGTACCTACATTTAGTCTGTTTCATGTAAGCCCACGCGCTCTCTATTGCTTTAAACCAATAATTTCTTTGATTGTCTTCAATGCATCGATGTTTGCAGTTTCATTCAATTGGCTTGCAAAGTCTCCTACTTTGCTACATCTAGTTTCCCATAGCTACTGCAGAGCTAACATGCTGCTTATTCAATCGTTTTCTGATTGAATAGTTTATGTCTATGTCTAATAGTTTATGGCCGCAGAATATACCTCGATTTTTTGCGTTGCTTAGTGAATGTCTGAGTTTCAGCAGATTTTGCGACTCAGGCATTTACATAGGAAGCTTTTTCCTAGTCTCGTCCTTTTATGTCCTTAATAAGCCGGGCATCGGCTAGAATGTGTCATTTTAACTGGAATCGTATCGGAGTATATTCGTTTTTTGTTACATCGGAGCACTTTCCTTTGCTAGTACTAATCAATGTTTGTAAGTAAATAATAAGTAGCGAAGTGAAATTCTCCTGGGACAAAGAGGGCGAATATACTTGGAATTGTGAATTATTAAAGACATAAACGGAGGGGGACATAGGAGAAGTCACCTATGCGCTCTAAAAATGATAAGAATCTGCTAAAAATCAGATTTATTGTAAGCAACACAAAAATCGCAGTATGTTCTAGCGGCCTGAAGAAGCTAGTTGTGGCCACAAGTTGACATTGGGGGTGTGTCACAGGGTTGCACCTCCCCAGAAGATAGATGAAAACCTCCTAGAGGCTGCTGTAGATCCCAGAATTCTATATCCAGTAACATTTTTTTGGCGATTTCAACCCAATCCCGACCCCCCAGAATTATCTTGCTGCGCATGGAGGGTTGTCGTCTCAGTTTGAAAATAAATAACACAAAACTCCATTCTTTAAACATCAAAGTAATCAATCTTATTAAAGAAAACGACAAATCATTCTGTCTACTAACCTTAACTGAATACTAGTCCGAACGATCGCTGTTGCGAATGTATTGAAGTGCTGTAAGGCACTAAACGTGCGTAATCAGGTTAGCACCAAAAACTTAAGGACACATGTGCAAGAAGAATGAGCGGCGAGATAACCGCGCAAAGTAAATGCAATAGTGCATAAGGACAGAGCGGAAATTTCAAAAACCATGTCAAAGCCGGAGAATGTACCTAACTACATCATCTAATTACGCTAGCATAACACGTGTAATTGCAGAGCCATAATAAACAGTATGAAATGAATGTCACAATTCACCTAATGAGCCTTTTAACAGAATATTGATTAATTATTGTCATTAAAATGTGATACTGATCTCAAGCTAAATCGGTTATTTTACACAGGCCAAAGTATTCTTCCAAGTTATTCACAAAAACACCGGTTGTAAGAGGATGCCTTCTTTTTTCAGAGGCCGCATAATATGCTTCGATTATTGTGTTGCTTAGAGAAATCTGATTTTTAGCAGATTCTAATAATTCTTTAAGCGCATAGTCTCCCAGTCCCTTCCATTTATATCTTTATTAATCCGCAAATCCAAGTATATTCGTCCTCTTTCTTCCATCGGTGCATTTTTCTCTGCTAGTAACCAGTCGGTAAACACATATACTAAGATGCCACAATAATGACAGCAGTCCAAGAACGCGAAAAACAATATTGTTCTGAACATCAGTATCTTTGTTAATAAGACAACCTTACCAAATTTAAACTGATTAAAGGTCTTCACCATAAAGTTTATGCACATATTAAGTGTAAAGAACACTTATGTTCAGATTCGTAATCCAGACGTTACATGGTACATATTGACAAAAATCTAGCTTCTGCAACGCTCTGAAAGTAAATGTAATTTTCAGTATAAACATTACGTAACTACTGTGTGCAAAGGAAACATACAGACATATTTGTAATCCTGACATTACGAAAAATATATTTTTTAATTTACGTTTTGCAATGCTCTGGAAGTAAAATAAATGTGTAGTGTAAAGTACACATTAACAATAAATGCAGAGTGTAAAGTTTACAGAACTACTGGGTGTAGAGGAAACTAATAGTCAGACTCTTAATTCTGATCTTACGTAGAACATTTAAAAAAATTAAGCTTTCACAAGGCTCTAGAAATAAAATAAATTCGCGTTGTAAACTTTATACAACTACAGATGAGAAGATTTTAGTCGGATTCGTAATTCGGATAATATTCTGATATTACGATCAACACTTATGAAAGAATTAAGTCTCCAATGGCCTGAAGACAAATAAAGATGAGATTTAAACACTTTAAACCACTTATGAATGCTATCAAACGCGCCCGACTGGCTCTCACGTGTGATTCCGGTATATTTTTAGACTTGAGATCAATCATGTCCAGACCTATAACCGGAGAAGTTGACGGAAAAGACAAGACAGAAAGACATTAAACGCACCCAAATTTTAGGCTTTACACCTCTCAAAAAAGACTAAATATTGATGCCAATAAATTTAATTTGCTTTGACATGTACTAAAGTACTTCGTTTTTATTCTATTTGACCCGTCTCGAACGTTTAATGAAGAAAGTAGGAAACAAACTAAAACGGACAAAAACGCACTTACAACCATCTACCACATTGTAAACTAAAAGAATCTGTACCCAACTCCTCAGTGAGTGCAAAGGAATTCAGTTTAAGCCGTTTTATAGCCTTTAAATTGTAGTACGTTGTTATATGGAAAACTTCTGTTTTGCTGGATATTTGAGATGCTTACCATTTAAAATATAGGGAAAAACGTGTTTTCTCGTCCATTTTACGCTCCTGATTCTAAATTTACACCCCATAAATAACACAATATTGCGTTTTTTAATCGAAATTAGCTGCGACGCGTGCGTAACCCTTAGAACATACATTATTTTTATTTTTTATTCCGACTTCTAACCGGAGAAGTTGGTGGAGAAATCTTAGACAAAACCTGCTTTTGAACCAACAACTTGTGTAAGGTTCAAACCACTAAATATAACTCCTTATTAAATGTACAAAAATTTGCTGGTAAGCAAAAACTATTCCTTTAGCCATATTACTTTTCCAGCAGAGAAAAGTTTTGAGATTTATAACCGGAGTTGTTGGCAGACATCAAGAAGGCAAAACACAAACAAAATCTGTCTTCACAACAGCAATATTTTACACTCTTTGCATCCCCTCGAGAACTAATGCTAAATTTAAAAATGGAAAAATATATATTTAGAAAATTTATTTCTCTACGATTCTATACCATTAAATTTTATGAGGCATGTATGCTGAGCTGTGTGCATGGTGGCTAATTAACGTTCAAAGATTTGAATATGTTATAAAGTTACGCTGAAACTTTACATGCTCATTACACACTCGGTATTGAGTGTAAACAAAAAAGTCTGTAAAATGTTTTCTGATTATCTATCTATCTCTCTTTTAAAAAAACCGCACCTTCTAGATGTGTCTCGTTATAGCTGTGAATGGGTAGGGGGTGGACATCTGTTAGGAGTATCCAGGTATATTATAGGTACGCGCTGACGCGCTACCTATGATATTGTCAGGAGAATATGGCACAAGCATCTAACTAAATCGGTTGTTTAGCACTGATCGAATTTTCCTTCTAAGTACAAACAGCAAAATAATTTTACATGCTCTGATAGGATACTTTATCAGAGGCAGCAGAATAAACTTCGATTTTCGTATTGTGTAGAGAGTCTGACTTTTATCAGATGCTTATGTTTCGCGCGCATATGTGACTTTTTTTAGATCCCTTCCTTTACACTTTGAGTAATCCGCAATTCGAAGTAAATTCATTTTTCATTACAGCTTTATTTCTTCCTGGTACTCAACTTTTTAATACCATGATTTGAGTAAATCGATCATTAAACTCGGAACTCGTAGGTTAACAGGTCAATTGAAATCTCACGCTTTAACGATTTGGGAGATAAGATTGTTCATTTAAATTGATGTTTTAAAATTGATGTTTTTAAAATGATGTTTTAAATTTTTATTTCTCCTATGATGTTTTAAAATTAAAATTAATTTTCAGTGTGAAGTTCAAACAGCTATATAGAGTTACAAAAATCTAAAGCTAGATTCATAATTATAATTTTAGGAAGATGGTTTTTAGAAAATTTTGGTTATAGAACATCCTCGATCTGAGATTCAGTTGCAGTGTAAACATTACGCAACTAGTAAGAGTAACAAAAATTGCAGTCAAGTTCGTTCTTTTAATGTTACGGAGAAATCCTCATGTTACAAAGATTATTTAAAAAACCTAACCTTCAGTCATGCTCTTTAGCTAAAATAATTTCTACTATAAAGTTTAGACAACCATAAAGTATAAAGAAAGTCTAAAATCTGATTCGTATCCTGAGATGGCGTAATATTTTATGAAAAAAATGATTTTTCACAGAACTCTAGAGACAAAATAAATTTTTAGTTCAATTTACTTTACAGTGCTTTTGAGTTAAAACTAATTTGTCTGATAGAACGTATGATCCTTAAGCGCACAGTATTCCTAGATTTGAGATCCTGCTCCCAATCATAACATAAGAAATCACGGACGGAACCGAGGCAGAAATCAGAAACGTGTTCGACCGCGCATTGTATGCTTGCTTTTCTTTACACTTTATAAAATTAGTTCTGGAGGAGTAATGCTCTAAGCCTGGACCAGACTTAGAATATTCCTCCTCCAGAACTAACTTTATTTAGTGTAAAGAAACGCATCCAATGCTAAGTTTAATTTTTATGACGTTATTTACTTCTGAATTAGCCTGAGATTCACAACCGGAAAATTTGGAAGGAAAAACATAACAATAAACTCAGTGTAAAATAAAGCAGTCGAATGCCATATATACTTCTCAGCTCATAATCGAACAGCTGTGCGAACAAATTCATTAATCATAAAAGTATTGGTAAAGTTTATACCTCTACAAATAAATTACTATTAAGTATAAGGAAATGCAATGAATTTCTAAGTGTAATTTTCAAAGTGTACTACATATATTTATTGACTGGTACCTTTGTTCGACTTATAACCACACCTGGGCGTGGGGTTTTGGCGGGAGAAAACAAAATACCCACCCAGAAATCAAAATACCCCTCCAGAATTCAATTTTTAAATTTTTTTCCATAATTTTTTTGATGCCAATGGATGGAGCTCGATAAGAAACGTTTAGAAATGGTGTTTTTTAACCAGGCCAACATTTTTGGGCCTTGTTTTGACCTTCGAAAAATCTTGCAACCCCCTCCCCAGAATTTTGGTGCTGCCCACGTATGCAAGCGTAAAAGTGCCTCATCGAAAAAGTGACAAAAACGCGTTTTTTTACACATTACATACTGTCCGTCAAGAACTAGTGAAAATATAAAAAACAATAATTTTTAGAGACTTCCTTGCTCCTCATTTTTGTATAAATTGCATTTTATTGAGCATTCATGCTGACTTATTGACAAGCTTCGTAGAAGATTTTTTTGAGCCGTCTTAGGTTATAACGTTGCTCATGAACATTACTTGCTCTTTAAACAGTGGTCATTAAGTCCAAAGAAAAACAAAAAACACCGGCTCTGAATTAAAACAATAAATCTTCCTTCAGCCTCATAGTTTGATCCTCTCTGTCAGGTCTAGCTTCTAATAAAAAGATTAATGAATAGGTTATCGCAATGGAAATTGAATTTACAACTAATTTTGCTTATTCACATGTAAATGCACTGGCATTTGCAGCCTAAATTTTGCTTTATTATTCACAAAAAAATTTTGTCTTGAGCTCGATTCGAGAGAAACTCCCCAATCAACTTTTCTCCATGGTGTTTATCTGGTATTCTCTGCTTGCAGAGCTTATTTATTTAGCACATTTTCGCAGAAATATTCTGCCTTCGTTGATTTTCGTTCGCAGTTCTACTTTGTTTAAAGTAGGAGATATTTTCATCTTGATTTGAAAATAACTAAGCTAAATTTCTTTCGATACTTATTATGATCTTTCCCATATCCGAATATCTCTTCAATAGGTGGGTTAGAGCCCGAAAATCACGTTTTCGAATAGATTTTTCATAAAATGGAAACAGAGGAATCGCTAAACAAATCAAAAACTAGTGTGATTATCACATATGGGCGTGGTAAGCGGTTGAGGAGGTTGTACCGTCAGAATCCGGTAGACCCCCAAGAATCCATAGACCCCAGATTTGAATTTTTGCACTTTATTTCGTGATCGTAAGTAGTTGTACACCATATAGACCCCCAGAATTTAATCACTGACACCACCTATCGTGATAATGCATTTAGTACTCAAACCAATGACATACTTGCTTAAATGAGCATTCTTTGTGCGGCGACCGTATCGGCCTGGATCTTTGCTCTATTTTTATTTTTAAAGTGCGTGAGGAAAAATTGAAGCAACTGCAAAAACTGAACACTCAATCAAATCTTAAATCGAATGAACGATGTCAATAAATTAAACTTCAAATAAAAGCGTCAGAAATATGAATAGGTTGCAATCTAAAAGTAGCAGATTTCATACATGGTCTTTTAGATTCGAAGAACGTCGAACTGTTCCAAAAATGCTAAATACGTGATAGGAAAAGAGGATTGATAATTAAATAATATAAATTGGAAGTATAACAGTATATCTGTGCAGGATCACCAAATCAAGACTTGAAAACTGGTCGAGACTTAAACTTAAGGAATCATCTCATTAGCCTTTATGCTTAAGTTATCTAAAGCTTATCTTTAGCTTCACTCACAAGAAAGAGATTTATACTTTCTTACCGCTTGATAGGCCAAACAGATTATTAACCATTAAGTTCAATAATCTTTTTACAATATCTGAAATTATTGAGTAATTTCTTTGAAGTTATCTGAAAATGATTATGAAAACACGATAAAGCAAATTTGAAATTAAAATTGTACGGACAAAAGACAATGCGCAATACTTTTTACGCATAAAATATCACGTTTCATAATTAATGAGAAATGATCGAAAATACCACTATACAGTAAATTGAAACAAGTTCAATTTGCGAAAAAAAACATACTGGGGGACCAAAGGATGAATTTAAAGAAGACTTTTTCGATCGCTAGAGCTGTACACTTTGTAAATTTTGCTACCCAGATGCCTTAAATGTGGCTAGAATTCAAAGGACACTCCCTTGAACAAATCCTATTTCCGGCATAAAAACTGTGCAGAACAGAAAACATATGTGCAAAATACGCTTTAGGTCGTATAAATACTACAAATGGAGTGTTTAAACCGCGCGCGTGGGACTCAATAGACTCTACCCGAAATTTTCAGCGATTTTTGGCTAAAAAAGCCAAGGTAAGTTAAGGAAAAAACTTAATCTCATATTCTGTGTTGGGGGAGGCACGTGCCTATATTCCCTGGGTACGAACCTGACTCTAACTATAATTAAGTAGTTCGGTGCGGAACGCCTAATATTTTTCTGCTTTTTTCGGCTAAAAAAGAAACGGGGGAGGCATGTGCCCACCTTTCATCTGGATACAAGCCTGAGTAGAGCATTTTAGCCAATTTTCGACGTAGCTTTTTACAAAAAAGCTCAGTTATCTATTCATTTTGTGTAAGAAAAATTATCTAAATCCGTGCGGAAAATGAGGGTTTTCCAGTCATAGTGAAGTTCTGGAGCATTAGGGACTAGAGTGCTGCGATCGACGCAGGGCAGCCTGAACATCAATATAAGTAATAGGTGGTAAACTAAATCAGGCCAGTGCAAAGCGCGGGAAAGTTTTGATATTTTACCCCTCGAAAACGCATTTTTGCATTACAAAGATTTTCCACAATTTTAAAGTATGTCCGAAGAATTTTTCCATTTTTCTGATTTAATTAACAAATAGACAAAAAAGTGGAAAAAACGGTGCACTGCAATGAGCAAAGCATTGACAGGAAACATGCAGAATTTTTCTTATTGAAAGGCTAAATGTACACTCTAGCATAGGTTGGCGTCAGCCAGCAATAAGTCTGTAATGCATAAAGTATGCACATAGGAGTTCAAGTAAATAGTTTCAATAAGATTCGGCGCCAGGCGCCAAAAAATTTTTAATTTCTGATGGAATAATGTGTCAAATAATCGGAAAAGCGCTAAAAGAAAACCTTACAATTATCAACCCCCAAGAAAACCAATAGCCTCAAAAACCTCGAAAATTGGGGGAAAACCCTGAATTGGCAGCCCTGGGCACTGTTTGGGACTCAGGGTGGTAGTGTGAACTAGTTGCAATAATGACACGATGGCAATATTAGGACTCCCAGAGGCAATGTTGGGACTAGTGACAGTCATGGGACGGTGCCATGTTGGGACCACACCTGGATGTGAGGAGGGGTTTGGGGGGTATGCACCCCCACCCCCTTCCTCGAAAAATCAAAATACCCCCCCCCCCCAGAAATCAAAATACACCTCCCCCAGAATTCAATTTTTGAATTTTTTTGTTTTTTTTCGCAATTTCTTGATGCCAATGGATAGTGCTCGATGAGAAACGTCGAAAAATGTTGTTTTCTTCGCCATACCGCCATTTTTAAGGCCATTTTTTTACCTTTGAAAAATCTTGCACTCCCCTCAGAATTTTCTTGCTGCCCACGTATTGTTGGGGGACTACACCGGCGTAAGTAAGTCTGCAGGTCTCAACCTATCGAGAATTGAGCAAGCACCCTTTATGAATATCGGTGCTATATTTTGCGATTTCCCCCATCGGACTCCCTACTCTGACTTGGCTGCTGCCCATCTCAGGTTATTATAGGCTTTGCATTTTTTAAACTGCGAGGTAATACTCCGCGAAACGGATCGCTTTATTTTTTCTCATTTATGCATACATAACTTGTAAAAAATGCTCATGGATATAAAAATAAGCTTGCGGTATTGACATTTTTCTAGATAACGTACATAGATTAGCACTTTTATCAATATTTGTTCCGGACAATTGCGAATATTTATTTTTTGACACTAATATTTTTTATTGACCCTATCGAACGCCTTAGCAGAATGACACGACAGACCAATGCAATTTTAGATATGGTTTTTGTTTTGGCAGGCTTAGCGGCTTACCATGCATCCGATCTGGCTTTTTCAGAGAAACCTCTGGTAAACGGAACAACTCTTTTTGCACTAAATTTGTTCATGTTTTAATTGATATTTTTATGTTTTAATTGATATTTTCAGCGCAGCAAAGCAATAGTTTATTCAGAATGTTGATGGAAAAAATTCTGTAGTCTCGTTTTTATTTTACTGTGTAAGACGTAATACAAAGAGATTTACATGCAGCATTTCCAATTAATTCACTGGCATTGTCAAATTATAATAAGTAGGTATATCGTTCAAAATATCATTGATTCCTCTGGCTGTCCCCTTGAAGCATTGTTATGTGCATACGGAAGTTGAAAACCGTATTTTCTCCTCTATTTTGAATAAAACGCCTAATTTATTAAAATTGAACTCTGTTTACGTGTAGTCCATATGATTCATATTCAGTTCGAACGTAAAACGTGCCAAAATACAGTTTACGGATGTTGTAGTGCGTTCTACTCTACTCTACACACACACACACACACACACACACACACACACACACACACACACACACACACACACACACACACACACACACACACACACACAACAGATACACACACATACACACACACACACACACACACACATACACACACACATACATACATACACATACACATCACACACACACACACACACACACACACACACACACACACACACACACACCATTGAGTAAAAGGTATCAATTTAAAACTTTTTCGTTGGTATGGTTAATGATATCAAGTGTTTCATTCTGTCAGAATTGAGCATGTATGAACTGAGATTCGATAAGGATGGACCTTATTGAGGTGGAGAAAAAGGTTGAAATAATAATTTTTACTCATTTTTCTGTCAATTTAATAATTTTTTTAAATTTTTTCAAATATTCGGACCTCTTTAAATTTAGAGGCTACGTGTACATAGCGATGATATGAGGAAGTGATATGTCCTTATAATGATCTGCAATGATTGATTGTCGATACATTACAAAGATATTTAGTGTGTCTTAAATAAGAATCTTAACATTTTTAGCAATTTAGTTTTAGTTTCCGGTAGTTTTTTTGTGCATCTATAATTTGGCGAACTTTTATAAAAAAAGGTTGATGAAAGCAAGACAATCTTAGCAGATTTGTTCAGTCTTTATGACGAAACTGTTATACATTTTTGGTTTTAAAGTATACAAGCGTAAGACCAAACTTAAACTTCATGATTTTTATTTATCCTAAGCTGTTAGCCTAAATATTCAATAGAATTTTAGTAAAGAATCAAGGCCTTACTGAGTTCCAGATATGTGTGATTTCGGGTAATTCTCGACTGTTGGGATAAATTAGTTGACACCATACCTGGGCGTTTGGGGTTTGGGGTTTGGAGAGAGTATGCACCCCCTACAGAAACCAAACTTTCCCCCAGAATTCAATTTTTGAAAATTTGTTTTATTTTTCTCGCAAGTTTTCGATGCCAATGGATAGTGCTCAATGAGAACATTGAAAAATAGTGTTTTTTGCCATACCGTTACTTTTAGGGCCATTTTTTGACGTTTGAAAAATTTTTGCAAATCTCTTTCAGAACTTTGGTGCCACCCACCTATGGATGACACGTCTCAAGTTCCATTATTCAAGCACTAAATTATGACAACATTTGAAATAATGTATACATACCTGTGTATCTAATACAATCATATTTTATTCATCCTATGAAGATGCCGCATGAAAATTTTGAAATCAAATCAAAAGACAATTTTCCTCATGCATTTTAATATCGTCATTAAGTATAGTATGTAACAATTATAAATCATGTTATAATTAGAGTAATACAAAGTTTTTAGGCATTTGTCAATATCAACAGCACATACTCTATATTATAAGTAGATTTAAACGTTCTGAGTGTAATATTAGGTGCCGAACTAATAATCACTGAATTAATAAGATTATTGTAAGATATAAGACCGCAAAGGCCTGCTCCATGCGTTAGTATGCAGTCTAGAGCCAGGATTTTTAGGTGGAAAAAGGTCATTCTATGTAGAAGATTGCGTGGAAAAATAATTTATTCAGAAATGCATTAAACATTTAACACATCATGTTTTTGTAGTTGAAGTGCACCATCCAAAACTCCTGGTCCATATAAAGCTACACCTTCTTTACATGCTGTGACAGTTATCACTTTAATTTAGCGCAATTTTTTATGCTCGTTTTCTAAATGTGTATGTTATTTTGTATGAAAATTATTTTTGAAAGACGTACAACTAAAAAACTATTACAATGTATAAGAATAGGTGCCTCGATGATATCCATTCGAAAACAAGAAAAAATATATTTGTGGTGCATTAAAGACAATAAGGGTTGTATTTGAAAAGCTGGGAAGGAATATATCATTAACTTTTATAATTAGAACCTCATTTTCTCATTTTGAGTTTTTGTGATATCATAGTAAATAGGTCAAAAAATGCTTACTTCTTACTACTCTTTAACATCTCGTCAAGCTAAACCATTAAAAACGATGTAACTGAAGCCAAAACGAGTCTAGACAAAGCTTTGGGCACATGGATAAGGAAGAAAAGAAAAAATGCCAATAAACTGATTCATTATGCCTCTGGCATGGGGCACGGTAAATGGAGGGTTAACCTTTTCAATGTTTTCCAAATCACTTATGTTGTAAAAAAGATCGCTTACCAAAACCAAATGAGCATGTAACTTTTTTAGTCAAAATTTCGAATTTTTGTCAGACTATAAATCGTTAAAATTAGGTTTTTTTGATTTGTTCGATGCGAATTTTTTCACCAGCAAAACCAGACAGCATCATCGATATGATACTAACTGCTGAAAAATCGGTTATTTATTGACTATGATCAAATTTTTATGACTAAATCGCAGAATTCATGTTTAATTAGAGAAAAATCGATACAAACGAATTGTTTTTTATATTGTCGTCGTTGTTAGACTTTTCTCACTAAGTAGATTTCAAATCAATCTGAACAATTTTTACGTGGATCCAATTAAAAATCCAAGCTCTAGGTATAACATAGCAAACACTTTTGCTCATTCAAACATTTTTTTGATTAAAATTTTCAATTAAATAATTAATAAGTTTTTAAATTTATCGTTAAATTCTTTTAAATTTTCATTTATTCCTCTTATGTGTTTAATCATTAGTTTCTCCAATTTTACCTTGTATTGTGCAAAAATACTTTAGTTTCTTGCATTAAGCCTCAGAGTTGGTTTATGGAATCATCTACATAATTTCTAAATCCTCTTTGCTGCATAAATATGACAATTTTTTGGTCCAGCCACGCAGGACAACAAAACTTTTTCATTTTATATCCTTTTTCAATGCCCTTGTAACGTTCCTCTTAATGAACTGAATCTACTACGTAAGTGTTCAATCAGCACTCATATATACTTAGCAGCTCACAAATGAGTGGAACAAGGGGATCAACAAGAGTGCTTTCTTAAGCCAAATCTTTCATTTTTGTATCTTAGATAATGCAGATTAGAAAGTAATTTTAAGAATTTTAAATTTCTAAATAACAGATATAATTATTTCTTTTGAAAAACAGTGAAATTAAAGCTAAAAATATAGAAGATCTTAAGTGTTTTCTTGAGTGATTAGGGCAGTTTCTAAGCTTTTTTTAGCATTTGTTTAATTAAAGGTCATTTTTCTTTAGAGGGCACTATGTTTGAAGTTGCAGACAGTGATGCCTGCCGAGTGCTAATACCAGGCATGCGCGTGGGGCTTTTGCCCTAGAATGTAAGAATGCGAACTTTTTGGTAATTGAGGCAATATGAAGGCCAAAAGTAAATAAAGGTCATAAATCTTCTCCAAAACTAACATTATTCAGGAGCTGTGGAATAATGTAGTTTTTACGCCATTATAGCATTTATACCACTTTTCTAAATGTCATTTTGGTCCAAAGAAGCTCATTGCATCTATGGCACTGGCTGCAGCTGTCTCTATCGAAAAAATATAGGGACATATCGTAAATATGGGAAAGATTGTATCCAGATCGAATATCACAAAATAATTGGTCGGGAACAGCCCAACGATTTTCTTCTTTATATAAAACGACCTAAAAAAGTGATATAATTGCTGGAAAGCGTAAGAATTATATGTATTAACTAGCAATTTCTAATGAATTTCAAGCATTTTCACTAAACGAATTCGTGATAATCATAATTTTTGGTGTTAATCCCAAATTCCGATTCGGACCCCATTGAGTCTAAATAATTAACATCATTTTGTTCATTTTTTCCAGAAACAAAATATTTATTTTTTATGACCTGAATCTGAATTTTTTTGAGAATTTACCGGAAAAAACATTCTTAGCATTCTGTGATTACTGAATGTAAGAGCATGTCTAATTTATGCTGAGGCAAGTTTTCAAAAATTGACTCAATTTTTACTATAAACGGCAAAATTATCATTTGTAGGCTTACTATACTTGATTCAAATAATAATATGACATGACTATATGCATTTAGGAATCAGCAATCGAAGAGCTTTCAGCAGTATGTACGTAAAGGTCAGACGAAACGCTAATAATCTACGTATAAGCCTTCAAACACAAAGCGGTTGATGATCACTCAAAAAAGTGCTTCATACCTTTTATGTTTGTTAGGCAAATCTCAGGAAAAAATCTTGAAAAAGAAGGTTTTAGATAGAAAATTTCGGAGCGCAACTCTTATGCTAAAAAAATTGAAATTTCTTATTACTGTGGCCTATCACATTCAAAACACAGTGAAAATTTGGTCGGGCTTCCATCTACTTTGTACTGTGTAGGTAGAAAGCACGATAGTACCAAAATAACTGCGTCTTTAGATGGACCTTTTTGTGCAACTAACGCGATTAAACAAAATTCGCTCGTTACGGTTCGCTCAACACAAATTTGTGTAGCGGAACACTTATTTTGGAAAAATACTCTTTTAAGCTGTAGCTGTGTAACTACTTTAAATAATTTAATGATTAAGCACATTTTGAAAAGTGCACAGAAAGAGCTTTGAAATGATTACTTGTTTGTTTGATTTGGATGGGTAGAAAAAAAGTTCAAAACGGCTGTCATTTTAGTTCCTGTAATAAAAAAAATTCGTTCTTTATGCATTACGATTTATAATTCTTAAGTGCTTAAGGATAGTCATATTTTTTCTATAAATGTATAGAAAATTATATGCTCTTTCCAATGCGATATGTTTTAGAGTATGGTTTCTTGAAACTTTTTTATCTTGGCATTTTAAAGTAAAAAATCATTCATGTTACTCTGGAACGACGCGCAAGACAAAAACGGATAAAAATCAAACTATTCTTAAAAACTGCTTGAAACTGGTCTGAAACTGTGAAGTAATATACAGGGTGGGCCGAAAAAAGGCTACATTCCAATTCAACAGGTCATAACTTCAGCTGATGTGAACATGAGACGTTTGAACTGGCAACATTAGATAGATAAAAGTGTCTTCTTTCGGATTGTGTAAAAAATTTAGTCCAGCTGCCAGCGTTTCGTGCACTACGGCTATTTGTTTACACCTCACTCTGATATTGTTCTAACCTCAGAGTCTCTGCATTGTATCACATTACTGCGTATATAGGAATCCTTTTTTGACCTGTTTGACAATAAATGCCTTAGCAAAAATTAGGTAGCACACTTTTAAAACGCCAAGAGTAGATACGCTTCCTATCGTGTGCAAAAATTTTATGATATCGTTAAAATCGGATGCAAATTAGTGGCAGGACCAATGACGCTATCGGCCTTTAAACAATATTAAAGTAGGGTGTAAACTAATTGCCATAGCGCTCGGATCATCAATATCTGGCCAAAACTTTTTACATAATTCGAAAGAAGACACTTTTATCTATCTAATGTTGTCGAGTTCTAACGTCTCATGTTCACATCAGCCGAAGTTATGACCTGTTGAAACGGAATGTGGCTTTTTTTGGCCCAACCTGTATATTAACGCTGTTTTACTTCCTTTCTTAGTTTTAAAAGTGATTTTGGACTGTGCAGCTCTTTAAACTCGTCAGAGTGACTGAATGTTTCCTATCCCCCAAGACTGACCTTGATGCGCGCTCCTCTGCTGTGGCTGGGCGTGCACGTGAGGAAAGATATGGGGATCTGGACCCTATAATTTAGGATGGAAATACGGCAAATTTTCGGGGGCATGAGGGAAAATAGAAGCAACAAAGGATTAGAATTGAAAAATTTCTTCAAATCTGCTCTGGATTTACTAAAAATGCGCAATAAAGTAGTTTTAACGTTAGTTTTAGCGCGCATACCATGAGGCCATTTCGAGCCGAAAAAGCTCGTTTTTTAACCACACCTGGGCGTGCCAGGGGGGGGGTGGGGGAGGGGGTTTGGGGGATGTGCACCCCCGAGAAACCAAAATACCCTCCAGAAATCAAAATACCCCCTCCCAGAATTCGATTTATGAAAAATATTTTACAATTTTTTCGCAATTTTTTGATGTCAATGGATAGTGCTCGATGATGAAGGTCAAAAAATGGTCTTTTTCGCCATACCACCATTTTTAAGACCATTTTCAGATCTTTTAAAAACTTGCACCCCCTCTTGGAATTTTCTTGCTGCCCACGTATGCTTTTGACCACGCCACAGCGGCTGCCATCCAGATCGGCCATGCTCATACGTGGGCAGCAAGAAAATTCTGGGGGGGGGTGCAAGATTTTTTTGAAGGTCAAAAAATGGCCTTAAAAATGGTGGTATGGCGATAAAAACACCATTTTTCGACGTTTCTCATCAAGCACTATCCATTGGCATCAAAAATTTGCGAAAAAACGAAAAAAATTTTCAAAAATTGAATTCTGGGGGGGGTATTTTGGTTTCTGGGTGGGTGCATACCCCCCAAACCCCCCACGCCCAGGTGTGGCCATGCTGTGCCTTATTGCTTGTAGCCCTACTTTTTTTCACTTTTAATGACCACATGTACTGTCCAATTCCTAAAGGGCTTAAACATTTGTCTATTGTACTGCATCTTAACACGGGGTTCCGTATTTTAAGATTTTCGTTCTTTCAATTCAGACTTTACCGCATTGGCTATCTCTGCCACCAAAACCGCGTTGCGACTATGTTAGAGTATGGAGCGAATCGGCCGGCGATTTCAACGCTTCGTTGTTTGACACTAGAGGACCACATGGCGATATTTTGCTAGATTTATTTTTTAGGTAATATCCGAAATTCGATTTCTCACTAGCTGCGGCTTTTTACTGGGTCCTTATCAGCAGATTCGAGTATCTAACACCATACACTTTTTCTTTTTGATTTTCGCATTTCAGAATGATTTAGTGACTATAAATAGTCTTAGGAGGTACCCCACCCCAAAATTCCTTTTTTTCCATGAGTTACCAGGAAACTTGTAGAAAAAGGTGCATATTAAAGCGGGTTTAGCTACCTAATTACTAAAAAGTAACAAGATTTCCGCTCTTAGTGCCATATACACATTTTCAAACTATATTTCTTTCAGTTTTTGATGAATTTTTGATTTTTTTGAAATTTTTCGTCTGCTCTTAAGCCCCAGAATGATACAGCAACGTCGGTAACGCTAAAAATGAGTTTTTTACATGCGTCCACCACATTTAAGCTCGGAAAAGGTATCTTAAACTTTAACTCCTTACCCTACCAGAAGTTTCTTGTTCAGCGTTTCTGCTAGTGACTACCGCTAAATCGTATACCAAATCCATTTTTTCATAAAAAGAGGAAATTAGTTCTTTTGATAGTTTTTAGCGGCTTTTTTTAATTCAAAAGTACTATTTCCTGGGCAATCATTTTGGTATAAAATTCGTCTAATTCTCCCACATAAACATTACACAAATATTGGGTGTAAAGAACATTTACGCTCAGGTTGATATTCCTGACATGGAGTGGAACATTTAGAAAAAAGCAAGCTTCTGCATAGCTCTGAAACTAAATTGAAATTTCAGCGCAAACTTTACATAATTACCGGATTTAAAGAAACATGAACTCAGATTCGTAATCTGACATTACGGAACATATTTCGGAAAAATTCACGTTCGGCAACATTCTGATTATAAATTAAATTTGTAGTGTAAACTACAGATTAACAATACACGAAAAGTGCAAAGTTTACACAACTGTTTACACAACTACTTGGTGTAGAGAAAGCTAACAGTCAGATTCGTAATTCCGACGTTACGTAGAATATTTTGGAAAAATTTAGCTTCCGCAAGGCTGTAGAACTGAAGTTAGATTGCAATGTAAACTTTACACAACAGTAAGAGTAAAGAAGATTTTAGTCGGATTCGTAATTTTGATATTACTCTGATATAACGATCAACATTTATGAAAAATTTAGTTCCCACATTGATCTAAAGACAACTAAATATTAGATGTAGAGCAACTGGCGTGTCACGTTTGATTCCTGGTAGATTTTTAGGCTCAAGATCATGTTCAGACTCATAACCGGAGAACTTGGCAGAAAAAACTCTAAAAACACGTTTGACACCCTCAACTTTGGGCTTTACACCACCCGAAAAAGCTAAATATTAATGTAAATAAACGCAATTTGAAGTGACGTGTACCCTTTAGAAAGTACTTTATCAAAGGTAAGGCGTACCTTTAATATGCTTGGTCAACCCCGACATATATCCTCCTACAGCTATAACGGAACACATCTGGGAGGTGCGATTTTTTAAAGATAAAGAATATAAAAAAGATTATGTGGTCCCTTTTTTACACTCAATTTTGAGTGTCTAATGAGCAAGTAAAGTTTTCATGTCGCGTTATAACATATAGCGAATTTTGGTGCTTTTTTCCACGGCTTGCGAGCAACTCAGTATTAACGCGACACACAATTCAAGGATTTGAGTTGTAGAGGAAGGAATTCTCTGAATACTACTTTTTGTTCTTTGAATTTTGCATTAGTTCTCGAATGAGAGTGTAAGGAGTTTGAAAATCAGAGGGCGGAAAAAAGATTTCGGTCGAGTTTTCGACTGGTTTATGTCTTCCAACAACTCCGGTTACGACGAGTCCCAAGAAATTTTTTCTGATACAAGCGTACTACGGCTTAAGGGCTACTTTCTGCTTATACCTACCAAAAAAGTCGAAATATCGGCAGTCATTTTGAGGCCCGAATGACAGAACGTGGATTAGTTTAACCTAGGGTTAAGGGGAATTATCGGGTCAGCTAACCCACGGTTAATTTTGACCTTAGGTTAAATTTAACCCGTATGACAGAAGGTTGCTTAAACCTCGCATTCCCGTGTGTTTTTTGAAGTCAAGAGTTTCCGTGCTAGGACGACGTCCTAGCCTTGTTAAAATGTTCTTAGTCTCACTCAAAATAGCAAATATTAGTATCATTTTAGACAGTTTTTCATGCTCTTTCCGAATATTTTTGTCATTTTTTTCTTTAATGACTTTGTGAGAAGTTATTAATAAAAAACCAATACCATACTTAAGCATAGGCATGAGGTGGACACGCATAAAATAAATACAAATAGTATATTTTAGTTGACTAAAATATCATTTTAGGACTGTAGTAGCTGATAAAAAAGCAGAAGCCCACCAATCTTGTACTAATCATTGGCCAAAACTTTTTTTGTAATTTAAGTGTTTACGTGATAATCATGAAAATATGCTAATTTTTTAGGATGTTTAATTTTATTTACTAGCTTGAATATTTCAAATGATGTAACTAGGTCTGAAATGAGACTAGACAAAGTTTTGTAGTCATACAAAACGTACAATGAAATAAATCGCAAAAAAGTGATCGGCTAGGACACCGTCCTAGTTCACGGGAACGTGATGGTCAAACTAGGGTAAGCTAATCCGGGGTTAAAGCAGGGTAACCCGACTTTTTATTACTTTAACCCGAGATTGATGCGCATTTTGCAATACGGAACATGTATCAAAGGCAGTAAATGTTCATTTGGACTGCTGGAAGGATATGGCCATGTTATGTAATATGCAGTAATGCTGTAATTGATTCGTCAAACTTTGCGTATGCGATGAAAATAAGAAAATTAAAATCGGTCAAAGTAATAAATATAATTAGTAAAGACGTAAAATGAAGAAAATAATTACATATATTATAATGGGTCCCTAAATTTGAATCAGCATCTAATCGATGTGACCGACGTTTGTAAAATATGTTCGAAACAATTTGAGCTTTTAACATTGTTTTGACCAATAATGTAGCCACAGGTTTCTATATTTGCTCTAGGTTTGAAAAAGCTCTGATTAATTTTTGAGCCCAGCTGAATCAAAACGTGTATGGCCAGTAATGCAATAAGATAGACAACCCAAGATTTAACCTTGCTAGGAGCATGGTTAAATATCTCGGCTTAAATCGACCATTTTTAACCCATTGTTGTTTTAACCCACTTTCTGTCATACCGACATTTAAGCCAAGATGTTACCCGACTTTCAACGTGGGTTAAACTTTACCCGCTTTCTGTCAATATAAAAGGAGTTTAACCCGAGATTTTTGCTGGGTTTTACTCGAGTTAAAGCTAAGGTCACATTTAACCCACGTTCTGTCATTCGGGCCTAAGTCGTAGTACAATTCTAACAAAAAAAATTTCTTGAGCCTAATTACCTGAGTTGATGGCAGACGTAAACAAGTCGAAAACTCGACCATAATGTGTTTCTAACCCCTCAGATTCTCACACTCTTTACACTCCCTTCCTAATACTCATGCAAAATTTGAAAAACATAAAATATTGTATCCGGAACATTCCTTTCTCTGCAATTCAAAAGCAATAAAATGTTTTAGGCGTAAATACCGAGTTGTTCTAAAGCTGTATAAAAAACCACCCAAATTTGCAATGTGTTATGATGTTACACAAGAACATTACACGTTCTTTACAAAGTCGGTATTGAGTGTGAATAAAAACAAAGAACACCGTTAGCAAATTTTTTAACAATCCCGTTTTTAAACCGCACCCCCTAGCTGTCTCCTGTTATAGCTGTAGGGGCTAGACATATGTTGGGGGTACCCAAGTGTACTACAGGTACGCGCTAATGTGCCACCCATGATTTTATTATGATTTACTTCTCTGACACATACCTTCCGATGTGTTTATGTTTTTTTATGGTAAAGCACGACTGAAAAAACGATTTATGCGAGCACGTATAGCAACAAGAAGCAGTATCAATTAGGGAACCGATTTGATTATAATGTGGACTCAAAGGTCCGTTTAGATTTAAGAATTTATATTTCAATAGATACATGGTTTAAGGTAATTAAATTGTGTCAAAATTTGAAAAAATAATCTGTAGCCTGTCACATTAAAAAATAGCGAAAACTGGTTCAGGTTCCCATTTACTTTGCACTGTATGTAGAAAGCTTGATAGAAGCAAAATATTTGCGTCTTTAGATAGGCTTTCTTGTGAAATAAACGCGGCTAAACAAGATTCACTCGTTTTCCGGTTTGGTCAACACAGATTTCTGACATGGGGGCAGCCATATTGAAAAAACAATACTTTAAGCTGTAGCTGTCTAACTACTTTTCATAATTTGATGATTAAGCAGATTTTAAAAAGTGCAAAGAAACAGCTTTTAAATGATTACTTGTGTGTTTGATTTGGATAAGTAAAAAAAGTTTAACATGGCTGCCGTTTTAGTTACTGTAAAGAAAAAAGTGCGTTTTTATACATTATGACTTAGAAATCATAAGTGCTTCAAGTTAATCAGAATTTTTTTCTGTAATCGCACTTCTGCCAAAATTCCGCAAATGTTTCAGCACATTGTGCTCAGTCCTGACTATAATTAATGAAGATATCTACATATGTAAGTACTTTTGCATTCTGAAATGTTAAAAATTGTAAAATAAATTTTGAAAAGTTACGCACTTGCTGTTGTAAGAATAGTGAACTGTTCTATCGGTTTCTAACTTTTTAGGTGCAGTTGGAATGCCAACCAACCCTTACAAAAATGCTTGTAAAAATTGATGATTAGAATATTAAAATGCTATTAAAACTTTGTTTTTCTACAGTTTCCGGGTCAAGTTATAGTACTTTTAAAGCAATTTCTTTGATTTTTATCTGTTCTTGCCTTCATTTTGCTTTAGTTCCCCCCATGAAATTTCGTATGCCTTTTTTATTTATGCCTCCAGAACACCAAATACATTTAGGTACTAGGTACGGGTTAAGGCCTATTATGGCCTCTAACTGCACATCAGCACGAGATGGAACATTGGATAGAAAGCATAAATAAATATATATAAATAATATATAAAGTCAAATGGAATAAAGAGGAATAGAAACATAAATCATTTTAAAACATCCGTCTGAATGTAAATTGAAGGAAAGTAAACGAATGCTGGTTGCCTGGTAGTGCTAAACTGTGAAAAAGTATCAGAATGGGTTGTTTTGTAGAATGTCCTCTCTCAGCCATTTCAATATGAGCTACAGTAACCAAATTTTATATCACAGGTTTTGTTAAGTTGAATCTAAAATATAGTTTATGTTGCTTCAACCGCTGGGGGAGGAATTATATACAAGATCACAAAATGTAATACTGCTGGGCATCCTGAATTTTTGGGAGATCCATTAATCGTTCCGATTATTGCCTATTAATTTTGTTCGAACATCTACTGTAAACGTGGTTTGTTTTTTATACGTACGAAATTTTTCCGCCGGGTTTTCTAGGTTAGATGTCGCTCTATTTTATGCTCATGTCGTAGTTAATTTTCTTAATCGTAAAAAAGATAATATTTGGATTAAGCAAGTCCTTCATATCAATAAAGTAGGTCTTTCTATACATTGCTATTAATAATTTACACTCACTCAGTGCAACGGTTAACGTGAATATATTGAACACTATTTTAATGTTCAGTTTTCATCTCATTCTCTTCTTAAAAGCAGATTGAACCCATTCTGAATATATTTAATCACAGTTTGAAAATGCAGAAGCATGTGAATTTTGGTAAAATTTTTGTTGCTAAAGCTGTCTGGTAACTCAGAAAGCTGTTGAGCGTTTGACATCACGTTGATGATTCACAAAAAAACCTACTTTTTAATTCAAATAGCCATTGCCATTTCTCGAATATTTTTTTGTTCACTGTTTTAGATTCCTTGTACATACATATATCAGACACAGAGGGTAGAGACTTTAGATGAACTGCAGAAAAGCAACAAGGCTGATCGATAGATTTAATAGAAATCGGTGAGATCTGAGAATAATCGGAACGTTCGTATTATTCAAACTGCTTGCATGAAGCTAGTTGACAGTTTCTAAAAGATGTTTCCACAAAATGTTAATTTTTTTGAATTTTTTTTGGATATGCCTGGATATATTGAAGCTTTTAAGTTTGTCGCTAAACCTTTGGAAATTGTACAAAAGTGATGTCAAGAATCTTACTACACTTTAAACCTCACAGTCGACGTCTCCTTCAAAAGACCGTCTATTCTGCTTCCTATTGTTTTTCCTTAATTAATTTCAGTTCATACCTGAATTTATGACCTTTGAGGAAAATGATCGAATATGCAATATTCATTTGGATTTTTCTATGAGAATAACTCTGTAATTCTTGAAGTATGCAATAAAAGGCGTTTCTGAAAAAGTTATTCCTGATATTATGACGAGTTATTTCCTGAAAATGCTGAAATAATTGCTTAATGTAAAAGGAATACTTTTCTGTGATATTTAGTGTCCAAAACGTAATCCTTGTGATTCAATTCAAATATCACATTTTTTAACATTTTAATAAAATATATCGCTTCTGGATTCATTGCTCGTTTACATACACATAAAATGCTAGACCTGAATTGGTGCATTTCTTGATAGTATGCTAATCTACGTTTATTCTCTTTCAATTTTTTGTCAACATATTTTTTTGAAGCGTTTCAGATGTAATACAGCGAAGAGAAAGTTAAGATCTGTCTGGCGCTAATTTCTTAAAAATCTTATAAAAGTGGTTAAAAGCTGCAGATAAGTCAATTCAAGTACATTTTCAAAGTAATCCCATTAATGTTATTGACAAGGTAAATGTTTCTTCACGATAGCTTAGCATGCATTGCTTATTCTGCCTTTAAAAGGTCCTGCCCTTTTTTGGCAACAAGGCCCGGCCGGGACCATGACTAAGAACTAAGACCGTGCGCCCAGTCATTCATTGGCTACCACTCCTCCCCCGCCCCCATCTGGATCCGCGCCTGCTTAAATTAGAGAAAATTTACTCTACGACTTTTAGTGTATTACAATGATAATAAAGCAAAATGATCTCCAGGCGTAGATACCCATTCCATCTTCCGCTTCAGACTCACAAGAATCTAGTGGATTGTTTCAATTGTACCTTGTTTTCACTATGCAATGGATAATTTTGAGGTTTTTGAAGTTTCCTTAACGAACTGAAAGGATTCAGAACATAAAACATAGCTCATTAGAAAGAACATCTAATTTTCTAGCTATTTACTGAAAAATTTTTGAAATATGTCAAAAACTCATAGAATAATAGCGGATAACATCAAAAGTTACAGTATGACGACAGCCTTCCTGGCGGCCATATTGAGAAGCTAAATTTCGTTAGTAAATCAGACAAATAGGATATGATTCGGACGAACTTTTTTTGGGCTTTCTAAAATGTGCTTAAATATTTAAAAATATAATACCTAGCGCGAGTGAAATGAATACCTTATGGGGGCTTTTGAGACAATTCTTAGTGATTTTTGCCCTTAGACACCCATAAATTAGCCAAAATACACTACCAAAAGTCGATCAACTCTCTATTTACCACACTAAACTTGCTACCGTACCATATTATAGTACCCAAAAATTTGTGTTTACACAATGTACAAAGACTTTTTGGGACCATCTTTGTACATGTACAAACGAACCTTGTACAAAAAAGACACTGCTTTGCGCCAGATTTTTGTTAAAGTCAAAGAAATTTAATGATTTTTTAACGCAAAATTGTCGAAAATTTTAAAATTTTAAGAAAAAGTATTGCTTCAAAAGTGATTTTATGTAAAAGTATTTATTGTAAAACACCGAAAAAAACGCTATTCCGCGCGTTAAGAGCAAATTTTTGGACCCATTTTTGTCTGTTTTTGGAAAAGTTGGGATGCCGCTCCCCCTTAGGAAAATCCTAGATCCGCCACTGCGCACGGAGCAGGGTTTTGATGCTTGTGAAAGTAAAGAAGTGACTTATTGTCAGCCAGTAGTCTGGTGGTATGGTGTACATATTCTCATGGGTCAGCCAGATACTGCGGGTAAACCCCCAAAGACCTACATTCATGTGTGCTTGATGCCTATCACCTCTTTGACATCAGGTGTAAAAGTTAGGGCATTCAGTTGGCTACTTTGCATCACCCACTCTCGTTTATTGCACTTCATACATCATTCTCTTATAAAAAAGTCCGTTTCACGTAACTTCGCGCATAAATTCTAAGAATTTTCATCCACAGTAAGCCGAGGGTTACGATAATTATATTTCAGATCAATTCTATAATCGCAAGCTGTCAGCTTATTGTCGGAGATATTTTTAAAATTTATGACCGAAGTTGTGTGAAACAGACTATAGGTCCAGGCGACCATATTTGCACCTTATCTTTATCTTTATCTTTTTGGTTCCTTCATCTTGCAAATTATCTTTATCTTTATCTTTCCCGATTTTTTATCTTTATCTTTATCTTTATCTCCTAGATTTTAAAATTTCAACTTTATCTCTATCTTTTATCTCGCAAAAAATCCTTATCTTCAACAACACTAGTTGTGACAATAATTTTGCATTAGTCCGTTTGAGACCATAGGGAAGTTGAAGACAAAATTTTATCAAAATTGGAGATGGTCGAGCGGGGACTACACCTGTGCGTGGGGGTTTAGAGGGTATGCACCATACGTGGGCAGCAAGAAAATTCTGGGGGGGGTGCAAGATTTTTTGAAGGTCGAAAAATGGCCTTAAAAATGGTGGTATGGCGATAAAAACACCATTTTTCGACGTTTCTCATCATGCACTATCCATTGGCATCAAAAAATTGCGAAAAAAACGAAAAAAATTTTCAAAAATTGAATTCTGGGGGGGGTATTTTGATTTCTGGGGCGGGTTTTTGGTTTCTGGGGGGTGCATACCCCCTCCCCAAACCCCCCCCACGCCCAGGTGTGGTATGCACCCCTTAAGAAACCAAAATACCCCCTACCCGAAATCAAAATACCCCTCCCCAAAATTAAAATTTTGAAAATATTTTTCGTTTTTTTCGTAATTTTTTTATGCAAATGGATAATGCTCGACGAGAAACGTCGAAATATGGTGTGTTTTTCGCCATACCACCATTTTTAAGGCCATTTTTGACCTTTAAAAATATCTTGCACCCCCCAGAATTTTCTTGCTGCCCACGTATGGTGGAGGGGACCTCTGGACTATTCGATATGGAATGACCCTTAGCAAAAATTTGCGGTTTGTGACAAGCGGATTATAATTGGAATCCTGCTGCGTTCCACGCTGATGTAATACAGCAAAATAATTCTTGTGATCAGTCACCACCGCTAATTCCCGCTGTAGTGCCTTATGTACTTAAAGTTGGTACCTAAAAACATTCGACTCGTGCTACATACATATGTACTTATTTCCTGCGCCTTTTGTGCTTACTTTTTTCTATTATAATTTGTGTTAGAACCTGATTTTTGAATTTTCTCTTTCCTTCATTTTTATCGACGTACTTATAATCCATTTTTTTAATCAGTGCATGGCTTCGCTCGGCAAAACTAGTTGCACTGTATCACCCGATTTCTTCATCGCTCGACCGACCACCTATGGAAAATTTCCTACCAAATCCGTTTAGCAAGGGGAATGCCGAATATTACAGTGATAAGGAATTTAGTTTCCTCTAACGAAACCTTGTACTCAATTAAATAACGCCAGGGTCATTCATACTGTTCCTGTCCATAATTTAAGCCATTAAACTTTCGTTATTTTTCGTATGGTATGGCAACAAGCAGGCAGTTTCGACCGAATCGGAAGCGCTTCTGAGAATCCGATAGAACAACAGAATTGAATTTATACATTCTTCTCCGATTTCGCAGTGAGCGGACCTCTAGAATTTAGTTTCTGCTTGGCAAGACATTAGTAAACATTAGAGGGTGACCGATTATCGTCGAAAAAATGTAAAATCAGCAGGGTTTTGAACATTTGCTAACATTCCTGTTAAAGAATGGAGCGGGCTACGTACCTGAATATATTTATTCAAAGTAAAAAATGAGGAACAAAAGAAATAGTGAATATCAATACGTCAGTAAAAACAAAATGTTAATTTTCTACCCGGTATCCTTTACTTATTGTCGATATGAAAACACAGTAAGATTAAAGTAAAAATGGTGGTGGTCTAATAAATCAAGTCAACGTTTGCTTTTTGCCTTTTTTCGAAATAACGAGCGTTTCATTGATCCGATCGCCTAAAAATGGAAACTTTCTACGTACCGACATAGATCTTTAATTTTCAAACACATCTGAAATTTCACCATTTATAAGTAGCGCTAGCGCTACCAATAATATACTTAGCCATCCTTTTTTATGTTCATCACAGCGAGTGCGAAGTTTATGTCCCTGTCACAGCCATAAGGGGACAGCACCAAAATTCTGGGGAGGGGGTGCAAGGTTTTAAAAGGTCAAAAATGGTTTTAAAAATGGTAGTATGGCGAAAAACACCATTTTTCAACGATTCTCATCAAGCACTATCCGTAGGTATCAAAAATTTGCGAAAAAACGAAAAAAATTTCAAAAATTACCCACGTGTGGTCACGGCAACAACGGCATATACCTTGGAGCCGCGATTTTTTTAAACGATAGATAATAAAATAATAAAACTTGCCACATTTTTAATTGTTTACACTCAATACCGAGTTAGTAATGAGTGTGTAAAATGTAAAGTAAAAATTCAAATGATTAGTGGAGGGACAATTTATTTCAAATATTGCTCTTGGTTTGTATATCACGAATCTGACTTTAAAATTTCCTTACACTCAGTGGTTATTGCGCATGGGTGTAAAGTATACGGTTTTTTACTGTTTGTTTGTAGAGACGCTTATCTAAGTCACTTTCGCATTCTGTACAGTCTGGTTAGTTGTAAAATGTAGACAATTAAAAACTGTAGATGAATGTTTTTTTTATTTTTCCAAAATAGTGATAGTTGTAAAGAAATAAGCTGTTTAGTGTAAAGAGTATGGCGAAAAAACATCTTATTTTACCAAACATGTCTTTTTTCGCCCAGAGCGTTGTGGATTGAATTTTTTTAATAATGTTCTCCCTAACGTCAGAATATCGAATCTTCCCTTCAAACTTTTATACAGCCGGTGGTTGTTGAACTGCGACGAGTTGAAGTTTCAATTATTCACATGTTTGCTAATGATAATATACAACTCCGCATCGCAGCGCGCAAGTAGTTATCGGATAGTTATTGCATGCAGTGTGGAAAAAGCATAAATAATTTGAATCTACTGAACGCGACTCTTTTTCCATCTTTTTAAAATTCTATTTGCAAAACAACGAAACTTTACGAGACTTATCGGTCCATTCAGGCTAAGTAACCGGCTGTACTTAGGTGGGCGGCACCAAAATTCTGAGGGTGCAAGATTTTTCAAAGGTCAAAAAATGGCCTTAAAACTGGTGGTATGGCGAAAAACACTATTTTTCTACGTTTCTCATCGAGCACTATCCATTGGCATAAAAGAATTACGAAAAAGCAAGAAAGATTTTTTAAAAATTGAATTCTCGGGAGGGTATTTTGATTTCTAGAGGATGCATGCCCCAAACCCCCTACCCCCACGCCCAGGTATGCGGCTATCTTCTTCACTTGATCATTTAGTGAAAGCGCAGACTTTGGTTTACTATTTTATTTTAGGGTCAGAATTTTATGTTGCAATATGCCTTGCTGTAAATGCACAGAAAAATAACCCTTTTTTATTTATTTTTACCCGATTAGTAATGAGCGTGTAAAGTTTTACTGTAACGTTATAACAAATAGCTTTTTAAAATTTTGGTCGGTCACACGACTTTTCTAATTCACTTTTGCATTCTCTTACGTCTGGCTTTTTAGAAACGTAGACAATTGAGTAAGCTCGAAACCGCCTTTTATTTTTCCGAAAAGTGACTTATTCTCGGAGGGGCAGTATAAGGAGTGTGAAGAATCTGAGAGAGAAAAAAACACATTTGGCCATTTTTTTGTCTGCCAATAACTCCAGATGAGTTCCAAGAAATTTATTAAAAGTGAAGTAGTACTACAACTTAAGGGCTACTTTCGGCTTAGCAGCAAACTTTTTTTACACTTGATACGGAGTCAGTTATAGGGGTTTATACTTTACACTCTAGTGGATAGTGTAAAAAAAGGTTTCGTCTCCGATTAATTCGCAACTTCTCTCGGCTGATAATTCAGGACGAATTAAGTAGAATAAAAATAAATTGCATACTGAGGGTTTCATGCGTAGGTGGGCAGCACCGAAATTCTGGGGGGAGGGGTGGAAAAATTTCTGGGGCGGGGGGTTGAAAAATTTATAAAGGTCAAAAAATGGTCTTAAAAGTGGTCGTATGGCAAAAAACCTCCATTTTCCGACGTTTCTCATCAAGCTCTATCCAATGGCATCAAAAAATTGCTAAAAGAGCAAAAAAAATTTTCTGGGGTGGATATTTTGATTTCTGGGGGGTATTTCAACTTCTGGGGGTGTATACCCCAAACCCCCCACGCCCATGTGTGGTTACATGTCGCAGCGAAGCGCGTTTTAAAAACTAATATTGAATTACTTCTGGAGGTGCAAACTTCGAAATCAGGGGTGTAACATTTAGAAAAAAACATATTTATTTCTCCTTTTTTGATTGGTATCTCAAATAAGATGCGTAACAGATGTTTTTCACACGCAAACGTACTGGGATTCAAAGGCTACAAACTGGCCCAAACCGAATTTCTTTACACTAACTAGCAAGTTTGGTTAAGATTTTTAAAGTTTACAATGTGATGATTGTGGCAAAATACGTCTTTGTCCCTTTTTGTTCGCTACTTTCTCCCTTTAGAAGTCGGGATAATGGAATAGAATAAGAATGAAGTACTTTCTAAGGAATATACGTCATAGCAATGTGAATTTATTAACATAAACATTCAGGTCTTACCCCAAGTGTAAAGTCTAAAGTCAGGGGTTTAAAATGTGTTTCTGTCTTGTTTTTTTAGCCTACTTTTCCAGTTAAGAGTCCGAAAATGATCACAAGTCTAATAATGTACCAGGACTCAAGCGTCATACGTCAATGGGTGCGTTTGTTTACACTCAAAGGTGGTAAAAAGCGATTTACATCTAATATTTATTTGTCTTCAGACCATTGCGGAGAGTTAATTTTTTCAAAAGTATTGATCGTAATATCAGAGTAATACTAGAATTATGAATCTGACTAGAATCTTCTTGACACTCGATGGTTTTATAAAGTTTACACTAAAAATAAACTTTAGTTTCAGTGCGTTGCGGAAGCTTAATTTTTTCAAAATTTTCTGTGTAGCGTAAGACTTACGAATCTGACTGTTATTTTCTCTACACTCAGTAGTTGTGTAAAGTTTACATTATTCATTTATTGTTGATGCGTAAAGTTTATGCTTCAAATTTATTTTACGTCCAGAGCGTTGCAGAATGTGATTTTTTTCAAGGGTTATTCTGTGAGGTGAAGACTACAAATTTGATTATTTGGTTTCTCTACACCCAGTAATTGTATAGAGTTAACACTTAAAATTAATTTTAGTTTCAGAGCATTGCAAAAGCCTAATTTTTAAAAATGTTCTATGTAACGTGAGGATTTCGAATTTGCTTATAAGTGTTCTTTATAACCAGTAATTGCATAAAGTTTACGCTGAAAAGATTTGATTTGTTTTAATAATGTAAATAAAAGATAATGCTTAATTTCAATACAATATTGTTTGCGCGTTGTTTGACTATTGTCATTCTTGTGGCATGTTAGATAGGCGACTAGGAAGAAGTTACGTATTTCTGCCTGTGAAGGTTTAAGAGTCTAATAAAAATTAGACTTTCGCTAAAAACCGCCAAAAAATCGAAGTACATTCCGCGGCTTCTGAAAAAAGCGTCCTCCATAAAAAATTGTTTATTGGGTAAGAAAAAGAGACTATGAGACAGGTTTGATGTGTTTGATCGATTCCATATCTTACCAATATCAAATTTCTCTTTCAATAATAAAACCAATGTTTACATAATCGTCAATGGCTTAGTTACTGAATTGTAACAAGTACTTCATCTTATTGAATTGCTGCCTCGCAGCAAAGCATGCCATGCTAAGTAGCATAAGAATGCAAGTCATGCCGTTTTTGATTAGTGATGACTTCTTTTCTAGGAATAAGCTATTAACGTTATTTATTTTTACGTTAAAGGTGCAATTACCTTCTGCAGGCCTAGAATAAACAGAATGTATTTCGATTTTTTGTGTATTTCAAGCGAAAGTCTAATTTTTTGTAATATTCTTAAACTTTTCACGAACAAACATATGTAACTTTTTCCCAGTCCCCTCCTTTTATGTCCCTAGTGATGCATAATTCCAAGTATCTTCGTCCTTTTTGTTCCATCTAGGTATTTTTCATTGTAAACTTATACGTATCAAGTCAACCCTTACAATATTCATCGGATGTTTTTTTCGTTGATCAAAAAATTGTTCATATGACTGATTCGCTAAAAATAGTGTAAGGCTAAATACATTGATTTTCTACATAGCTTGTTAAATTGTAACATGTAATACAAAAAGTCATCTGAACAGATGTTGCAAAATATTCGCGCTGAAATTAAAAAAGAAGAACTTACGTCATTTAACATAACTTTTTGACTTGAAAACCCGAGGGTCCGCTTACAATATGTAGTTGTCTGGCGCTTGAGATTAAGTCTGGCTTAAGCCTGGCTTATCGGTGTCAATAAAATATGAAGCTGGACTTGAGCCAGGCTTAAGTCTGGTTCAATTTTATGACATTTAAGAAGAGCAGTAAAACATAAAAGTTGTGTCTTAACCTTTTACACACCACTCTATAAAGCACTTTGTTTATTGATTTCAAATTCCGTATGATGCTCATCAGAAACAGTATACATAATAATTTTTGCAGCAAACAAAGTTTTTAGACTATATTTTATTCCACATCATTCAATTTTTTTATTTTATCCGTATATTTATATTTTTTTTGTATGATCTACAAAATGTCAGAAACGCCTGAAAATAAAGTTTTCGAAATTGATTCGTCATTTTTGAGTTAAAAAGGCACTCCCAAACATCAGTCCCTCCGAAAATTCCCATATTTTGCATGACTGGCTTCAGTCAATATTCACTATCTGCTGCAAAAAAAGATTTTGATTAAGTGTTAATTATGTATCCTATTTAAAACAGGCAAAGATAATTTGGATATTGGGTTTGTTGAGAGGCAGATCCGCATTTTTTGAGTTAAAGGAAGGCGCTTTGATATTTCTCCTTCCCAGAATCTCTATGCTGTGCATGTCTGCCTTTGGTCAATATTCACTTGTATTTGCTGTAGAAATCAACAAAATCTTGATTGGGTGTTATCCTAATGAGACTGTCAATGATAATCGGGGCTTGTATTCAAGCAATAATAAATAATTTGGACTTCTAGACTTCTAATTTATTACTTCTTAGAAGCAGACTTGGGTTAGCTTGTATGTGGCCAGACGTATAAACATCTCTGTCCCAGATGATCTGATTTTCAACAAAGAGTATAAGTTTCAAACAGATAAGAATCAGTAAGCAAGCCGTATAATACATCAGTCTAAATAAGCAATTGCTGGCTGTCAGTCATCTTAGTATAGTAATTAGCTTCTTTGGAAATTTTCGGGATGAGTTATTTGAAGAACTTCCCAGAAGAATGATAAAAATGGCGCAGAATAGTGGAATCAGACAATGTCACTAGGTATTAAGGGTCAGTTTTGTTCCTTAAAACATCACTTTAATATTTTCTTGGAACAAAAGCTAAATTATTTGGTAGTCAAGAGCGAATCAAATCTCTGTTTAATTTGAATTCAAGATAACATACATATTGCAATTTCCAATATTTGTTGCTGTACAGACAATAATGTTCCATTTTTGAAACTAAAACTTGCACAACTTCGTCAATGTTCGACAAAAACTAACGAAACAAAAAGAAAAATGATCAGAGAATATTGCTTTTTAATAATTCAGTCAGGACGCCTTACAGAAATATTCAATGACTTTACAACCTACAGTATGAAGGAATAGGTGTAGTAAAGTTGATCTTGTGCAGGAAAGGAAAAAATTACCAAATGATACACTCAGATAAAAACTTCAATGCCCTTCACACAAGCGATTAAAGTAAAAAAAGAGGTACTTACGTACACAGGTTGGCTATACATCGTTGAAAAAATGTTTTGGCTCAACTGAAATATTCACTTCTAGCAAAGAAAAATGCTCTGATAGAACAAAAAAAGTGAATATACTCGAAATTGTGCTTTATTAAGGATATAAAAGGAGGGGACTAGGAATAAGCTACCGATGCTTACAGTTCTCAGAAAAAAATATGCTCAGCTTAGGCATCAAAGCCTACAAAAATCGCAAAATATGCTAAAACTTTGACGTTTTCTAAACGCCAAATCGAAGTATATTCTGCGGCCTGCAGAAAGAAGTAGCACTTCATTCAGAAGAATGAATACTACGCACGGATAGCTTATAGCCTACAGACCAATCAAAGCAGTTATGATGAACTTTGCTGCTGCGCGTCGAAACTGCATCAGACTTCTAAGGTACTTAAATTTGTAGCTAATTTATGTGGATTAAATATAGTGAAAGCCCTTTAAGGTCGTAAATAAACAAAGTTGTATGCGCTCGATATTGGTTTACAGCTGCTGCAAACGGATAAATTTAATGTGAATATTGGTAGCACTTTGACACTTAGAATTAAATACGAACAAGTTAATTAAACATACAGCATTTCACTTACAGCCACCATATTAAGCAACTCAGAGTTGAATGAAATCTACATAAAGTTGCATTACGTAATACGCTTCTAAGCTATTTCGATCAGTGAAACTTATTTCAAGATGATACATTTTTTCAGACGCCGCATAATATACTTCGATTCTTGCGTTGCTTAGAAATAGTCGGATTTTTAGCATATTTTGCGACTTTTCGCAGGCTTGGATGCGAAAGCTGAGTATATTTTTCTTTCTGACTTCTTCGTTGTTAGTACCCCACTTTTAATTCGCAAGGTTTGAGTAAATTAAGTATAAAACACATACGGCAACATGCCACAATAATTACAGCATCGAGAACGCGTAAAACAAGATTGTTCTTGACATAAGCAATATTTTACCTTATTTAAACAGATCAGATCTTTTCAGCGTAAAGTTAATGCAACTACATGGTGTAAAGAAAACTTACACTCATACTCGTAATCCTGACGTTATAAGGAACATTTTGAAAAATACTTATGCTTTTGCAACGCTCAGGAACTTAAGTTAATTTTCAGTGTAAAGTTTACACAAGTACTGCGAGCGAAGAACACATACAGTCAAATTCAACATCCTGACCTTAGGGAACATATTTTGAAAAACGTCATGTTTTCCAACGCTCTGGAAGTAAAATAAATTTGTAGTGTAAATTTTATACATCATGAATAAACTAATAGTGTAAGCTTCACACAACTATTTAGTGTAGATAATACTTACAGTCAGATTCGTGATTCCGATGTCACATAGGTCCATAGAACATTTAAACAAAAAATTAAGCTTTGACAACGCTCTGGAGCTAAAATTCATTTTTAGTGTAAACTTTACACAACTGCAAAATGTAAAGCAAACATCGTTAGATTCATAATCCTGACATCACGGGGAATATTTTCAAAAGAATCCACGTTTTAAAACACTCATGGACGTGAAATAAATTTTTAGTGTAAACTATACCCCTCTACAATAAGTGAATAGTGTAAAAATTACACGCCTGATGGGTGTAGAAAAACCTAACAGTCAGAATTCTCGCTTTGCAACGCTCTGGAATTAAAATGAGCTTTTAGTGTAAACTTTCAACAACTGCATAATATAAAGTAAACATAGTCACATTCATAATTCTGACATTACAGAGAACATTTTGAAATAATTCACGTAAACGTGAAATACATTTTTTGCGTAAACTTCACACCACTACAATAATTGATTTGTGTAAAATTTACACACCTAATGGGTGTAGAAAAAAGTTACAGTCATATACGTAATCCTGATGTTACGGAGAACATTCTGAAAAACATGTTTCGCAACGCTCTAGAATTAAACTAGATTTTTAGTGTAAATTTTACACCTCTGAAATGACTCAGTATTTAAGGTAATTAAAGGCCCTTACGTGTATGCATTGTTCCTCGATGTTTAGTACATTTTTATGACTAATATCATGTCTCAACTCATATCGGGATAAGATGCCAGTCACAAACCTGCCAAAAACGTCTTATTTAACCCAAAGATCGAACTTTACACCTATAAAAATAACTTAGTATTCAGTTTAAAAATACGCGACCAAGTACGATATGTAAGCATTGACATATACCTTATTTTAGAGTAGTTCGCGCTATTTAATTCAAAATCGGAATGATTGATAGAGAAAAAACGGTCAAAAACAAGTTTTTTACCCAAATGTTTAAACTTTCCACCATTTGAAATAACTTTGTATTGAGTTTAATGAAACTCATCCAAGTGAGACCTATAACCCTTGAGACGTACCTAATTCATCATAGGTAGCGTTTAGGCGCGTACCTATCATACAAGTATACTTGGGTACCCCTAGAACCTGTGTACTTCCCTACAGCAATAATGCAACATATTTGAGAGATACGGCTTTTTCAAATAAAAGATAATTTAAAATATTATGCGCGGTTTTTTGTTTTTGTTTACACTCAATATGGGCTGTGTAAAAAGGTGTAAAGTTTCGTCGTAATTTTATAACATATACAATTTTTTGATGGTTTTTTAGCCACCTTGTACACAACATAGCACACAAGCCTCAAACAATTTAATTATAAAGAATTGTAGAGAATTAAATAATGTAGATACGTGTTTTAAACTTTTCAAATTTTGTATTAGTTCTCGAGGTGGAGTGTAAAGAGTGTAAAATTTGCTGTTGTGTAGTGAAGCCGTGTAACAATTCAAGCATATATTCAATGGCCTTTATTATGTTATTTGTTATCTATGTACGTGATTTCTTAAGTTACCTAAATATATTATACTTTACTAGCAAAGAAAAATGCTCCGATGGAAGAAAAAAGATGAATATACTCGGAATTGTGGATTATTAAGGATGTAAAAGGAGGGGACTAGGAAGAATCTACCTAAAGTCGCAAAATCTGCTACAAATCACACTTTCTCTAAGCAACGCAAAAAATCGAAGTATATTCTGCGGCCTCTAAAAAGTGTCTTTTTTAAATAATTTTCAAAATTTTAGATAATGAACGAAATCAATGTTTCCTTTTTTAAATTGCTGGAAAGTAGCAACACTGACTAGCTTCGTATCCTGATTGAAAGAAAACTTAGTGGTATTGTATTTAAAGTTGTTTTATTTTGCTATCAGCATTATAGCAAGCAAAGCAGGGGCCGATTGATTAGTGCACACAATCGTTACGGGCATGCTAGTGTACCTACATTTAGTCTGTTTCAAGTCAACTCACACGTTTCCTACTATTTTGAACCAACAATTCTTGCAATTGTTTTGGATGCATCGATGTTTGCTATTTCATTCAATTGGCTTAGAAAGACTGTTACTCGATATCATTTCCCATAGCTGCTGCATAGCTAACGTGCTGCTTTTTCAATCATTTTTATGGTTAAATATTTATTCTAATGTGTTGACCGCAGAATATACTTCGATTTTTTGCGTTGCTTAGAGAAAGTGTGATTTATAGCAGATTTTGCGACTTTAATTAGATTCTTCCTAGTCCCCTCCTTTTACATCCTTAATAATCCACAATTCCAAGTATATTCATCTTTTTTGTTCCATCGGAGCATTTTTCTTTGCTAGTACCCAACTTTTAATTAGCATGATTTCAGTGCATCAGTCAGCAAACACATACAGTAACATACCACAATAATGACAGCAGTCCAAGAACGCGGAAAACAATATTGTTCTTAACATAAATTTATTGCCTCTAAATTTAAAAAATATTGTTTTAAAAAAATAAATTTCCCTAGATTTTATAACCGTCTACCTTTTGAAATCAATCAGACTGCATAGAATTTAAGACTGAGTTAGATATGCTCTTGATTGTCGGAAGTATAAAGTTTACTATTTTTATTAGCTATAGTAAATATATGTTACATTCTAAACAGTCCTGTAAGTTATAGAGGTCGTTCCACATTTAAATTAATTTGGAAACGACATATAACGTACCTACGGGACTTACTTATGTACCTGACTACACTTAGCGCTGGTCAGGTTGCTAGGGCGAAACGCCGGACTCAACCACACGACCCTCAATAACTACGGTCTCAAACTCCTCGGACCTAAAATTCGTCCGTACCTAAGGAGCTATTGGCAGCTATGCCCTAAAAACCTAACGCAGTAGTAATTAAGTAACCCCGGAATTTTGCCCTAGGTCAGTTGACCTATTTTGGACTAAAATAATAATTAACGCAAAAAGCTTTGTTAACTTGCTTTCGCCAGAGAATACCTATGGCGAAAAACTATTCCTTTTCTGGTTCCTACGAGCACAATGAACAATGAAAACAACAAAAAAGAGCTCTCAACCAGCCAGTTATCTTACATGAAAATTATGAAATAATTTTTATGATTTTTAAATTGAAATTTGGGTGTTTGAATTGGCGATAAAGAAAATAATCAAAAGACAGTCACTTCGATTATTTAAGCCGAGTAATAAAATACGGGCCGTCCACCAATTCCAAACTAAATGCGATTGATCACTATGAAAAAGTTTTGAAAAATGAGCTTGCTAAGCGAGAGTTGTAAACCAAGAGAAACTTGAAGTTTAAACTTACCATTAAATCATGAAGAGGATTGTAAAAGATTTTAAACTTTAAGAAAATTGAAAAGGCGGGCTGTTGGTAAATTAAAAAACAAAGTTTTTCGGCAAAAATTCCAAAATTTCACGCAAATATCAAGTGTAAGGAACACTAACGCTCAGATTTGGTAGTAAAATAAATTTGTAGTATAAACTACATATTAACAACAAATGAATTGTGCAAACTTTACAAAACTACTAAGTGTAGAGAATACTAAGAGTCAGATTCCCAATTCTGATTTTACGTAGAAAAAAAACTAGAATTTTACTTTATTTTTATCCTATTCGACCTCGCCCGACTTGTGAAGAAGAAAGTGGCGAACAAAAATGTACAAACACGTATTTTCCACTGTCCACCACATTGTAAACTTTAAAAATATGAACCTAACGCCCATTGAATGTAAATAAATTCGGTTCGGGCCAGTTTGTTGCCCTTTGATTGTAGTAGGTTTGTATCTGCCAAATTTATGTTCCGCAAAATATTTGATATGATTTATCAATCAAAATACGAAAAAACGTGTTTTTTCGCCCACTTTACACCTCAGATTTCGAACTTTACACCCCATAAACAACTCAATATAACGTTTTTTTGAACGCGGCTCGCTTCGAAGTGTAGCCATTAGAAGTTACTTTATTTATATTTTATTTAATTAACCCCAACTTTTGGCAGAGAAATCTTGGACAAAATCTGGTTTTTTACTCATCCACTAGAGAGTAAAGTTTAAAACCCTGGTACTAACTGCGTATTGATTGTAGAAAAGTTTGTTGGTAAGCACAAGATAGCCCTTGATCCGGAGTACATTTCTGTCAGAAAAAATTTCCTAAAACTATAACTGGAGTTGTTGGCAGACATAAACATGTCGAAAACTCGGCCAAAATGTGTCTTTTCGCCCCCAGATTTTCGCACTCTTTACACTCCCATTCGAGAACTGAGGCGGAATTCAAAAAACAAAAAAGTGTTATCTGCAGAACCTAAATAGATATATGAGTCAAATGAAGTACATGGTTTTGCCAAAAGAATTAAAAAAAAATGAAAAAGTCAGCATTCAGAAGATTCGAACCCATCATTCTTTGTTTAATACTGCATCTGAAAACGGAGTTGTCAACCACTGCGCCAACTCGACATATCAGCAGATTTCAGCTTGATTATCCTATTTTGAAAGATATTCATCATTCTACTGAAGTTTAAGAATAGTGCATTTATGATGATAAAAATAATTATTTATTAAAGACGAGTCAAAAACCTCTGAAATACGAAAAATCTGATCAAAAATATGCAATACGGAGTTATCTATCGGCATTAGAAAATAGATGTAGGTATAATTCAAAGTTCACCTCTTTATACCTCAACAAACACTGGCTGTAGAAAAGTTTAAAGGTCAGATTCGTTATTCTGACCTTATGGAGAACATTTTTAAAAAATTCATCATCCACGACGCTCTGGGCGCAAAAATGCTTCTCGGTGTAAACTTCGCACTTGTGATAATACCGCAATATTGGGTGTATAAAACAAAATAAACTGGGATCTGTAACGCTAAGGTCAGGGCACCTTTTAAGCATAATTAGCATGTTCCGCCTACTCAGCAGAGTAGTTGAAGAGATATCCTTTTTCGTCTCTAACCCTTTACACTAAAACGATCACAGATCAAGAAATATTGCGTTATAAGAAAGGAAAAAATCGATTTGAGATTTCGCAAATCTCTACATTATAGAACCATTTGGACTGCACAAAAACCAAAACTGAGTTAGATAAGCTGAAGGACAAGCAAAGAGTAAAAAACACGTATACTTTACACTTTTGTGCAACAACCATTGAGTGTAAAGTATTTCAAGGTCAGATTCGTAATCTACAGCAGGGGGCAACATTTAAAAAAAAACATTGGCCCTCCGCAAACTATTTGATTTTTTGCTTTACACTTGACACGCTCATTGCTAACTCAGGATTGAGTGTAAACAAAAGAAAAAAAACGGGCATCGAATTTTTAATTATCTATCGATTGAAAAAAACCGCACCTCCCAAGTGTGTGCCTTTGTTGCTGTGAGGGGGACACAAATTTCGCACTCGCTGTGATAAACATATAAGAAAAAGGATGGCCAAGTATATTATAGGTAGCGCTATCAGCTACCTATGATAATAAGTTTAACATATGTGTTCATTAACTGCAGTCTTTTCCATTCCAAATGGTGTATTTCCGATTTACGGCTTATTAATGTACATGATTACAATAAAGCTGCATATCTTTGTCGACTTCTGTGCACAGTAGTGTGATTGCTGGTTCATTTTAAACCACTTTTGCAGGCAATTTACATCAATTAAACGATTGCTCTTCATGTGCAAGATTTTGTGAAACATATTATAAACACGGCTCAGAAGGATTTAACTTTAATGCAACCTATTTAAGACAAAATTACATCTCTTCAATGATCTATGGACACTTGAACATAATTTTTAAATCACTTTAGATTACTTTTGAGGGTAAATAAACTCACTTAATTGATGTCTCACATATGAATCCTTGAAAATTTCTTGACTTCAGTTACAAAGTCTCTGCAAGTCTATCGAATTAAGGTTAACACATAATGTAAACTTTACACAAACACATAGCGTAAAGGATATTTTAGTCGGATTCGTAATTTTGATATTGCTCCGATATTACTTTCAACATTTATGGAAAAATGAGTCTCCATAATGTTTTGAAGACAAATAAACATTAGGTTTAAACCACTTTGCAATACTGCTGAGTGTAAGCAAGCGCGCCCAACTGACGTATATATTTCATTCCCTGTAAATTTTTAGATCTCAAGGAAAAATTTTGGTTTTCGCAATGCTCTAGAACAAAGGCTAACATGCAGTGTAAAAAATTACTCGGATATTATGATCAACATTCATGAAAAAATTATGTCTCTACAATGGTCTGAGGACAAATAAACAAGGAGTGTAAACTACTTTACATCACCGTTGGATGTAAACAAACGCGCCTACGTGACGTCTTACGTTTGATCCTTTAAAAATTTTAAGACTCCAGGAAAAAATTAGGTTTCTGGAATGCTCAAAAGCGGAGATAAATACATATGTAGTGTAAATTTCATGTAAACACCTACTGTAAAGAAAATTTTGGTCAGATTCGTAATTTTGATATTGTTCCGATATTACGATTGATATTTATGAAAAAATTAAGTCTCCATAATGCTCAATGGGCAAACTAACAATTGGTGTAAACCACTTTACAACACTATAGAGTGTAAACATATGCGCCAGACTGGCATATCAAATTTAGTTCCTGGTCCATTTCTAGACTTGATAATCGTGTCCCTGACTCATAACCGGTGAAGCAGGCAGAAAAAACAAGACAGAAACGCATTTTAAACACCAAATTTTTGACTTTACACTCGTTAAATATTAATGTATAGACAATTTGCTTTGACATGCACCCGATATGAAGCACTTTATTTTCATTCTATTAGACTTATCCCGACTTCTGGACGGAGAAAGTGGCGAACAAAAAACGCAACAAAAACGTATTTTCCATCATATAGAACACTGTAAACTTTAAAATTCCGTACCGAACTCCCCATTGAGTTTAAAGAAATTCGATTTGGTACAATTTGTAGCTTTTAAATCGTAGTACATTCTTGTGTGCCAAAATTCTCTTGCAAAAATTATTTGGTATGATTTATTAATCAAAATTCGGAAGAAACGTGTTTTTTCGTCCATTTTTCACCTCTGATTTCGAACTTTACACCCCCATAAACAACTCAATATTGCGTTTTTTAGATGCGGTTTGCTGCGTGACTCATAAGCGGAAAAATCTGGCAGAGAAATCTTAGTTAAAATCCGTTTTTTACACCATCCACTAGAATGTAAACTTTAAACCCCAGGATCTAACTCACCATAGAGCATAGAAGACTTTGCTTATATGCTGAATGTAGCCCTTGATCCGCTCTACATTTATGTCAGAAAACATTTTAAAAAACTCTCGGACATAAGCAGGTTGAAAACTCGACCAAAAACTGCTTTTCCATCCCCAGATTTTCGCACTCTTTACACTGTCATTCGATAACTAATGCGAATTTCAAAAAACAAAAAAGTGCCATCTGTAGAATTCATCCCTCTATTATCCTATGCTGTTCAATTCTTCGAGTCATCAATACTCAGTTGTCCACATGCCGCAGTAAAAAGGTCCCAAAATTTGTCCTATGTTATAACGTTACACAAAAACTTTACACCTTCTTTACACAGTCAGTTTTGAGTTTCAAGAAAAACAAAAAACACGGGCAGCGAATTTTTTCATTATCTTTCTTTTAAAAAAACCGCACCTTCCAGAAGTGTCCTGTTATAGCTGTAGGGGGGTGCACAGGTGTTAGGGGTACCCAAGTATATTATAGGTACGCGCTAACGCGCTACCTAAGATGTACGTCGTTTGCCATGAAGGCGTTGAAATTGTGTAATTTGAATGAGTATTGCAAATAGGACTTGTGGATGCTTTTAGGTTTGTGCAAAACTATGTCCTAAAGCGTGCGTATTTATTTGTATTACGAAGCGCGTCTGAATTTATGGTCATTACAATGATTACCACTGGCGTCGACAGTGTCCGTTTTTGTTTTGTTTTAAATAACAAATGATTGATAGAGCAGCTTCGCTTTTTTACGATAACGAGACACTGAATGATAGGACGTTAAAGCATGATCTGCGTTGCTCTCTTAATACAGCGTTTATTTTGGCAAAATCTCATTAAGTTCAACGTTTACTTAAGATAAAACGAACTTCGGGTGCCGCAAATTATGCATTTTTATTATTCTGAACACCAACTGACGGACTACACAACATGGCGCGTTCCATCCGGGAATCTCGATATTGAACTTTGTTGGCGATTCGAATCGACGAATAGATCATTGAAATTTTCCAAACAATTCGTATAATAAAGTTTTTGATTCGATAAATAGCGGAGCATTGATTTTGAGCGTTGAACGAGCAAAATTGGCCTTGTTTTGCGAAGAATTTTAAACGACTAGTGGATTAGAATTGGTAAGCAATTGCTGTCTAATTATGGTGCTACTTTGTTTAGGGGTTTAATGTAGTAGTAGATATAATATTGATAAAATTCGAGCTGTTTTAAAACACTTGGAGGTAGCCGATGAAGGTAAACGTGCTATGTTAGAGGATGTAGTTAGAGAGTTTGCTAAGTCTACGCT
This sequence comes from Mermis nigrescens, assembly GCA_036768485.1. NCBI lineage: Eukaryota > Metazoa > Nematoda > Enoplea > Mermithida > Mermithidae > Mermis > Mermis nigrescens. The sequence goes on from JAVLUZ010000154.1 coordinate 17,292,399, forward strand.
TGAAGAGCAAGGAGCTTTGGACTTTAGTCAACGTCTTGTAATTAAGTTCGAATTTGGAATTCCTGAAGAAGTAGGTCCGATTTCTAATGTTAATACGACTAGTGTATCAAGTGTTGAGGATGCACATGTTCTCGTGGACAATAAAAATGATGGAAATGTCAAAGACTTAGATTTTGGAGATGCTGATTCTGTTAAGGTTGATAAATTGGAAAATAAATAAAATAATGAGCACTGATCTTCGTGTATCAACAATTGAGAAAGAAATTTCTCGGGTTGAGACAGAAAATCTTGCTGTGTAAAAGGTTTAGAAAGTACAATCATGTTAAGTTATAAGGAATAAGAAGCACGCATTCAACACACTCGACACGTGAATGAAAATGTACTTGTCGATGTCAGGAAACATAAAGAAATGGTTGGAAATTGTTTGACTTAAAATACTGATCATTTTACGAGTCTAGTGGACCAAGTACAGTAAAATGTTGAAAACGTTAAATCACTTATACGGAAAACAGATAGTAAGTCGGCAGGTGAGACTACTGATTTAAATCGTGTTTTTGCTTTTGTTGACGATTCAAAACACATTTCAAAATCAAAATGAATCGGTACATAGTCCTGAATTATGCGTAAAATTGCAAAATAATCAAGAACATTGGCGAAGACATGGTGACCATAAAAAATCTGAGTAGGAAACAAATTCGAGCTTGAGCGAAAAATTTCTGATGAGCCACATTCTTATGAAATACCAAGGCATTTTGGTACATGCAAAGGCGATCACAAAGAGGTATTTTTGGACTGATTAGAGAAAATAGAAAGAACAGGTGAAAGTTCTGATTGGGATAATAAGTACAAATGTTTTGTTATTGCTAATTTAGTGGGAGGTTGGGGTGCTGCAGCTTCTGATAAAATTCCAAAAAAGATCGCATAAACTGGGATATTCTTAAGCAATGTCTTGTGAGCTCTTTAGTTGCTAAACGACATTTCAAACGGTTACAAGGTGACTTGAACTCCTGAACAAAAATTTAGCAAAATGGTGCGTGAATTCAATATGGTTTTTAGGGAGAAGGTCAGAAAAGCATATGCTGCGGAAGGCCTAGTTTAATGAAAAGTTTTCAATTGTAATCTATAAAGATTTGTTGCATAGTGACGAAATATGGTTGGAAGTTGCTAGATATCATTTTGTAAACTTGGATGATGCAATAAACTGTACAGAAAATGAGTCTTCTTTACGTGACAGTCTATTACATAAATCTAGACCGAATATTCGCATAGCTGCCTAGATCCAGATAGGAAATTCCCTAATGAGGTGAATGGTGTGGAGTCAGATAATTTACAGGCTTATAGGTCAATGGTAAAATGTTATTATTGTCAGGAACTCGGGCATATGAATAAGAACTGTTCAAAATTTCGAAGTATGGTGCAGACCCATAGACCGGTAGATAAAAAGACATTTTTCAGTCAGAAAATCGACCTGTTTCAAAATATTTTTTACTTCTTTCTCACGTGAACTTAATTCATACAAACAACCTGGAAATATGCATTTAAACAATATTCTACCAATGAGCGTGTCTAGTTTCTTTCCGACAGCATCTGTGCAAGCTACTAATGGTGTGAATTCGGGAAATACTGAGTGTACAATGGCTAATACTATATCTAGACCATCTGCCATAGGCTTACAATCCAACTGTACCCTCTGATTTGTAATAATTTAAGTACACAGAATATGAATAGACTGTAGCCACTTCTAGCTGTAAAAATAAGAAGTACTTCACGTTTTAATGCTTTTGTAGACAGTGGTAAATCATGTTCTTTAATGCATAAGCGTGTTTTGAATGAATTATTAGAGAAAGGAGAAAATGTACAAAGTACAAAATCGCAAATTTCTGCTATGAGAACTATAAGCAATTTTTCTATACCAATTTCGGGCGAAAATAATTTAATGCTAAAAGTTGATGCAGAATGTTCAAAAGGAAATTAACGGCAATTTTATTGTGACTGATGAAATGTCTCATGATCTTTCATTAGGCTAAGATGTTATGGAAAGTGCGCAAAGCATGCCAGACTTTGATCATAAGTTAACATGGGTTAAGAGTAGTCCTATTTTGTTTGCTACCAATTCAAGTGTTCAGCTGATTGTGTTTCTTTAGTTTCACTTGCAAATGACACTGTTATACCGCCTAGGCATACTTTATTCTTAGAGGGTATAGGTAGTTCATATTTAAATGATTGTGAAGTGCCATTTACGCCTAAAATTTCAGAAACAACGGAATTTATGGATATGCCTATTTTTCTTGAAGGCATTCATACTGTAAAAAATGGAAAAATAGCTTTAAAAATGTTGAATCTGTCTGATGAGGTAATGAAAGTGAGAAAAACTGATATTTTAGAGCATATTGAAAAATTACCTTAAATAAGTACCTTTAGTCTTCCTCCTATTGCTAGTTTAAGTAATCAGACTATAATTCATGAGCCTGCTATCAAGGAAGCTATTAGAAGTAGTTTAGAACAGTCTATTTGTCTGAGAGCCAAGAATCTTCTCTTTGCGCGTTATTACTTAAGGTTAATGATCTTTTTGTGAAGGTAAGTGGAAAAGTAGGCAGAACCAAAAAAGTTAAGCATATCATAGATATTGGTATTGAGCAGCCATTTTGTCAGCCTATGAGAAGGTTTCCAGAAACAGTGAAGGATGTAATTGATAAGTAAGTTGAAAAAAATGAGTGAGCAACATTTTATTAGATCCTCTCAAAGCCCATTTAGATCGAATATTCTGCTAGTTGCTAAGAAAGATGGCTCTTTAAGGCCTTGTGTAGATTTTCGCACACTGAATTTTTTGACCAAACGCGACCAATACCTATTGCCGAGGATAGATGAAACACTTAATTTTTAAGGTAAAGCACAATTTTCACAACTCTTGATTTAACTTCTGGATATTGGCAGGTAGCACTTGAAGAGACAAGTAAGGAAAAAACTGCTTCCGCTACGCGAAATTGACTATTTTAATTTCAAATAATATCTTTTTGACTGTGTAATGCCCCAAGTACTTTTCAAAGACTAATGGATTTAGTACTTTCAGGTTATCAATGGGATTTTTGCTCGGTATATCTAGATGATATTGTATTTTTTAAGTCTTTTGAACAGCACATGGAGCTTTTGCATAAAGTTTTTAATAGGAGAATAGATGCTAATTTGATGTTAAAAATTGCTAAATGTCAATTCGGAAGACCAGAGGTATCGTTTTTAGGGCACATAGTCACTAAGGAAGGTGTAAAGCCGGATCCTAAAGAGATTGATGCCATAGTAAATTGGCTGATTCCTAAAAGTAAGGATGACGTTGTATCATTCTTAGGTTTATGTGGTTATTATTGCTAGTTTTCTGAAAATTCTGCGCAAAAAAGCTAGTGCACTTTTAGAAGTAAGTGAGCCTAGAAATGCATCATTTAAATGTGAAGATGAACAAAAAGGAGCTTTCGAACAATTAAAAAATGATGCAATTAATTTTCCTGTTTTGTGTTATCCTGATTTTTTGAAGCATTTTACTATTTACACAGATGCTTCTGAAAAAGGGTTGGGAGCGATTCTTGGCCAAAAGGATGAAACTGGGGAATGGGCAATTCATTTTGCATGTTGTGTTCTTTCTAATGCTGAGACTAGATACCATATAAATGAAAAAGAGATGCTCATGGTGTATTGGGCAGTGCATAAAATTTTCAGACCATATGTATATGGTATGAATTTCTAGATAGTCACTGACAGCTCTTTTGTATTTTGGTTTAGAAACATGAAGGATAGTAGTCCTAAGATAATGTGATGGCAAACTGACTTGAATCAATACGATTTTAATGTGGTCCAGCAAAAAAGTTAAAAACATGGTAATACTGATGGGCTATCTTGACAAGAAACTAAAAAATGCTCAAAAATAATATGCTTGAGAATCCGAATTGTATCTCTGTTTTGACCGAAAATTTGGGGAAGGTGGTAATTAACTTTTCAGGAACAAGAAACTTCCTAAGCTAAATTTCAATGGAAAGATGAGTACTCTTGAAAGCTTTTACTCTTTTTGACAGAAAATGAGAATTCCTAAGAAAGATCTTTAAAATTTAATGCTGAATTAAGTCATTGAGTTTAGTGAAATGTATTTTAAAATAATGTCAAAGTATTGGTGGCCTCGTATGTTGATGTATGTGAGTGGATTAAAAATTGTAAGAACTGTCAGCATATTAAAGCCTTGCTGGTGAGGGCCGAACTTCAAAGTATAGAAGTTTAAAATGTTTTTGACCAAATAGCTATCGACATAGCACAATTACCATTAATAACAAGTGGTAATGAATATGTGGTAGTATGTACAGAGTACCTAACTAAATGGGTCATTGCTAAAGCTGTACCAGATATGACAGCTGAAACTGTTGCAAGCTTCATTTTGCACAATAATGTGTGTCAGCATGGAGTTCCAGGCACTATTCTGACTGACCAAGGGTCGCAGTTCATGTCTGAGGTAATCAGTAATCTGAGTAAGATGATGCAGATTACGCAGAATTTTACAACCAAATTTCATCCACAGTCAGATAGTATGTGCAGAAGGTTTATTCACACAATGTTTCAGATGCTAGCTTTTTGTGGTGTTGATTTAAATGAACAGTGGGATATATTGTTGCCAGTACTTAATCATAGCATATAATACTACACCCCATGATTCAATGGGAATGACTCCATTTGAATTATTGTATGGGAGAGCCACGGTGTTACCTATAGATTTAGAGTCCCAACAAAAGGTTTATCCAGACATTTATGGCTCTTCTGATCCAACTTTGGTCGTTCAGAGATTGATAGTGTCAAGGCGTTTGGCCTCAGAAAACATCGAAAAATCTCAAAAGCGACAGTCTGATTTTTATAATAGAAAGTCTATTAAACGTGAATTCCGCATTGGTGAACAGGTGCTGTTTTATAACGTTTTACGAAAAAAAGGAGTAAAAGAGAAGCTTTCTCCAAGGTGTATTGGGCCTCATGAATTAATGTTTTGTGAAGGTAGGCATAATGATCATATTGAGCCTTTACACATTAATGGTTCTGAAGAAGTTGCATACAGTAACTTATTGTGTAAGTCTTTTCAGAGCCCTGCGCGGGCCGAAATTTTGGACCCGCCCAGCCCCGCCAAGAAAGAAATACAGCCCTCCCCGCCCCACAGCTCCTTAGACCCGCCCAGCCCCGCTTCGCAAAATTTTTCATGTACTCTTTGTATCCATTTCAGTCCACATCATTTTCACCAAAACATGTAAAATTTGCTCTTTATGGTCTACTGTGCTTGACCCAGGTAGTCATATATTATGATTAAATGCACTTTCGAATCAGTTTCTAAAGAGCTTTCAAATACATGCAAATTGAGCATTGAGAATACAGTAATCCGCTTGCAGTGCATAATAAAAGTGTATGTGATTGTTGACACCTGAAAAAAGTGGTTCATACCTTTTAGGTTTTTTGCGCAAATCTCAAGATCCATTTGAATATCTTTGAAAAAGTAAAGTTTTTCTGATAGAAAAACTTAGGGCGCAATTATTTTGTGAAAAAAAATTTCAAAAAATGTGAAAATATTATACTTTTGTAGCATGACAATGACGAAAAATTGCTATTGCTATCATTGTGCACACATTGTAGGTAGAATACCCGACAGTAGCAAAATAGTTGCCTCTTTGAACAAGCTTTGTTGTACAATAATTTTTTTTTAAACAGAAAATTCTCGTTCTTTAGATTTGCTCAATACAAATTTTTAACATGGAGGCAGCAATATTGAAAAAATGACATTTTAATCTATATCTCTTGACCTCCTTTACATTATTTCGTGTTTCAGAGCATTTTAGAATGCACTTAGAAAGCGCATTGCACTTGCATGACACACACAAGTTTTAAGGAAAAATCGATATTGCTGCCATGTAGGCCGCCATATTGGAAAATATGCAATTTTGCGCTTTTTGATCTCTGATCTTTGACTGATCTAATGCAGTTCAATTTTTACTCATAGACATACATAAAATTTCATGCTCTTTTTGATGAAATGTGTTTAACAGAACAATTCCCTTCAGTTTTCTCGAATTTTATGTTTTTCTTCAAAAATCATTCATGTTACACTGAAAATCGAAAACGAGCCAGAATGCAAGATAGAGAACCGGACAATGAGTGATACAAAATCTTCAATGTAAATGAGTGCAATGCAATTTTGTGAATTGAATAAGAGCTAATGTCTTACAGCAATAAACTTTATTGGAACAACAATGATGTTACTGTGGTAGGTAGGTAGGTTGGTATGTAGGTAAGCTGCAAAGGGCATACCTAATCTTGCACTGCTGATTGCTCAAATTCGGAGGGTCTCATGGGGCGAAATCGCCAAAAATAGCACAACAAAATCAATTTTGGGGTCTGCTGGATCCCAGGGGACAACCCATATCCCAATGCTCGCCATTACTCAAATCCTTTAGGTGATAGTCTACCTTACGTCAGGACGTAGTGTGTTAGATAGATAAAAGTGTCTTCTTTTGAATCGTATAAAAACTTTTGGCTAGCTGCCAGCGTTTTGTGCACTATGGCTATTTATTTACACCTCACTTTGATATTGTTCTAACCTCAGAGATTCCGCATTGTATCACATTACTGCGTATGCAGGAATCCTTTTTTGACCTGTTTGAGATTAAACAGCTTCACAAAAATAAGGTCGTTATAAACAAGCTACAGCAAATTCAAACATACCATATTGTAGAAAATTTAATTCTGCGTTTAGTGTTATTATTGCGATTTTTTAATTTGCAACGAGTCATGACTTATATCAATGTGAAGTAATCCCATCTGTAAAGTTGATTTTTTAGGATTATCTTGTTATTCCTATTTGTTCAAAATGAGTTTTGATTTGGAGCAAGCTCGCTCAGTGGATAGGATTCGGGCTACTGCTTTTTTGAGGCAACGGAAGCTGGAGCAGAATTCATTACCAAAAATTGGGTGGCCAATCGGTTGAAGAGGAGTGAAAGATGGGTTCAAGACAACTGGCGGAAAAAACCCTCCAACTGTTTTGCGAATTTTTCGAAATGTGGCAGGCCGGAAACTTTGTCTCAAGAATCAAAGAACATTGTTCGTGCAAGTACTGGATTGCAACGGAAAAGTTGCTGCAAACTGTCGAATCAAATTTTGGTCGAAAGAAGAAAAAGTCGTAGTCACTGCACAGTTTATCGTTTTTTTGTGACAACAGGGTTTTAAACCATTTCACGTGATCGCCAAACCCCTAAAAACGAACCTGAATCGCGAAAATCGGTTTTTTCTTGCTGAACATGCAAAAGATTACGATGAATCTGATTTTATGCACTTTGCATTCAGTGATGAGTTCTTTATCTATCCAATTCGGAAACCCAACCATCAGAATGACCGCGTTTGGGCACTTGAGCCAGGTAAAATCGATGACAGGGAACATTTTTGTGGCGTTTTCAAAAACCCATCTTGCATTGGTATTTTCCTAATGTTTACTGCTAAACGCTTGCTTTGGGCAATTAAGGATCATGGACAATCTTGGAATGGCAAATATTTTTGTCATGTTGTGCTAAATCAGAAGGTTTTACCATTTTTGAACGATCCCGATAATGTCCTTGTTATTGGTGAAACCACATTTGTTCATGACAGAGTGCCATGCATGAAAGCTAATTTAATGCAAAATTATCTGAGAAACATGAACATTGAATTTTGGGGCAATGATTTGTGGCCCGGTAACAGTCCCGACCTGAATCCGACGGAAAATTTAGGCGAAATTGTTAAGAACAGGGTTGAGGAGCTGATGCATCAAGAAAGTGGTCAAGGGCGTTATTCGCAAGAGACATTGTTGAGAAACTTGAACATTGTGTCTTGTCTAGCCTGGAATTTAATGAGAATTTGTTCCAGAGCCTCTTTTGTTCCATGCCTGAACGATTAAAGCAAGTTTGAGATTCGTCTGGCGGTAAACCTGATTTTTAATGTGAGGCTAGGCTCGAAATTGTAAATTTTCGCATTGCTTTTCGTTTTTATGCTATAAAAAAAGAATTACTAATTTGTTTTTCCTGAAACAAATACCAAGTAAACCAGAATTAAATTCTCTACAAGATGGTATGTTTGTAACTTGACTAAAAATGCTTGTTCGGGGGGAGCAGATCATTATGAAACACCCTGTATATATATATATATATATATATATATATATATATATATATATATATATATATATATATATATATATATATATATATATATATATATATATATATATATATATATATATATATATATATATATATATATATATATATATATATATATATATATATATATATATATATATATATATATATATGCTGATGCATGGTAAAGCTGGATTATTTCAATTTGTATTATTTTACCAGCCCCTATGTGTTCTATTTCATTAAGTATTTATTCAAAGAGCAGCAGAGCATTACTTAGAACTATACATAGTCTATTTCGCAAAACCTTGTGCATGGAAATCAATTTCGCGCACGTATCGTTTTGCACAACAAAAATTTTAAAAAAAGAAAGGCCAAAATTTTTAGAAAATAAAGCCCGCCCCGCCAGCCGTGTGACCCGCCCCACAAAAGCCCGCGCGGGCCAGCGCGGGCCGGGCCGACCCGCACCGCGCAGGGCATTGAGTCTTTTCCTCAAAATACTGTTGTTTTTGCGAAAAAGAAGGGCGAGGTATGCAATAAGTTAAAATGTTAATGAAGCATCTGGTGAGAAAATTAATTACAGTAAAAAGTTGTGATCTTCCAATGTCTCCTGCGATTATTAATAAAAACCAATATTTAAAGGGAAGACTGCAAGATGATGAAGTTTTGGTGACAATTTGTGGAAGTAAAATGTTAAAGAAAGTGCGTAACAATGATCGGACTGAGGGTACTTTTTGGACCCTCGGCCAAAGCTCGAGGCCACTAAAATCCTTGTCTCGGCCAAGGCCGAGGCCGAGGGTAATGCCGAGGGTCAAACTTATAAACCTATACCCATAAATAGTACTCTTAGAATATTTTGTATGCACATGAGCTAGAGAATAATCGTAATATTAAATACTTTATCGAATGTCAAACAATTCATTTTTATTTTCAATAATAGTAGATTAAATGTGTGAAGGATTTATTGAATAAAGTCAGCAGCATGAAAGCATACTCAGTTTAACAAGTTGCCGTTGATGAAGACTTGGAAAAGTTGATAAAAATATGGCTGAACAAGCACTTAAAAACTTTTAGTTATTACTATAAATAAGAAAACAGTGTCGAAGAAATAAACGAACAAACGAAATAAGCTAAGTAAAGACAGAACTGTAGCCATTATTGTGCTCGCTTTTGCAGTAATGCATGTTTAAACATGCTTTTTTGGTCATGCAATTCTGGTGACGGAAACTGCACTGTACTTTCCGATCATAGTTTCCCATGGTCAGAGTGAAGGGAAGGGTGAAATCCCAAAATGGGGGACCAGTAAATTAAGTAGTGTCTTTGTATGAGCGAACAAATTTTTGTAGATATTTTATATAAATATATTTTTAAACATACACATTTTTACACACTGCCAGTGTGTGACCTGCAACCGGCATGCAGTCCTAACCAGTGTTTTTTTGTGCAAGATACCTTTTTACATGTACAAAGATGGTATCCAAAAGTCTTTGAACATTTTGTACACGCAAATTTTTGTGTACTATTATAGTATGGTACAGTAGTGATTTAGTGTGGTAAAACAGGGTTTTTCGACCTTTGATAGTGTATCGTAGCTAATTCCTGGGTTTCTGAATATTTGACATTTTTCCATTCTACATAAATGCAAATTCTACTATTTTGAAGATATATAGGTTTTACAGTTTTTGTCTCTCCAAAAACCTTTGAACATGTGCAAAGACGGTCCTGAAAAGATTCTGTACATCATGAAAAATCTTTGCCAAATACAAAAAACCGTGGCCCTAAATGTGATAATTCGGCTTGAATTTAGTTGATAATATTAGTTCGGTAGCGAAGCGCCGAAATTTTCATCAGCCTTTGATGAAATTTAAACATAAAACTCGACTGAGAAAGCTAAAGCAACTTGTACTACAAAATCAGAAATATTACAGATATTGTAATATGCCAATTAAATCTTGTAATAAGCACTACTGTGCTTAGAAATCCAATGCAACATCAGAATGAATTAGTCAATTTTATCTTTGAACGGCAAAAAGTGCAATGTTATTAATTAGTACTTATTTTGCATAAAATTTTCAAAAAACAGTATAAATAGATAAAAAGATATTTAAATCGGTATAAAGATGCTTAGATTACACAAAAATTGATTTTGGAGTGATTATTTCCCCTGCTTCAATCTAAATACAGTATATTAGCGATATTTTGCGCAAAGCGCGAAAAATTTCTTGAAATTTCCTTAAATATACTGAAAAACGATTCAATTAATATAACTTCCTCCAAGAAAGTATTTTAACATTGTATAAAAATGGCTAAAAAGAATGCACCAGCCGAAATTGATTTTTGGCAAAACCTGCATTACTTGGCCATTTTAAAGGTGCGTTTTTGCGATTTTCGGCCGAAAATTTGTGATCATTCACCCCCTCTCCCATAAAAATGGCCGAAAACCATACATGTAACAGGGGGTTTGGGGATTCCCATCCACCCAGGGTTGGACGTCCTCACCACACCCTTCCCTCCAAGGTCAGAACATTTTGACATACCCTCCCCATTTTTAACGAAAATTTGCGCTTTGCTGGCTATTTTTAGGTGCTTTTGCCATTTTTGACATAAAATTAGAGTCGCTAATCCCCTCCTTATAAAAATAGCCAGGGACCCCTACCCGAAATTTCAAGCCATTAAATGTATGCCGAGGAGCCCCTGCAAAAATTTTGAGCTGTTGCATGCATGTTTTATAGTGATAGTCAGTCTATTCACTCTTGCTCACATTCAAAAATACTGTATCACTTCGTGAAATTCTGATAGTTAGCTGCACTTTTGCCATAGTAAAAATTGACTTCAAAAATTATTCAAAAGGTTTTCACCAAAAATCGTCTGACAGTGACTTGAGTCTTGTACCCTGAGAGGAGGGTAATAACCTCCCTCACCCCCGCCCCCCTTTTGGAATGTGCGTTTCCGATCCATATAGCGAGCATGAGAATTAAAACTTAGTCATCACATGAATAATAAATTAGCACTTTGCTGTATGTAACTTGGTGTAACTGGGTACGCGACTAAAACCGTAAGAAACGTCTATAAATAAAAAATAGCCTGTGTACTGCAGATGCATTCTAAATAGATAATATTCAACGGATATATTAAACTTATTCAAATTTGATTTTAACCCTCGGCGCCTCGGCACTTTTCAGCTTCGCCCTTGGCGCCAAGGCCGAGGCTCCAAAAAACGCCAAGGATTGTCGAGGCCAAGGCCTCGGTCCAATCACTGGTGCATAATAATTACATTTTTGAATTTCCTCCAGAAATGAAGCTCAATTGGAAAAGTTAGCTAGGACAAGGTTAGCAAAGTTAGCTTTACAGGATACCTAGGGCTTACCTGAAGGCTAATTGTGGTTGAATAAAGTAGTAGTAAATACCGTGTATATGTGTGTATTTTACTTTTTAAGATTTTTTTATTAGTTAATCAAATACTAATTCTGTTATAGTATCTATTAGTTGCATTATGGGACAAATACTGCATTCAGAGAAGAAAGTACGGGTGATCGTGCGGATTTGGAAAAAAATGATATTGTAAAAACAAGAGCTTAGACAAGGGGGAATGGAGTAAGGAGGCGGATCAGGTAACAATTAAAATATGGTTTGAGCTAAAGTCGAACAGTCCTTGAAACACCTGCAGTATGTTATCATATGAAAAGCTTGCAAGGTATACAATCGGCTCATGTTATCAAAAATTCGAAAATTACATCAAAATTTTTTGCGCTGTTTGTTAAACCAGTAAAGCAGCATGAAAATAATATAAATAATTCGGTAATGTTTGATTTATTTCTGCAAACTGTAAGTCAACTAATGAAGTGCTTTGACACAATTATTAATCGCCTTAAGTACGCAGTCAGTAGGTGTTTAGAAGAATGTTATGTGTTATGGAAGAGTAAACTTGCAAAAAAACATTTTCTGTTATTCTATAGTTAGTTCTCTGTTATTCTATTGTTATCGTTCCATATATGTTATTCTATTGTCAAAATATTTAATAAGAAGCTACTAGCTAAATGTAAATATTCAAGGCTACAAATTTCGGAATGAACCACTTAAAACGGGTATGTAAGAGTGTTGATGGTAAGTCTGGAAGTAACACGAGTTTGTAATGCAAGTAGTAAGAAAATAAATAGCAAAGAACATAATGTGACAAAGGGTTTAAAGAAAGTTAATCTGAAACTGCATCAAAAAGGTAAGTAACAGATATCAAATAAGGCATTTAGTAAGGCTTTGAAATGTTGTGAGAAATTTTTGTGTAGAATTGAGTATGCTCAGGAACTGTTTGAACAAAGTCTTTGTGTAAAAGATTTTGATATAGCAAAATATTATTGGTCTGTTATTGTGCTATTGTTAGGTATGACGATTTGTTACATGAAGTTAGATATTATGAAAATAAATTCGGTTTACGCAAAATGTTGGAATTAATCCATTGTATGAAGGACGTTAAACAAAACATAAACTATCGTTCAAAAGTTTGCTCATAAAAACTTTGATAGTTTATTTTTCGCTCATAAAGAGATCAAAGCTCATTTACAGTTTTTAGCACTACGTACAGGTTTGGAAACAGTAAGCAAAAGAACTCGTAAAAAGCTTCTGTCTAAAACTTGGTTAAATAAAATTAAAGATTTGCAAGCTATTATTTATTTGGTAATTCTTTAATCAATAAGGGACCAGTGGAGTGCGAAGTGACGATGAGTTGGTAGGAAGATGGCGACCAAAAGGTTGTTGAAATCACCCGGACTGATTTGGCTGCCAAAGAGGATATTGACGAGTATAACTCAAGTTTGGCTAGATTGATATGTGAATGGAGACAAATGCAGTTCGACACAGTCAAGAGCGGCGGTGATAAAGGGGTTGCAAGATCAATGCAAGACCTGGGCTGGGCGGATATCTTTTATGGCGTTTTCAGTTTTCAATAATTGAATGTTCAGAGTGTTTAAACTTATCATATAATACTACCTGTGAAAAGTATTCATCATTAGCTGCGATGCTCAATGGCATGGAAAATGTGCATTGGGATGACCTGGTTTGGGCTCACCAAGAATTATCTTCGTAAATCGTATTGTTTATTTACTTTAAACTTCTCTTTTTATTACAATTACAAAATTCTCTTAATTCTCTTTTCTAATTTGGGCTGAGAGCTGGAGATCAGAACTTGTTGTGGTTGTTGCATGTTTATTATATTGATAAATATAAAAGCCAGGGTTTCTGTTAGTAACAAAAAGTTATATAGGTTGAATACTTATGTACAAACGTTTGTAAATATAGTAGCGAATATTAGCCAGAGTTTGGTTTGGAGTGTAATGTTATACAGGTAAGTGTCTTGCTGTGTGCTGCTGGAGCTTGATGGTGTGTTAATTAGGGGTAAAGTATGCACCTATTGTGCTAAATTCTAGCAATTGCTTAGGTAACAATTTGGTTACCTACTTGCATAAGTACTTATGAGGGGTATACGGCTAATGGTAGCCATACAATAGTCATTCAGGTAAGTACATAGGTAAAAGTCACCCATTGAGTAAAGATGGTACCTACCTACCTCTTGTACCTATTTGAAGTACATAGCTAACCTATCTATGTGATACTGAGTCATTATATTATGCTTTTGACTTCAAAGTTATATGGTTCTGGTCTTGGGCTCGGCTTGTGTTAAAAACTAACTATTAAATTTTGTATTTTTCTTTAACCTCGGTGTAAACTCGGTTCTTTAGTTGGAACGTGTAGTGAAGCCGTGTTACAATTCAAGTATATGTTCAATGGTCTTTATTATGCTATTTGTTACCTATCCACGTGCTTACTTGAGTTATATAAATATATTATCCGTTCATTGTACGTCGTTTGCCATAAAGGCGTTGAAATTGTGTAATTTGAATGAGTATTGCAAATAGGACATGTGGACGCTTGTAAGATTTATGCAAAACTATGTTGTAAAGCGTGCGTATTCATTGGTATTACGAAGCGCGTCTGAATTCATGGTCATTTATACAATTACCACTAGGTGTCGACAGTGTCCATATTTGTTTTCCAATAATAAATGATTGATTGAGCAGCTTTGTTTTTTACGATAACGACACTGAGCGATAGGACGTTAAAGCTTGATCTGCGTTGCTCTCTTGATACGGCGTTTATTTTGGCAAAAGCTTATTAAGTCAACGTTTACTCAAGATAACGCTAACTTCGGGTGCCGCAAATTATACATTTTTATTATTCTGAACACCAACTGACGGACTACACGACTAAAGACAGATTCTGGTTTCGTTTTTGCCTTCTTGATGTCTGTCAACAAGTCTGCTTGAGAGTCCCAAAAAATTTTTCTCATAGCAATGTACTATGGCTTGTAGATGGTGTATCTACATGCGTTTTGCACTATCGAGCGGAACGTTTTTGACCGCATTAATTCTGGTCAATTATTTGCCAAGATAGTAATCGGTGCTCTAGCCAATAAGAGGCAAACGTTTGCTATCAGACTGCAATGCTGATAGTAAGAAGCGCCGTGGCGACTTAGCCACTCAGTGCTCATTGGTGTCCACTAGCAAGTCATGTATGTACCCCTAGCAGTGTGAGCTATCCTGTGGATTTATAATACATCCCCTTTTCTTATCATATAAAACATTGGTGACATGACCACTAATCCAGTTAAGCCTGTGTTGAGATCAAAAAAATCAATACTTGATATAGACACCATCTACCCAAATTTTATTGGCTAAAATTATTGTCATAAGCATAATTTGTTTCTTCTAGAAGCTTCATTTTATTTGTATTAGTTTTTGGTCATGCCTTTTTGCCATTGGGTTGCATCTAACTTGTATAGCTTTTATTTTTGTCTGTTTGAACGACTTTTTCTTTTACTTATTTTTCGTGTATATAAAATTAGCAATTTACTTGCCTAGAAGTGCATTATACTGCAGGCAGCTTTGGACTTGGTGGACGGCCCTGATTTTATTATTTGTCGTGAAATTCAGGTGACTTACCTTTTTTAGTTTTTCACTTTATCGAAAATTCAATCACCCAATTTTTTGATCTGAAATCATAAAAATTATTACATTTTTTTATGAAGGATTACTGCCCGGTCTAGAGCTCTGTGTTGTTGTGTTTATATTTCATTGTGCTTATTGGAACTGAAAACAAATAGTTTTCGCCATAGGTATTTCTGCAAAAACAAGCTCTCAAATCTTTCACGTTAATTATTGTTATGGTCCAAAATGGATCAATTGACCTAGGGCAAATTCCGGTGCAACTTAATTACTGCTGTGTTAGGTATCTGGGGCGTAGCTGCCTAAATCTCTCAAGGTACGGACAAATCTAGTTCCAAGGACTTTTCAGATCGTAAGTAAATTGAGGGTCAAGCGGTTGAATAAAGGCGAATCGCCATATCAACCTTGACCAGCGCTAAGTGTAGCCAGGTTCTTAAGTAAGTCCCATAGGTACTTATAGTCTGTTGCCCTTTAGGTAGTTGTATGTGTGTTAGGTATCTCCTTGGGTAGCATGCTGTCCGTTTAGATATCTGTCACACCGCAATTACCCACTCGGAAACACCACAATACTTACAGGCTTAAGGGAACCAGCAAACTTTTGTACATTCAGTACGGAGTTAGATCTGAGGGTTTAAACTTCACACACAAGTGAATGGTGTACAAAACAGGTTTTGTTCAAGATTTCTCCACCACCTTATCCCGTTATAAGTCGAGATAAATTAAATTGAATAAAATTTAAGTACGTTGTAAGGGCTAACGTCGCAGCATACCAAAAAATGCAATATTGAGTGATATTATGGGGTGTGAAGTTCAAAATCAGGGGTGTAAAATGGACGAAAAAACACAGTATTTCCCTATTCTGATTGGTAAATATTTAAAATATTTAGCGGAACAGAAGTATTCCACATACCAGCGTACTACAATTGAAAGACTACAATTGGCCTGAACTGAATTTCTCTACATTCAATGGGGAGTTCAGTTCAGATTTTTAAAGTTTACAATGTGATGAATAATGTAAAATACATTTTTGTCCCTTTTTCCGCCACTTTCTCCCTTTAGAAATCGGGATAGGTCGAATAGAATAAGAATAAAGTACTTTGAATGGGTTACACGTCAGAGATAATTGAGTTTATTTACATCAATATTTAGCTTTTTCGGGAGGTGTAAAGTCAAAAATTTGGACGTGTTAAAGGTGTTTCTGTGTTGTTTCTTCTGCCAACTTCTCCGGTTATGAGTTTGGACATTATCTCATGTCTAAAAATGTACCAGGAAACAAATGTGATACGCCAGTTGGGCGTGTTTGTTCAAACTAGACAGTAGTGTAAAGCAATTTACATCTAACGTCTATTTATCTTCAGGCCGTTGTGTAGACTCAATGTTTCCATAAATGTTGATCGCAATACCAGAGTAATATCAAAACAACGAATCCGTCTAAAATCTTCCTAACACTCTGTGGTTGTGTAAAGTTTACGCTGTAAATTAACTTTAGTTACAGAACCTTACGGAAGCTAAATTTTTTCAAATATTCTGTGTAACGTCAGAATTACGAATCTGACTGTTAGTTTTCTCTACACCCAGTAGTTGTGTAAAGTTTGCACCATTCTTTATTCCTAACGTGTAGTTTACACTACTAATTTATTATACCTTTCAGAGCGTTGCAAAACATGAATTCTTCCAAATTATGTTCCATGAGGTCAGGATTACAAATTTGACAGTATGCTTTCTGTACACTTAGTAGTTATGTAAAATTTACACTAAAAATTAAATTTACTTTCCGAGCGTTGCACAAGCTCAATTTTTTCGAAATAATGCATGTAACGTCAGGAATTTTAATCTGAGCGTGAATGTTTTTTACACCCGATATTTGCATTAAGTTTATGCTGCAAACCTTTGATCTGTTTGAATAAGGTATGGTTGTCTTGTTTAAAAACGATAATGCTGATGTTCAGAACAATACAGTTTTCCGTGTTTGGACTGTTGTCATTATTGTAGCATGTTACCGTACGTGTTTACTTACTGATTTACCCGAGTTCTGCTGATTAAAAGTAGGGTACTAGCACAGAAAAATGCTATGATGGAACAAGAAAGACAACATATACTTGGGATTGTGAATTATTAAGGATGTAAACGGGGGGACTAGGAAAAAGCTACCTATGTATATGCCTGAAGTCGTAAAATCTCTTAGAAATCATACTTACTTTAAGCAAACGCAAAAATTGATGTAAATGGACATATGTTGGGTACCCAAGTATATAATAGGTACGCGCTAACGCGCTACCTATGATTTTTTATGCGTCGTTATTTTGACATAGTTATAACCGATTTCTCAGTAATGCGCATTAGCTTTTCAAATTTCATGCTTATGTAAAAGAATGAAATTTTGAGAGATTCAAGAAGTAGCCGAGGCGGCATTTTTAGTTTTAACCAGACAAATGTCAAAGATATTGCCACAAATTTACACAGATACTGAGCGAGTCCAAAGTGCAATGATTGTTATTTTGTCGTTCTTAGGTTCGAATTTTTAACGTTTTATCAACCAGGTACGCAATGGACTTCGCAGGTCGGGAGTTCCACTCACAAGGAACTCTAAATTAAATTTTAAAATTTTTTCACTGTTTAAAGATATTTCGCCGCCATACAAGGGATGATGAACTTCGAGAAATGGTTTTTTTGCTCATCATCCCACAATTGAATTTGACATTTTTTTAACCTTTAAACGTTTTTTAAAAAATATATGAAAATATAAAAGTTTACAATTATTAATTAACGGAAAATTTGCAGTCAAATTAGTTAGATGGATTAATTTTACCAGGAACATTTGTCAACGGAACTTCGATAAATGTCCACTTTGTGCTAACGACCATAGGCCACAACACGTAAGTGAAGGACCAAATGATCGCATCGGCGCGCACGGTGATCTAAAAACAGCATTTTGTTGTTCTTACCTAATTCAGGCGTTCTATATTTTTTATAATTAAATTAGTTTATCATTTAAACATAGTAAAATAAATTTACATTGTATTCAAAATTGAAATGCATTATCTGCTTTGGATTCCAGCTTGCTATTTTTGTACATCGAGTACTAGCATACTTTATAAAACGCATTGTACTCAATCTAGTTTTTAAACAAAAAGTAAGTAGATGCATGTAGATAATTTTTGAAAACCGTATACAAGGTCAAAGTTTCAAGCGATAAACAATTAAACAAGACAAAGGCTAAATTCTGAAGGTCCAAAAATTTTCAAAGGTAACTATGTATTTTGTTAAGGCCAGTTTACACAGCGGCAACAGCGGCCACCAGCCACCGGCAACCTGGTAGACGGTTGCTGACTGCTGCAGGTTGCTATAGTCTGTTTCATTTATCCGAGCACTTTTCCAGTAAATGTTTTTGGAGGCTACAGTAAGCCCTTCTTCTTATTTACTGTGATTCCGCTAGATCTCACTGTAGTTATGCAGCAGAGAAGGGTTTTTCAATAACATTTTTGCAACATGATTTATTCTCATGCCTCCAGCAAATTAATCAACTTACAGATAAAAATCGGGCATTCAGCTTATCCTTAGTTGACACTTTAAACACAATAGACTAAAATGTTAAGAAACCCTGCGAACTGCCTCATAGCTCAGTGGTAAAACGTCTGCTTGTCGTGGTCGAAGCAACTGGGTTCGATTCTACCCGATAGCTTTTTATTTATCGCACTTACTGTAGTATGTCTCAGTACTGATTAAATGCCTAAATTAAATTTATATAGGCGGATTAGTGCATTAAAAATGGAAGAATTCCAGCCACGCGCCCTCACTGAGCTGATCTATCAAATTACAGTAATTTGTCTTGTTTTGCTTACTGTAGCCCTAAAAGAATTGACTAAAAAGCTCTCAAATAAATGAAACAGACTATAGTGTAAAATAACGGCACCTAGCAGCCACCGGCCATCGGCAACTTGGTGGCCGGTGGCTGCTTGCTGCTAGCACCAATCTCGTTCAAACAAACGTTGAACTAGTGGCGGCAACTCAGCTAGACAACCTGCAGCAAATAGGTACCCTCAATATGGCTCAAGTAAAGGCTGTGTTGTTCATTGCACGGCAATTATGAATTATTTGAAAAGGAATTACAATCATGACGGATTAGGGTTATAAATTATATTGCTAAGTGCCAGGAAATTGGGTTTTTCAATCAACTTATTGCTGAATTAAAGTTAGAAGAATGCAGTTTATAATAAAATGCAAGTGGACTGCCATATCTCCAAAATGCATCTTTTTCATTTAATCTTAATTTACTCTAACCTTTTTTAAAAGCGGAAATCGTTTTGACAGTCGGCAATAATCAAGATGAAAAAGCATGACTCAGCAGAGGTGTCAGCAAAGCATGGACACAAAGTAAATGAATAAAATATAATTTGAGTTCAATCAAAAAGAATACCTACCTAAATAATTATTAATTTTCTTCACAGCTTGCTAAAACACTCGCATAAAAATTGATAGCAAGTGAAATAGTGCAGGCGTGTGCTAAAAATAGCAGGTCGCCATCCAAAAATTGAGCAGTGCTAGTAGTAATAAACGGTAGGTTTCTGCAGGTTGCTGCGTAACTTTGCCTGGCAACCAGCAGCCAGGCCACCGGTCACCAGAACCTGGTTGCCATGCAATTTTAGCTAGCAATCTGTGGCAACCGGCGACCAGGTTGCCAGTTGCTGGTTGCTGTGTCATTTTGTGCCAGCAACCTGCAACAATCAGCCACTGGCCACCAGGTTGCCAGTGGTTGGTAACGGCTAGTTGCCGCTGTGTGAGCATCTCTTTAGGCCCATTCACACAGTGGCAACTAGCGGTTGCTGCAGATTGCTATCGCAAAGTAAGGCGGCAACTAGCATGCACCAGCCACAAGCAACTTGGTGGCTCGTGACCAGTTGTTGCCGGTGTCCCACCTTAAATGTCCGTGCCTTAGAGTGTCCGGCCAGACACTTTAAGGTACCATAAAGTGTCCGGCCGGACATTTTAAGGCACCTTAAAGTGTCTGGCTCTGCCTTAAAGTGTCCAGGTTACGCTGAGTATACGTATGCATATACGCCCATGCATATCACTCGCTGTATATGCGTACCTTGTACAATGCATATCACTCGCTGTATATGCGGACCTTGTGCAATGTATTGAGGTACATAAATACAAGCAAGCCAATGCATTACAAAGAATTTGTTGCATAGTCAAAAATAACTTTTGTGAAGAACAATCGACATTTACAAATTTCAGTCATAGATGTTGTGGATTTAAACTGGACACGGGTCCATTCACTCATGATTCTAAAAAGACATGCTAAGACTTCATTTTAGATATTGCCTACCATGCTACCATTCATACATATAACAAGGGGTGAGATTCCCATAATCGAGAGTCGTAAATGTAAAAGTATCAACTTCAATAAACATAAATTGTTTATTCCCCTCTCCCTGATTTTGTGCAAAACTTGCGATTTCTAGCCACTTAAGGTGCATTCTTTCAACTTGAATAAAAATTGAACTTTGCCCACTACCCCCTAATGGTTGGCAAATCCCCACGCAACACTTTGGGCTGTTGTATGCCTGCTACTTTACATGGGCAGTGGGCAAAATTCTGGCAGTCAGATGGAGCATGACTGCAAAAAACGCTATATTATTCAACTCAATGGATATACCAATTTAGAGAGACTTTGAATTTTGGTGGTTCAAACCCTATCCTCTTACGTCTACATATGATGCCCACTCTGTCCCAATGTTTAAATACATTTTTTCTCGCTTTTGAGCACGTTATTGTGGCCCGACACTTTAAGGTAAACCCGGACACTTTAAGGTAAACCCGACACTTTAAGGTATCTTAAAGTGTCCGGCCAAACAATTTAAGGTGCCAACACTTTAAGATGTGACACCGGCAGCAAC